>CAJQUN010000201.1:0-600000 GCA_907163345.1 Haberlea rhodopensis
AAAATATTCTACAATTATGTCCAAACCCCTTAATCAAATATAAAGTCCTTTATTGTTGAATTCAACTTAAACAAATTAAACAGGCATTGAGTTTCATAATACTTAATTTAAAACTCATATGATGCCCATTCAAGTACATACATCACCACAATCTTATTCCATGTTATAACACACACTACCATATATCTAACCGATTTATTCACACACTACACATGCTTCCAAAGGTAACACATTCCATACCATAGCCCAACACCCACCAAATATTACAATAACTACTAGCATAACAAGACTTTAACCCACTTAAATCACATTTAAGCATATTAACAAATGCCTTACATGCATGATTTTAGTCTTCATATTTTAACCAACAATGATACTAGCCAATGCACAAATCAACAATAAATTTCAACAATAGACCATTCAACAAGGTGAGTTATAATTGAATTCCAACACTCAATGACATTTCTCATGTTATCCATTTATAATGTTTGTACTTGCATTTCGTCACATAAACGACTCAACCAATACACCAATCAATTTAACATTTCCTTTACAATACTTCATCTAGCCACAAAACCACAACATAAGCCCATAGTTACATGCTGAAATACTCACACAAATGTGTATACTTAACACATATACACTTCAATACATGTAGGAAACATAACTACTTGCATAAGCATCATCTACACACACACACTAATACCCACACTTATAGGTGTATTCAGCACATACATACACACACATACAAACGTCCAGCACCCACAAGCACACACTCTGCACTTCAAAACACACACACACGTTCACACTACCTCACGCCTAACACACACTCACCACTTAGCACAAATCCCCAACATATATCAACAACCATGGGAACAAATACATTTACAAAAATGTAAAACATAGCAGCATCAAGTTCCCCCAAAACCAAAGCAATTCTCGATCAAACAGGGCAGTGGAGAAGTGAAATGTGATGGAAATCTGTACAACTATCCAATTAATGATTTAATGACACATGAACCAAATGATGTACTAAATGATTAAACAATAATCAAACTCCATGGACATAATTAAGAAACGATTCATAAATCCCCAAACAATAACCGAAAAATCGAACCAAGGGCTTGGGTTTTCAAGGGAATGAACGATTAAAGAATAATGTAACATTATACACACAAACCTTCATGAGTTTGCTAACAAAGTTTTCTGGAAAGAATCGCCCAGTTCTTCAAGCTAGATCGATCGAAAAAAGGGGAGAGGGGGAAGAATGAGGGAGGCTTGAAGTGTAAGTGAGAGGGATGAGAGGGTTTTGTTATTTTAACCTAACCCATGGTTAAATATTGACCATCCAATTCCCATCATTTATATTATATCATTGAATTTTAATAAAGGTAGTAGACTAGTTACTATCATCTCTCCAATTCCTTCTAATTTAATTTCCAACCCAAGATTAAGCATTCCAACTCCGGAACAAAATTTAATTCCCATGAATTTAAGAATCACTAATATTCTAAATTCAATCCCGGAATCATTTATCCCAACTCCGCTCCAAAATCCGATACCAGAATTAAATCCCGACACATCATATAAATATCATTATTAAATCAATTTAACAATAATAATTATTCCGGACATCACAATTCTCCACAACTAGTAAAATTTCAACCCCGAAATTTTAAACGTATGCTTACCATTAAAAGCCAACTGTAAAATTTACGTACCGTTATACAACTCGAGATAGTGACTTGACCATCTGTAGAATGGCAGTCATCTGAATCATCCCGGCTCACATGTGCCCCATTACACCGACGATCGCAAGACTGCAAATCACATCACTTACCATATTTTTAACATTACACAATCATGAGATCATATATGAATACCCTTATTCATATGAATCCTTAAGAGATTAACATCATCATATAATCGTTAAATCATGCAATCCATGCATATCATGTGTGTAGCAGAATGTATGACGAGACATCAACAATTTTATCGTATAAATAACCTCATACCTGTGTGGTTGCAAATGTATGCAACTTATACCAACATCACCACCATGTCTGTATGAAATAGCAGAACTCTTGAGCCTTTACACATCAACCTCTCATATATCATCTTGCTATTATATCTGGCGCAAAGTAATTACTAGATAGCCCATTAGTAATTCTCACATTCGTATATCAACATTAGACTCACCAACAACCACATATCATCATCATCATAATAGTGTTCATTCCCCAAATTTTATCTCATAACCCGTCATTTATTCTTGTATTATCCATCGCTCCTTACTAATCACTTGCATATAAGCCATTTAAAACAAGGCATCAACATCAAATCAAATAATTCATCTCATACCTTGTAGATGAAATCATCTACAATATACAATAGCATCATAATATCTTGCTCATCACAGTACTTACATGCTCTTAAGCATCAAACTTTCCGCATTTCATCACCCACTATCATCTGCCATGGAACAAGTACTAAAAGTAAACTCATTAGTATTTCTCAAATACTCATAGCATAATCACATACCTTGTCATTTACGCATTATTGATATTCATAATGCTTCCGTCATCAAACCTTAATATCCCTGCGTCAAAGTTTCACGCAATCCTGTACAGATCAAGCTATAACATACTATCGCATATCTGTGTGATTGAAATTTAACATAAGAATCACTTCCATGCCTCAATGACGTAATTCGTAATCCTTTATTCAACAAAGTATTATTCATAACTGAATAACATATCATAGTGTAATATGTATTCATGATTTCTCATAACAGTCTCATCGCATATAGCATCATTTATATGTCTTCCAGTTTCTAACACAATATCAAAATGATCCATCATTTAAAGTAAATTGTCATATATCTCATGTATTCTCATTATGACATTATTATATTGTCTATCACATAATGTCTAACTTATCATTAATCACTCCATGATTATTTATCAGTGTTGTCATTATATACCAGAGAATAACATCATAATTTCGTCCTTACTACGTCGACCCGCAACTTCACAATGATCACACGTCCACACAGGACATTCGTAGCGATCTCACGTCATCCCGTGACGTTCCATGTCATTTCATGACCTATTCATTAATCTCATTCTAACATGGTTACATTTAACTCATCATAACATAATTAACAGATAATTGATCTCATAGTATACAAATGATCATGTTTTTATAAACCAATATCATTTCAATCATGATCATCTTACCCCACTGTTATCTTGTCTCTGCACAATAATCAATGAACATATTAAATTATACGTCATTTCAATTTCTTTCTCAATTCTTCATCATCTTTAAATTGGTTCTCATAAACCATACCAATCAATTGCGATAGTTCACAATCTACATAAATCAAACATGTTAAACCAAACAAAATGATTTACCTCAATTCCTCGTTCCTGTGGAACACTCCAATATTCTCTTGAGCCTACAACTCATGTGTCCAAGAAACAATAATATGGTTTGTATAACACAACGTTCACTACTATCTGCAATCAACATATCATTAATATTCAACGCTAACACAATAACGGTGCAACAATATTTATTGCTAACACAATAGCAATATATCAATACTCATCGCCAACACTGGCATGCATAATCTCATCGCCACTACGGGCATCCATAAAATATCCATAATCACAATGAAAAATTATATTCTTAAAACAATAAGATGTAATAACACTTACTGTACACAGTGGATCCACACTTGATCCTTTAAATTGTCCATGTTCTCAACATAAATATTCCACAAAATATGATTTCATCAATACACAAATTGATATACTCATCGTTAGTATAATAGCGGTTCAATAATACTCATCATCAATAACATGACCGTCCAATAATACTCATCGTCAATACATGACGGTCCAATAATACTCATCGTCAATAATATGACGGCCCAATAATACTCATCGTCAATAATATGACGGCCCAATAATACTCATCGTCAATAATATGACGGTCCAATAATACTCATCGTCAATACATGACGGTCCAATAATACTCATCGTGAATAATATGACGGTCCAATAATAATCATCGTCAATACATGACGGTCCAATAATACTCATCGTCAATAATATGACTGTCCAATAATACTCATCGTCAATACATGACGGTCCAATAATACTCATCGTCAATAACATGACGGTCCAATAATACTCATCGTCAATAATATGACGGCCCAATAATACTCATCACCTCGACATATTAGCGGCATTCACATATTTCCATCACTTCGATATGATAGCGGCAAACATTATAAATCTCAAATATCACAATAAAAATTCAATATCAATGCATGTGTATAAGTTCACATACCTACATTCTCATAATCACAATATAATCATACCGATTATCACACATTCTTTGTCACCTCTCCACAGTCTAGTGCTGCCAAAACTTTAATGTCATCTGACATCATATCCATATCTCCTTTTTTGATTCTCCAACAAAATCAGACGTATATGACATGCGCACAACTCAATAAGATTCATTTATTCGATTACTAGCAACCATATAAAATTACCATAGACACTAAATACTCTCAGCATGGCGTATCATTTGTTACCCATCTATCAATGATATATTATAAAACAGTTACTAACTCAATGCACTTCTCAATAAGTGTCACCATGAGGATATGTACCCAGTTGCACAGCAGTTATTTCCCCACCACGCTCCTCGTATTTCAACAATGATTCTGTAACCAAAAAGGTTAACAATAGAACAAATTTCTATTACTGCATATCATATTATGCACATAGCATACACACAGACACAAAGTTGCAATCATGCGTAAATCATGTGTTATTTGACTTTCTCAACACATCCTAGGCACTTAAAACAGCCCTAAGAGCAAACCACTGCTCTGATACCACTAATGTAAGACCCCAACTCTTAAAGATGACATTTAAGCATTTATGACGTCTTTTGTGTATGTGAAAATTCATTCCTTAAAATTCTCACTACATTCTTCACATATACACTATGGCTTTTATAAAATTTGGGCAAAGTCTCCCCATAAACTTGACTCTCCAAAAAAAATCAAGATACATATATCATCACCATGACAATAATAAAATCCCAAACAACACATCCTCATATAATTATACTACAACCTTCATACAAAATAAATCATCTGCTCAAATCATAAATCATAATATCCTCAAATAAACTGCATCAATGACACCCGAATGAAAGGAGACGCATTAAGACATATATACAGATCATATACAGGCATTAGGATGCTCACAATGAGCAATGAATAAACGAGTATAAATCTACTCGCATACTATCACATCACCCTTTACCAATACTGATATCATGCTCTTGGTAGTATTCCACTCCAATGGCTCGAACTCACTTCAAAACCGATGTCATACCCGTTTTACCTGTTTCACAGAAACAGCCCCCACACAGGGTGAGCACGCTCCAACTCAACAGTCATACTCATATCAATATACAAATTTAAATGCAATTGAATAAGATTATTAAAATTCATAAAATGTACTCCCTGAATAATTCTGGCCAATGAAGGATTCCTATACAGTTCCTGTCTCGATATGTCACAAATCCACAATCGTCAAAATCGATAATAATTTAAACGATTGTAATACCCCCGAAATGATTATATGTTTATGTGTTAACATATATGATTATGATATGTTTAAGGGTTGTAGTGCATTTAAATTGGGGGTTATGATTATGTTATGATGATATGATTTAGGGGGCATGTTGGGTGTTTTAAGGGATGTATTAATTAAGTAAAAATATAAAATATCGAGTGAGGATATTTTAAATACATCGTACTAAATACCGCGGACATAATTAAACACCATATGGCACCCCAAGCACACCACCCCCACCCCCATCACTCGGCCACCTCCTTCTCCCCACGTGCAACCCATGCCTCATCAACCACCAACCCATGCTCCCACTCTTTGTCATCAATCATTCCATCTCTCCTACCTTCCTTCTCCTCCTTCTCTCCTCCATTTTCGTCCCAGAATAAGAAGCATTAAGCAAGGAAAAGTTTGTAAAAGTGTTCAAAAATCCATCTGCAAAAAGAGTAGCAAGAAGAGGGGTAGAGGATGGGTACTCTCTGTTTTCCGGGTTTTTTTTGGTTGGGTTTGGGGTTTTGGTGGGTAATGATTTCATGTATGCTAGTATAGGTTTGGTTGAAAACCTTGGGATGAGTACTTACATGGAAGTAGTTTTGTAGCTACTAGCATGTTTACACTCGAGGCAGGATTACATGTGTTATATGTTAGATTTGATGGTATGAAAAGAGATGCTCGAAAATTCTGGAAAAATATGTTTTACCCTATTTTTCTGTAAATGATGAGATCAAGAAGTTTATGAGGATTTATGAATGCATGCTAGCTTAGGGTTTTGTGAAACCTTGATTTAAGTGTTTACATGGAAGTTTTATGAAGTTCCTAGCATGCTTGTTTGGGCAAGTTTTATGTGTTATGAAATAGGTTACTTGCTTTGAAGGTGAGTGCTTGAAAATCTGGAAATCCCGATTTTTCAGAGTGCTCGATCGATCGAAATTTTAGTTCCGATCGATCGAGCGAGGCAGAACGATTGGTATAAGTTTGAAAGTCAGGGACCGATCGATCGAAGGAAATACCGATCGATCGGTGAAACTTTTCGATCGATCGATATTTCCTTCCGATCGATCGATCGAGGCAGTGTGCTTGGGCCCTGTTTTAGCATGTTTTCTTGATCGATCGAGATTTTGGTGCCGATCGATCGAGAGAGGCAGAATCTTGGCAAATATTTTAATTGATTTATTTTTGAAGAATTTTGTCAATGATTCTTGAAATGGTATCTAATATTGTGTTGTACACTGGTGTAGAGCCTTCACAGATAGCTACACAACGCAGGGGATAGAGTCCTGCAACACACCATATTTTGGAAAGTACGTAAGCGACGTACGGGCATCCCAACGGTAACATGTATTATTTATTCATTATTTGGCACATGATAGATGCAAAGTTGTGCATTATGAGTATGATACATGTTGTTATGCATTGTTGTTGCATATTTATGTTGTGGAATAAAGAGTGTGTATTCCACGAGTCAGGGTTATCACGGTGATGATTTTAATGCTTACCGCTTATACCGCTAAAAATGTGGAGCGGGAGGGGGGAGGCTCGTTTGCACATGGAGGCAAGGTTTACCATACAAAGCGAGGATAGAAATACCGCTTGTATGAAGAAGCGAGGGAGGGGATTCCGCTTGTTATAATGTCATGAAGCGAGGGGCATTAAAATACACTGATGATAAACTAAGGATAGAAGTAAAGATTTAAGAAGTAAAGATATGTCATGACATTTATTTAAAGAAGCCATAATATCATGTATTGATTTTATTATGAGTTATGGTACAGGGACAACCAAAATGGGCGTTTTAAATGCATTGGAAATTCAGGAAGTATCATATGCCTATGATTTATGCATTTATGCTTTATATTCATATTATGATTGATATGAACTATGATATGCTCATGTGTTGGGGGTTGTCTTTGTAGGTGCTTTTGACGATGAGAACCAGGGTTGGGGTTGATACTATGAGCTGTAAGGAGTGCTACAGGATTAGCAGAACAGAAATTTATTTTGTATAGTTTCTAGAAAGTGTAGAGTAAAGCTATAGTGTAGTACCTTTTGTTAGGAATATGTATAATTCCTTTTTGAACTTTTGGTACTGTAATCTCTTGTGAGACCCCGTTATCACATCAAGATATTAAGGTGCAATTTAGAGAACTAAACATACAAGTGATTATATCAGAGTAATGTGCCGTGTTGATTAACCTGAGCTTTAGAGATTACAGTACCAAAATGTTCCAAAAGGAAAGACATACTTCCTACAAAGGTACTACATCATAGTCTTACTCTACTCAGTAGAAGCTATACAAAAACTCTATCATGCTAATCCTGTAGCACTCCTTACAGCTCAGCATATCAACCCCGGCCCTGGTTCTCGTCAACAAAAGCACCTACAAAGACAACCCCCAACACATGAGCATAACACAATTCATATTTAACATAATATGAAAGTAAGGCATAAATGCAAATCTTAAACACAAGTCCTTCCTGTATTTCCAGCATTTATATCGCCCATTGGTTGTCCCTGTACCATAATTCATAATAGAAACACATTATATGAATGTATGGATATGCAATGTCATGACATTCCTTTTCCCTTAAATCCTTATTTCATCCTGAGCCCTTATCATTAGTACATTTTAATGCTTCTTGCTACTCCATGTAAGCGGAATTCTTCCTCGCTTCCAATGGACTTTAGCGTTGCTACTCCATGTAAGCGGAATTCTTCATCGCTTCCAATGGACTTTAGCGTAAGCCATTAAAATCCTTACTAAGATAACTTTGACTCGTGAAATACACCTCTTATATTTCACAACATACATATGCAAAAACAATGCATAAAAACATGTATCAAAATCTTAATGCACCACATTGCATTCATCATGTGTCATAAAGACAAACATAAAGTACATGTTACCGTTGGGATGCCCGTACGTCGCTTACGTACCTTTCAAAAGATAGAGGAGTCAATCGACTTTATCTCCTCGGTTGTGCTGGCACCTGGGATGGTTCTACATAGCCACACAACACAATATTAGGCACCTCATAATAATCCGGAAGCAAACCAAATAAAAAATTAATCCTTCAATATCATCTCGCGATCGATCGCCCATGAGCCCCGATCGATCGCGAGATGCTACTGCCTCGCATACCAAAAAAAAACATTCAGCGATCGATCGCCCCAATATTGGCGATCGATCGCCAAAACCCACTGGAACGTCGCGATCGATCGCGCCTCCTTGGCGATCGATCGCCAACCTTGTTCCTTTGGCGATTTTCCAGAATTGCTTAACACCGATATTTATACCCTTAAATCTAACATGTAGGACATAATACATACTAAGATCATCATGCTAGCATTTGAACTACACTACCCTGAGTGTATTCAAACCAGATATACACCCTGAGCATAAACCTACATGCATAAACATCGATCATTTAAACAAGTACTGGATCAACTTTTTCTGGAAACAGGGCACATTTTCATTTCCAGAATTCTTGAGCACCTCTTTACATGCTATCAAAACTAACACATATAACATAAACCGTGCTCAACTAAACATGCCATGGGTTTCACAAAACTACCAAGCATATTTTTACATCAAAGTTTCTCCAATACATAAGCTTATCATGCATGATAACACCTCCTCAAAAACACTCCCAACCCACGTTTTCCAGAAAAACAGAGGAAATCTCTACCCAGATTTTTGAGCACTACTTTTCACAAGCTTAAATCTTCCACATAAAACATGCATCATGCTTAAGGAAAATTACAGAGAGACTCATAAAAACACCATGTAAGCATTTAAATCACAGGTTTCGAGAAACATATGCTAACATGCCGTTTTTCACCATGCTCAAAAGTAGAACCAAACCAGTTTTTCCAGAAAGAAACAGGGTAGTTCCTCACCCTACTTTGCCCCGATTTTTGAAGGATTTCCAGGCGATGGAAATGGAAGGGCTCCTCCTAAAATTGCTTAGCAGCTGCTGGATGGTATTTTGGAAGAGGAGGTTCGAAATTTGGAGTGCTGGAAAGGTGTTAAATTATTGAGCCAAGTGGAAGCATGGCCAGCTCATGCTGAGTCAAAGTATGGGTTGGGGGGGTGGTTAAGTGTTGGGTGGTTTGATGTGTTATGTTTTGGTCCCGAATTAGCACGATGTATTTAAAATATCCCCACATGATATTTATAGTATTTTCTCAACAAAATACTTCAATTACCCCTTTTTTTTTTTTTGCATGCTTTACCAAAACAAACAATACACACCCCCAAAAACCCAATACATGTTACATGCACCCTGAAGTAAATCTCCCCAATAAAATTTATCCCATCCCATGAATTAACACTAAACATCACAATATAACTTAAATGATTAAAATAACATAATCATTTCGGGGATATCACAATACTCCCCTACTTATAGGATTTCGTCCCGAAATCAAACATGCTGCTAACCAGAAATAAAACAGTATATAAACGCATACCAGAAAATAACTCTGGATAGTGCTGCACCATGTGTCGCTCTGTCTCCCACGTGGCCTCCTCGACACCCCTACGATCCCACTGTACCTTGATCATAGGAATAACCTTGTTCCGAAGTCTGCGGTCTGCTCTATCCAAAATCCTGATAGGCCGCTCCACATAAGAAACATCGGACTCAATCTGTACCTCAGAAGGCTTGCAACACATGTGAAGGATCTGGCTCATACTTCCTTAGCATAGACACATGAAAAACGTCGTGTATGCCAGACAGAGAGGGCGGTAAAGCCAACCGGTACGCCAGAGTACCAATACGTTGTAAGATCTCATACGGCCCTACATACCTCGGGGATAACTTCCCTCGCATCCCAAACCGTACTACGCCTCTGAAGGGTGAGATCTTTAAAAACACTCTGTCGCCCAACTGAAACTCCAACGGTCTACGCCGCTGATTGGCATATGCTGCCTGTCTATTCTGAGCTGCCTTCATCTTTGTTCTGATAACCTTAACTTTCTCTTCCATTTCCTGAACCAACTCAGGTCCTCCAACCGACTTACGGTCCATGTCATCCCAACACAAGGGTGACCTACAACGCCTACCATAGAGGGCCTCGAAAGGAGCCATCTGAATACTTGCCTGGTAGCTGTTGTTGTAAGAAAATTCCACCAAGGCTATCGAGTCCTGCCATGAAGTGTCGAACTCCAGCACACAAGCCCTCAACATATCTTCGAGCGTCTGTATCGTACGCTCGGTCTGTCCGTCCGTCTGGGGATGATAGGCTGTGCTCAACCTCAACTCTGTACCTAGAGCTGTCTGCAGACCCTCCCAAAAGTGAGATGTAAACCGCGGATCTCGATCTGACACAATCGAAACAGGGATCCCGTGCAATCTCACCACATCTCTGACATATAACTGCGCCATTCTTAAGTGCGTGAAGGTCATACAGTAGGGAATGAAATGAGCACTCTTAGTCAACCTGTCCACGACTACCCAGATGGCATCAAAACCCGAAACAGTCCTCGGCAAGTGGGTCACGAAATCCATAGATACGTGCTGCCACTTCCACTCGGGTACCTCTAAACTTCTTAGTTCACCTCCAGGCCTTTGTCTCTCAGCTTTCACTTGCTGACAAATCAAACAACGCTTGACAAAAGAGGTGACATCCTGTTTCATACGCCTCCACCAGAACTGGCTGCGTAGATCCTTATACATCTTCTTCCCACCTGGATGGACACTCATCTTGCTACAATGAGCTCGCTGTAATATACCTTGGCGCAACTCGGGTGTATCTGGAACCACCCATCTGTCGCCGAGCCTCAGAGAACCGTCATCAGCCACTCTGAATCTCGATGGCTGTCCTGAATGAACCACTAACATCCATCTCTGAACCTCTACATCGGTCCCCTGAGCCTTCCTGATGTGATCAAATATAACAGGCTCAGCTAGCAAGGTCAAAACCTGTACTGGCGAAGAAGATACATCATAATCGAATCCCAAATGGCAGTAGGAGCTAAACATAGCTGACAGAGACATAGCATCCTCTGCTGTGCTCTTCACCTTCCGACTCAAAGCGTCGGCTGTCAAATTCGCCTTTCCCGGGTGATATTCGATTTCACAATCGTAGTCCTTCAGCAGGTCCATCCATCTCCTCTGCCTCATGTTCAGCTCAGCCTGTGTAAACAAGAATTTCAGGCTCTTGTGATCAGTGAAGATGGTAAATGAGGTACCGTATAAGTAGTGTCGCCATATCTTCAAGGCGAACACTATAGCTGCCAACTCCAGATCATGGACTGGATACCTCGCCTCATGTGGCTTCAACTGTCTCGAAGCGTAAGCCACTACATGTCTGTCCTGCATCAGTACGCACCCTAATCCCAGTAGAGATGCATCGGTATAAAGGACAAATCCTTTGTTCTCCTTGGGTATCACTAGAACGGGTGCAGTAGTCAGTCTGTGCTTTAATTCCCGGAAGCTCTGCTCACAAGCCTCTGACCAACAAAATGGGACTCCCTTCTGAGTCAGCTGGGTAAGTGGCTTGGCGATCTTTGAGAAACCCTCGACGAAACGTCGATAATAACCAGCCAGACCAAGAAAACTTCGAATCTCACTGACTGAAGTAGGGGTAGACCAATCCATAACTGCCTCTATCTTCCTCGGGTCTACTGATATCCCCTCTCGTGATATGATATGGCCCAAAAATGCAACACTGTTCAGCCAAAACTCACACTTGCTGAGTTTGGCGTACAACTGATGATCTCTGAGGATCTGGAGTACTATCCTCAGATGATCGGCATGATCCTCCTCATTCCTCGAATAGACTAGGATGTCATCAATAAACACGATCACAAACTGATCGAGGTACTCCTGAAATACTCTGTTCATCAGGCTCATAAAAACTGCAGGTGCATTTGTCACACCGAACGGCATCACCAAGAACTCATAGTGTCCATACCGAGTTCTAAAAGCCGTCTTTTGGACATCACCAGCTCTAACCCGTACCTGGTGATAGCCTGACCTCAAATCTATCTTGGAGTACACCTCCGTACCCTGAAGCTGGTCGAACAGATCATCAATCCTCGGAAGCGGATATCTGTTCTTCACTGTAGCCTTGTTCAGTTGCCTGTAGTCAATGCACAGACGCATTGATCCGTCCTTCTTTTTCACGAACAAGACTGGCGCACCCCAAGGCGATACACTAGGACGGATGTATCCCTTGTCGAGGAGCTCCTGTAACTGTACCTTCAGCTCCCTCAGCTCTGCCGGTGCCATCCTGTATGGGGCACGAGAAATGGCTGATGTCCCTGGCAGCAGTTCAATAGCAAACTCCACATCCCTGACAGGCGGAAATCCCGGAATCTCATCTGGAAACACATCACTGAACTCCGCCACAACTGGAATGTCCTCGGCTCTCACTTCCTTCTCCTCTGAAGCATCCATAGCATAAATAAGGTACCCAGTATGGCCACGTTCCAATAACTGCGACATCTTAACCGCCGAGATTACTGGTATCCTTGGACGAGAGCCGTCCCCATAAAAAGTCCACTGGAACCCCTGATCAGACAGAAAGCGAACCATCCTCTTTTGGCAATCTACCATAGCTCGGTATCTGCTCAACACATCAATGCCGATAATGCAGTCAAAGTCTGCCATCTCTAACTGAATCAAATCGGCCCTCAGATCATTGCCCTCAAAATAAATGAGGCAATCTGATAACTGTCGATCCGCAATCACATGCTTCCCCGTGGGTGTCGAGACCATGAGAGGCGTGGGTAACAGAGACGAGCACAAATGGTGTCCTTCCACAAAGGCAGTAGATACAAAGGAATGGGAAGCACCTGTATCTATCAATATAAGTGCAGGGTACGTAAGTAAATGACACGTACCAGCAATGACCTCCTCTGGGGCTGCCTCGGCCTGCTCCCTGGTCAGTGCATACACCTGTCCCTGCGGCGGTCCTGTCGTCTGACCTCCCAGGGGTCGTGGTGCAAACTGCTGCCTCTGTGGTGCCCTCCCAGCATCAAACCTTGGCCTATTCGGCCCTGAATCCGTCTGAACTGCCCGATTGGGGCAACCCCGAGCTATGTGGCCCATCTTGCCACAGATATAGCAACCTCGACAGTCACGTAACAAATGCCATCCTCCACAGTTGGTACACCTGGTTACCTCTGTCCTGCTTCCCTGTGTGTGCCCCCGGGTGTTCTGCTTCTGTCCATGAGACTTCTTCCCACTAAACCTGGAAGATGATGAGGCCCCACGAGCCTTAAACTGATCCCCTCGTGGCCTCAGACTATCAGTAGTAGGCCTCTGTGATGGTACAAAAGGGGGTACAACATCCTTGTATGCGTCTACGGCAATCTCTGCCAACTCTGCCGTGTCAGGGCGTCGTCAAACGAGCTGGGGTTGTTAGAGATAACCCTATCGAATAGCTCCGGCCTCAGACCTTTCAGAAAGTTCCTCATCTTGGCATGGCTGCTGACAGCAATATGAGGTACATACCTCAGCAGTGAGGAATACTGCATAGCGTAGTCTGCTACGGACATGCTACCCTGCTTCAAACTGTTGAACTCATCCTCCTTCAATTGTCTGGCAGCTGCAGAGAAATACCGGTTAAGGAACCGGGTCCGGAATACAGTCCAGTCAACTGCCATACCTAGAGCTCTCAGCTCCATCACGGTGGTCTTCCACCACATAGCAGGCTTCTTAGCCAGCTGAAACTCTGCTAACCTCAGCCATGCCGTGAGTGCACAAGGTGCAGTCACAAGTATCTGCTCTATACGTTCCAACCACTCCTCAGCTACTTCGCCAGACTCAGTCCCCTCAAACATGGGCGGATGGAAACTCAGAAACTGCTTCAAACTGAGCTCCCCTGGCAGTAATATCTGTACACTGGGCTCCACGCCCACAGCAGGTGGTGGTAAGGGGTTCGGCTGAGCAATACTGGCATGTCTACTGTCCATATCTCCTACCTCTTCATTGAGGTTCGTCATGCTGCAACACAATAGTTATCAACAATACCAAAAGCAGTTCATAATATAAGCCGTTAGATAACAAGAGTAAAATATTCAAAGCATGTTAGTATATCACGTATACAACCATATGCATCACATGCATAAGCATGCCTAAATGAATACCTAGCCAACTTGTCTCTAAAGGCTACCCTTCACTCTTCCCTGGTTATCTAACCACTGCTCTGATACCACTAAATGTGAGACCCCGTTATCACATCAAGATATTAAGGTGCAATTTAGAGAACTAAACATACAAGTGATTATATCAGAGTAATGTGCCGTGTTGATTAACCTGAGCTTTAGAGATTACAGTACCAAAATGTTCCAAAAGGAAAGACATACTTCCTACAAAGGTACTACATCATAGTCTTACTCTACTCAGTAGAAGCTATACAAAAACTCTATCATGCTAATCCTGTAGCACTCCTTACAGCTCAGCATATCAACCCCGGCCCTGGTTCTCGTCAACAAAAGCACCTACAAAGACAACCCCCAACACATGAGCATAACACAATTCATATTTAACATAATATGAAAGTAAGGCATAAATGCAAATCTTAAACACAAGTCCTTCCTGTATTTCCAGCATTTATATCGCCCATTGGTTGTCCCTGTACCATAATTCATAATAGAAACACATTATATGAATGTATGGATATGCAATGTCATGACATTCCTTTTCCCTTAAATCCTTATTTCATCCTGAGCCCTTATCATTAGTACATTTTAATGCTTCTTGCTACTCCATGTAAGCGGAATTCTTCCTCGCTTCCAATGGACTTTAGCGTTGCTACTCCATGTAAGCGGAATTCTTCATCGCTTCCAATGGACTTTAGCGTAAGCCATTAAAATCCTTACTAAGATAACTTTGACTCGTGAAATACACCTCTTATATTTCACAACATACATATGCAAAAACAATGCATAAAAACATGTATCAAAATCTTAATGCACCACATTGCATTCATCATGTGTCATAAAGACAAACATAAAGTACATGTTACCGTTGGGATGCCCGTACGTCGCTTACGTACCTTTCAAAAGATAGAGGAGTCAATCGACTTTATCTCCTCGGTTGTGCTGGCACCTGGGATGGTTCTACATAGCCACACAACACAATATTAGGCACCTCATAATAATCCGGAAGCAAAACCAAATAAAAAAATTAATCCTTCAATATCATCTCGCGATCGATCGCCCATGAGCCCCGATCGATCGCGAGATGCTACTGCCTCGCATACCAAAAAAAAACATTCAGCGATCGATCGCCCCAATATTGGCGATCGATCGCCAAAACCCACTGGAACGTCGCGATCGATCGCGCCTCCTTGGCGATCGATCGCCAACCTTGTTCCTTTGGCGATTTTCCAGAATTGCTTAACACCGATATTTATACCCTTAAATCTAACATGTAGGACATAATACATACTAAGATCATCATGCTAGCATTTGAACTACACTACCCTGAGTGTATTCAAACCAAATATACACCCTGAGCATAAACCTACATGCATAAACATCGATCATTTAAACAAGTACTGGATCAACTTTTTCTGGAAACAGGGCACATTTTCATTTCCAGAATTCTTGAGCACCTCTTTACATGCTATCAAAACTAACACATATAACATAAACCTTGCTCAACTAAACATGCCATGGGTTTCACAAAACTACCAAGCATATTTTTACATCAAAGTTTCTCCAATACATAAGCTTATCATGCATGATAACACCTCCTCAAAAACTCTCCCAACCCACGTTTTCCAGAAAAACAGAGGAAATCTCTACCCAGATTTTTGAGCACTACTTTTCACAAGCTTAAATCTTCCACATAAAACATGCATCATGCTTAAGGAAAATTACAGAGAGACTCATAAAAACACCATGTAAGCATTTAAATCACAGGTTTCGAGAAACATATGCTAACATGCCGTTTTTCACCATGCTCAAAAGTAGAACCAAACCAGTTTTTCCAGAAAGAAACAGGGTAGTTCCTCACCCTACTTTGCCCCGATTTTTGAAGGATTTCCAGGCGATGGAAATGGAAGGGCTCCTCCTAAAATTGCTTAGCAGCTGCTGGATGGTATTTTGGAAGAGGAGGTTCGAAATTTGGAGTGCTGGAAAGGTGTTAAATTATTGAGCCAAGTGGAAGCATGGCCAGCTCATGCTGAGTCAAAGTATGGGTTGGGGGGGTGGTTAAGTGTTGGGTGGTTTGATGTGTTATGTTTTGGTCCCGAATTAGCACGATGTATTTAAAATATCCCCACATGATATTTATAGTATTTTCTCAACAAAATACTTCAATTACCCCTTTTTTTTTTTGCATGCTTTACCAAAACAAACAATACACACCCCCAAAAACCCAATACATGTTACATGCACCCTGAAGTAAATCTCCCCAATAAAATTTATCCCATCCCATGAATTAACACTAAACATCACAATATAACTTAAATGATTAAAATAACATAATCATTTCGGGGATATCACATCTCTTAAGCTCCGGGTAATCAACACGGCCTAATACTCTGATTTATATATGATTAGTTCTCTTAATTGCACCTTAGCATCTTATTTAGATAACGGGGTCCCACATTTAGTGGTATCAGAGCAGTGGTTAGATAACCGGGGAACGAGTAAAGGGTAGCCTTTAGAAACAAGTTGGCTAGGTATTCATTGGTGGGCATGTTTATGCATATGGTGCATATTTTGTATAAGTTGTTATACTAACATGCTTTTGAATATGATTACTCTTGTTATCTAACGGCTTATATTATGAACTGCTTTTGGTATTGTTGTTAACCCCTGTGTTACAGCATGGCGGCTATTAATACGGAGAATCCCAATGAAGAGGTGGGAGATATAGGCAGTATCAATGCCAGTATTGCTCAGTCAAATCCTCTACCGCCACCTGCTGTAGGCGTGGAGCCTAGTGCACAGATACTGCTACCAGGGAAGATAAGTCTGACCCAGTTCTTGAGCTATCATCCACCGCTATTTGAAGGAACTGAGACTGGGGAAGCAGCCGAGGAATGGCTTGAGAGACTAGAGCAGATATTTGTATCGGCACCCTGTGCACGGACTGCCTGGCTGAGGTTGGCAGAATTTCAGTTGGCGAAGAAGTCTTCCATGTGGTAGAAGACAACAGTTGTGGAGCTGAGGGCTCAGGGTATGACAGTAGATTGGACTGTATTCAGGACCTGGTTCCTTAACCGATATTTCTCCGTCGCTGCCAGACAAGTAAAGGAAGATGAGTTCACCAATCTAAAGCAGGGCAGCATGACTGTATCAGATTATGCCATGCAGTATTCGTCACTGATGAGGTATGTACCTCATATTGCTCTGAACGGTCATGCCAAAATGAGGAATTTTTTGAAGGGACGGAGGCCGGAGTTATTTGACCGGGTTATCTCTAATAACCCCAGCTCATTCGATGATGCCCTGACTAGAGCAGAGCTGGAAGAGATTGTGGTTAGTGTGTACAAGGAAGCTGTACCCCCTTTTGTACCACCACAGAGACCGGTTGTTGACAGTTCGAGGCCACGAGGAGACCAGTTTAAGCCCCGTGGGGCTTCTTCATCCTCTAGATTTGGTGGGAAGAAATTTCAAAATCAGAAACAAGGCAATCAGGGACCAGCACAGGGAAATAGAACAGGGGGGAACAAGTGTGACAACTGTGGAGGATTTTATATGACGCGTGACTGCCGAGGCTGTTATGTTTGTGGCAGGGTGGGCCACCTGGCTCGGACTTGCCCCAATCGGGTAGGTCAGGCAGACTCAGGGCTGAATAGGCCGAGACTTGACGCTAGGACGGCACCACCGAGACAGCAGTTTGCACCTCGACCATAGGGAGGTCAGGCGGCAGGACCGCCGCAGGGTCAAGTATATGCACTGACTCGAGAGCAGGCAGAGGCAGACCCAGAGGAGGTGATTGCTGGTACGTGCCACTTACTTACGTACCCTGCATTTATTTTGGTAGATACAGGTGCTTCTCATTCATTTGTATCTTCTGCTTTTGTGGAGAGACACCACTTGTGTTCGTCTCCGTTGTCCATGCCTCTTATGGTCTCGACACCCACGGGGAAGCATGTGATTGCGGATCGACTGTTATCTGATTGCCTCATTTATTTTGAGGGCAATGATCTGAGGGCCAATCTGATTTTGTTGGATATGGCAGATTTTGACTGCATTGTCGGCATTAATGTGTTGAGCAGATACCAGGCCGTGGTTGATTGCCGACAGAGGATGGTGCGCTTTATATCTGATCAGGGGTTTCAGTGGACCTTCTATGGGGACGGCTCTCGTCCCAAGATTCCATTAATTTCGGCAGTTAAGATGTCGC
Source organism: Haberlea rhodopensis (assembly GCA_907163345.1). Lineage (NCBI taxonomy): Eukaryota > Viridiplantae > Streptophyta > Magnoliopsida > Lamiales > Gesneriaceae > Haberlea > Haberlea rhodopensis. Next base: position 18,981 of record CAJQUN010000201.1, read on the forward strand.
CGTTGTTAGAACGCGGTCACTCATGCTATATTATTTATGCCGTGGACGTATCAGAGGAAAAGGAAGAGTTGAGGATCGAGGTATACCAGTAGTTGCGGAATTCACCGATGTGTTTCCGGATGAGATTCCAGGTTTTCCGCCGATCAGAGATGTGGAGTTTGAGATTGAGTTACTGCCAGGGACATCTGTTGTTTCCCGTGCCCCTTATAGGATGGAACCGGCAGAGCTGAGGGAGCTGAAGTGCAGTTACAGGAGCTCCTTGACAAAGCATACATTTGCCCTAGTGTATCACCATGGGGTGCACCAGTTTTGTTCGTAAAGAAAAAGGATGGTTCGATGCGCCTGTGCATCGATTACCGTCAATTGAATAAAGTGACGATTAAGAACAAGTACCCCCTTCCGAGGATTGATGACTTATTTGATCAGCTTCAGGGCACAGAGCTTACTCGAAGATTGACTTGAGGTCAGGCTATCACCAGATACGAGTTAGAGCTGATGACATTCAAAAGACAGCCTTTCGAACTCGGTATGGACACTATGAGTTCTTAGTGATGCCATTCGGGGTGACGAATGCCCCTGCAGTATTTATGAGCTTGATGAACTGTAAGGACCCCCGTGCCCTTAATCCGTTATTAGTGTATTAAGCCATATCATTAGTGCATATAATCATACTATCAGGGGAAAAACCATATGCAAGTGCAACATCATATGCTATCCAGAAAATTTCTTGCATTTAAACCACATAATATTCAAACCATGATTATCCATATAGCATGCACCCTCATAATACACTAACATACTCTTAGTTCATTTAGCAATTCTATATCTAATTGCGTGTAAACCATAAATGAACAGAGAAGAGCCGTAGCCCGTTTATACATTCCATATACACGTAATATGTACTCACATAAGAGCACCCCAATAAATAAGCGTGTATCTAATGTATAAAACACTCTGCTGGATACCGTTACTGGTGCTTCGATCCTGGAAACACCTCTCTAGCGCAACTCGATCTCGACTATGGATCTAAGCGCCTATCGATCCAGCTCTGGTACCTCGATCCTGGAAGTACTTCAATCCTGGAAGTACTTCAATCAACAGTCCGAGCTCAACTCCAAAGCTGCTGCTACACCTGTACCACCTGCCCCAAACAGAGACAGCCCCCACACGGGGTGAGCATACCAATATCCCAATCCAATAACCAACCAAAAATACAATTCATAATTTACAACAATGTAAATACTATGAAATACAAAATATACTCCCTGGATGGCATCATCCTCATCCGGGGTTTCCTGTACTGTCCCTGTTCTCAAAACACTGAAACCATCAAATTCCCAAATGCCAGTTAATCATTATATTGATTAACAATTCTATGAGCCATATACCAATGTCATAATCAATAACATCAAATCATTAAACAATGATTATAAACAATCCATGTTTCTCACTTATGGTTTCATATCTCCATTTCATTGCTCGCTCTACAATAGCGGTATTCCAATTCCACGCATGCTCGATGGCAGCGGCGTCATAATCGATGTTCGCTCACAGGCGACAACATCCCAATCGTTGCTTGCTCAAAAGCGGCACCATGCAATTCTCAATGCATATATAGACATTTGAAGCAAGTACAATAAACCATGCATTTCAATCTCCGTTTATTGCTAATACCATGCATCATGCATTTCCACACATATTCATTGCAATACAGTATACCAAGTACTCAACAATTGCAATTATATAAAAAGCTATGCTCGTACGTCATACGTACCTTATAATTCCGTAGCTCGAGTCCAAACTTTGCTTGAGTTCCATACCTCGAGAAATATGTGCTAAAACACATATACAACTCACAATCAAGTATAAGCATGTAACCACGTGTCTAAGCACGCTCAAGACTCCCAATCATATCGTCAATCCATGACGATTAACAAAATAAAAGCCCCCCGGCTAAGCATGCATAATACCCAAATATCTCATTATATATGTTTAAAAAGATAGTCAAGAATTCATCCGAGAATTCCGTTTTATTTATTTGGCTCCAACCAACCATTTTAAAAGTCTAGCATTCCAATTGGAATGAGAACATCGCCCCGGAAGCCGACCATTTAAGTCGTAAATCCAAAATCCCACGAAAAAGCCAAGAAAAACACAAATCACATGCTGGCGATCGATCGCTATACCGGGAGATCGATCGCTAGCCCCTTGGCGATCGATCGCTCGATATAGCGATCGATCGCAAGACCTTACTGGCGCGAGGCGATCGATCGCTCAAAAAGTGGCGATCGATCGCCACAAAGCTGAAAGCGTACTGCCTGCATGCGATCGGTCGCCTGCTAAGGGCGATCGGTCGCCTGCTACGGGCGATCGATCGCCATGCCCTGCAACTCGAAACCCAACTTTTTGTAAAAGCTTGAAACCTCCCCAATACATGCCCCAACTCCTCCCAACTCAAAACCACAACAAAACAACATCCAAGGGCCTCCAAGAAGGGTGTTAGACTTGAATTAAAACAAACCCAAAAGATTTCAAGATTCCATCAAAATCACCCAACCCAAACCAAACTCAAAACTCAACCAAAATCAACAACACTACTATCAAATCAAAGCTACAAGAGAGGAGGAAGAGATTACCAGCTTTTCTTCAAGAGATCCGGCCCCTAAATCGTGTTCCCAACGATTTTTCTTCAACCAAAGGGAAGGGAAGGGAAGGGTTTGGGGTGAAGGTGGCGTGAGAGAGGGGGGAGGAGAGGAGAGAAATGGATTCCCAATGACTGAATCCCGAGTCCAACTGGTATATATAGCAAAAATGCTCCAAAATACCAATATTTCCACAAATACATCATGATTCATTAAAAATCATCTGTTTTCAAAAACTCTCTCTCCAACATCAAATCCCCAGACTGGCCCCAACATAAGGCACCCCGGACACCAAGTCCCACTAAAAACCCAACTCATAGGTTTTTCACCAAAATGAGAATACAATCTCATCCTTTGGATCCAACAATCCCAAATGCCCGGTTTAACAACCTCGGGAGATGCCAAACCGCAATTAATTCCTAATTGCCACAATTAAAATTCCATCAAGGATTAATACAACACCGGGATTAACACCATAAATCCCCGGACATCACAATTATCCCCCACTAATAAAATTTTGTCTTCGAAATTTGCACCGGCATACTCTACGTAGCACCAGGACTACACAACAAGGTAAGGCCACAACTCCGATTCTGGACCACAATAGAATCGAATCATTAACTGCAAGAACACCAATCTCGCATCAAGCTCTACAATAGAGCAAATGCCAAAACCAATATAAACCCGAAAGATAATAACATACCTCGATGTGAATCGTCCCGGAAGTCAGTCCATCAAGACTGCAAATCAATCAAAACCCCATTGGTCCTAACATAGATATCTCTCCATGATATCCACCACTTGCCCACGATGCTTAACACACATCGTTAAGATGTGGACCATTAGTATACAACAGTATACTCGCAGAAAATCCGGTTTCGCTTCCCGGTCCATCTCCTCCAAAGGAGTAGTTGCACCACATGCAATCCGGATCGGGTAAACCACGGTCACTAAACCACACAAAACACATCACTACAGATGTCTACAACCATGTGTTCCAAGAAATCCCATCTTGGTCCAAAACACACTATCGAGACTCCACAAAGTCTCAAGTTCCACAAAGGACATGCAAGACAAACAATTGTATTTCCAAACACGTGTCGACTGTGACACTAAACAAATCCAAATCCTGGCCACCCCTCATTTATCCTGGGATTCAACAATCCTAAAACGGAAGGCTATCGAATTATCCAACAAGGACTACCAAGGTTCCAAGACACGACAATCCCTCCTCAGGGGAAGTCAAACGGACCTCACGATTATTCCTCAGAATACATCGTGCTATCGAGATTACCAGTCTCAAATTGCCCCAATCTCCCACCGGAGATTCATCAAACCAAGCACACTAATCCGACGTTCAACAAGGAACGAAATAGAGTTGGCATTCGTATACGCACATGGGTATACATGCCTAAGCACCAACACAACAGGCACACTCAAAGCAATAGACTCGGGTATTTCCAAGCATACCCAAAGTCCCAAACCCTAATTCCAAGCCTCGATTATTCTCACTCCATGGAGAATAGTGGTCAACAGACCAAAGCCAAAGGGTGTGATTTCAACATCAACACCACACAACCAAAGCAACGAATCTCCCAAAAGATTCAACCGGCAGGTACATCAATACCGCATTTCCCAAAAAGGATAGTGTCATGAATCCATGACCCTCCAACCTCGAACCACCGTCCGGAAAACCGGACACACATACCAACATATATCTCGGAAGCAAAATATGCAATTGGTTCAGAATAGTGCATCGAAGCCACTATCATCAAATCGAAACTCGTATATGCCATGTATACTCAAACAACGATGCCCTGTACTATTGCCATAGTACTCCACACTCGAGCATCACCTCAGAGACGTCTCCTCAAACGTCTCACTGAAAGTACGAAGCCATTACCTAGTCCAACACTAGTAGGGCTTACCCTGGTTGATTCACGATCAACCCTCAACCAAAAGTAGCTGTCTCCATGACAGTACAACCCAAATCTCTCCAAGAGATAAAGTCAATATAGTAGTGTCACTCCACTAACTATACCACACAATTTCAATTGTGACTTCCGTCGCATACCACATGCAAAGATGCTCAACCAGAGCTAACAACGACTTGTCGACGCTCACGTTGGTATTCCAACAAAATTGAGTCGTCCCAAACAAGCCTCCTAAAACATTTGACGTATAAACGTCTCCTCGAGGTATTCTCTGCCTCAATTATCATGCCACAAAGAGACTACAAGAGTCTACCAAAAGTCCTCATCGTATCATCATACGATTCACTGAACTCGAATCCAACGAGTAGTATAACGGCAATCAAAAGCACGCTATAACATTGCCACGATATCTGGCTAACAAGCGCTGCCTCCAAAGGCCATATCAAGCCTACCAAAGTCTCATACGTTCCACACGGTAGACCATACCGTACAAACCATTCGAGTTGTGGGTCATCAGCCACATATCTCTAAAACACCAAGCATAATGGACATCCCGGTGTCCTTGCTCAACCACGAAGCAATCCTAATCCATTAGGACTTATCCCACACCCTCAGGGTGGGTGTGACCACGCCTACCGTAGATCACAACAACAAGCGAGTAGTTTCCTCAATGACTACTCTTACCACCAATTACTTGGCCTAAGCCAACCAGCGAGTATACCCAATGGTATCATTACTCGAAAAATATATACATCAAAAATGTGCTGCGGTACTATCCCTGTACGGTGCACCCAATAATTCTTCGAGCAACCTGCTCGGCATAAAGGTTTCGTCAACTAGTGACCCAGACGTTACCATGTGCTCACCAAGGGCGCTCAAACCATACAACTCAATACATAACATAAATGTATTAATCATCAAAACGACGCTACACGTCTACATAGAACATCAACTATGTCATCGTCATCCCGTGACGGCATATGTCAAATATGACATCCAATTAACATCGTCAAACGTATGATGGTACATGTCAATACACGACATCCACAATATCATCGTCAAACACATGGCATATATAGCAACACGTAGTATCCACAATAATGCTAACAAAAGTAATACGCCATACCTCATCGCTATCAAGATAGCGGAATACCTGTATCCATCGTCCACCAGCGGTACACAAGTAGCATCCATCGCTCATAGGCGACATAATCCAGCGCTACGCACATAGCGGTATAACCCATCGCTAGAATCAGCTGCATGATCTCTCGTCATAGAGTCAGCGGCATAAGACATCGCTATAGATTTCCGGCGGTATGAACCATCGCCATAGGTGTAGCGGAATGACCCGTCGCTATGTAATATCCGGTGGCACGAATCATCGTCAATAGAATACCCGACTGCATGAACCATCGCCAATAGAATAGCGGAATGAGACATCGCTATCAATATATCCGGCGGCAAGAACCATCGCCACTCAATATAGCGGAAAGAACCATCGCTATCAATATATCTGGCGGCATGAACCATCGCCAATCAATATAGCGGAATGAACCGTCGCTATCAATATATCTGGCGGCATGAACCATCGCCAATCAATATAGCGGAATGAACCGTCGCTATCAATATATCTGGCGGCATGAACCATCGCCAATCAATATAGCGGAATGAACCGTCGCTATCAATATATCTGGCGGCATGAACCATCGCCAATCAATATAGCGGAATGAACCGTCGCTATCAATATATCTGGCGGCATGAACCATCGCCAATCAATATAGCAGAATGAACCATCGCTATCAATATATCTGGCGGCATGAACCATCGCCAATCAATATAGCGGAATGAACCATCGCTATCAATATATCTGGCGACATGAACCATCGCCAATCAATATAGCGGAATGAACCATCGCTATCAATATCGATAATGTGGTTGTTCCGGACTTGTTATAGCAGCGGAATTTTAGGACCCCTCGCTTTGACATATAGCGGCATCATATGATATCCCTCGCTTCGACAATGACAGCGGCATGTTACCATGACAGCGGCAAATATCATACTACCATCGCTTCATATGACAGCGGCAAGTACCTCCCTCGCTCGAATATAACAACTACCGGAACTTCCAATAGCTCCATGTGCCTGCATCCAGGTTAATACAATAGTTCACAATATAATGATCGATATCACGTTCCAGTTATAACCACAATATTCCACATTAATCACTAGAATTGTGACCGTTCCGGTCCCAATACAACAGCGGAATTTTAGGACCCCTCGCTTCGACAATGACAGCGGCATGTTACCTCGCTTAGACATGACAGCGGCAAGTACCTCCCTCGCTCGGAGATAAAGGCTACTGGAACATTCATCAATTCTACCACAATAATCACAATTGGTTCCATTCTCACAATATATTACTATCATTTCACATATATCATCACATGTAAGGATCCACTATCCACGATATACATAATCAAAGGTGTAACACGTTTTACCGTCCGAAGCCCGTACGTTTCACCTTTCCTGATTTTCCTACAAAATCCGATCCCTTAACACATAATAGATGAAGTGCTAGACATCACTATTAATGCCATCCCATTACATTCTACACGATTCCTGCAATTACAATGATTAGCAACACCACTTTTCATATCATAAAAGCACATAACAACTAGTTGTGTCATACAACATTAATGCCATCATGCATAGAAATGTGCTATCAATAACTTCCTAGGCCCTTAACTGCCCCAAAGAGCTAACCTGGCTCTGATACCACTAATGTAAGGACCCCCGTGCCCTTAATCCGTTATTAGTGTATTAAGCCATATCATTAGTGCATATAATCATACTATCAGGGGAAAAACCATATGCAAGTGCAACACCATATGCTATCCAGAAAATTTCTTGCATTTAAACCACATAATATTCAAATTCCCCAACCATGATTATCCATATAGCATGCACCCTCATAATACACTAACATACTCTTAGTTCATTTAGCAATTCTATATCTAATTGCGTGTAAACCATAAATGAACAGAGAAGAGCCGTAGCCCGTTTATACATTCCATATACACGTAATATGTACTCACATAAGAGCACCCCAATAAATAAGAGTGTATCTAATGTATAAAACACTCTGTTGGATACCGTTACTGGTGCTTCGATCATGGAAACACCTCTCTAGCGCAACTCGATCTCGACTCTAGATCTGAGCGCCTATCGATCCAGCTCTGGTACCTCGATCCTGGAAGTACTTCAATCAACAGTCCGAGCTCAACTCCAAAGCTGCTGCTACACCTGTACCACCTGCCCCAAACAGAGACAGCCCCCACACGGGGTGAGCATACCAATATCCCAATCCAATAACCAACCAAAAATACAATTCATAATTTACAACAATGTAAATACTATGAAATACAAAATATACTCCCTGGATGGCATCATCCTCATCCGGGGTTTCCTGTACTGTCCCTGTTCTCAAAACACTGAAACCATCAAATTCCCAAATGTCAGTTAATCATTATATTGATTAACAATTATATGAGCCATATACCAATGTCATAATCAATAACATCAAATCATTAAACAATGATTATAAACAATCCATGTTTCTCACTTATGGTTTCATATCTCCATTTCATTGCTCGCTCTACAATAGCGGTATTCCAATTCCACGCATGCTCGATGGCAGCGGCGTCATAATCGATGTTCGCTCACAGGCGACAACATCCCAATCGTTGCTCGCTCAAAAGCGGCACCATGCAATTCTCAATGCATATATAGACATTTGAAGCAAGTACAATAAACCATGCATTTCAATCTCCGTTTATTGCTAATACCATGCATCATGCATTTCCACACATATTCATTGCAATACAGTATACCAAGTACTCAACAATTGCAATTATATAAAAGGCTAGGCTCGTACGTCATACGTACCTTATAATTCCGTAGCTCGAGTCCAAACTTTTCTTGAGTTCCATACCTCGAGAAATATGTGCTAAAACACATAAACAACTCACAATCAAGTATAAGCATGCAACCACGTGTCTAAGCACGCTCAAGACTCCCAATCATATCGTCAATCCATGACGATTAACAAAATAAAAAACCCCCGGCTAAGCATGCATAATACCCAAATATCTCATTATATATGTTTAAAAAGATAGTCAAGAATTCATTCGAGAATTCCGTTTTATTTATTTGGCTCCAACCAACCATTTTAAAAGTCTAGCATTCCCATTGGAATGAGAACATCGCCCCGGAAGCCGACCATTTAAGTCGTAAATCCAAAATCCCACGAAAAAGCCAAGAAAAACACAAATCACATGCTGGCGATCGATCGCTATACCGGGCGATCGATCGCTAGCCCCTTGGCGATCGATCGCTCGATATAGCGATCGATCGCCAGACCTTACTGGCGCGAGGCGATCGATCGCTCAAAAAGTGGTGATCGATCGCCACAAAGCTGAAAAGCGTACTGCCTGCATGCGATCGGTCGCCTGCTACGGGCGATCGGTCGCCATGCCCTGCAACTCAAAACCCACCATTTTTAAAAGCTTGAAACCTCCCCAATACATGCCCCAACTCCTCCCAACTCAAAACGACAACAAAACAATATCCAAGGGCCTCCAAGAAGGGTGTTAGACTTGAATTAAAACAAACCCAAAAGATTTCAAGATTCCATCAAAATCACCCAACCCGAACCAAACTCAAAACTCAACCAAAATCAACAACACTACTATCAAATCAAAGCTACAAGAGAGGAGGAAGAGATTACCAGCTTTTCTTCAAGAGATCCGGCCCCTAAATCGTGTTCCCAACGATTTTTCTTCAACCAAAGGGAAGGGAAGGGAAGGGTTTGGGGTGAAGGTGGCGTGAGAGAGGGGGGAGGAGAGTAGAGAAATGGATTCCCAATGACTGAATCCCGAGTCCAACTGGTATATATAGTAAAAATGCTCCAAAATACCAATATTTCCACAAATACATCATGATTCATTAAAAATCATCTGTTTTCAAAAACTCTCTCTCCAACATCAAATCCCCAGACTGGCCCCAACATAAGGCACCCCGGACACCAAGTCCCACTAAAAACCCAACTCATAGGTTTTTCACCTAAATGAGAATACAATCTCATCCTTTGGATCCAACGATCCCAAATGCCCGGTTTAACAACCTCGGGAGATGCCAAACCACAATTAATTCCTAATTGCCACAATTAAAATTCCATCAAGGATTAATACAACACCGGGATTAACACCATAAATCCCCGGACATCACATGAACAGAATATTTATCTTGATCAGTTTGTCATTGTGTTTATTGACGACATTCTAGTTTATTCAAGAAGTAAGGAGGAGCATGCCAATCATTTGAGGACGGTGCTTCAGATCCTCAGGGATCATCAGTTGTACGCCAAGCTCAGCAAGTGTGAGTTCTGGCTGTGCAGTGTTGCGTTCTTGGGTCATATTATCTCTCGAGAGGGGATATCAGTAGATCCCAGGAAGATAGATGCAGTTATGGATTGGCCTGCGCCAACTTCAGTCACTGAGATCCGAAGTTTCCTTGGTTTGGCTGGGTATTATCGACGCTTTGTCGAAGGATTTTCAAAGATTGCCAAGCCATTGACGCAGCTAACTCAGAAGGGAGTTCCATTCTTTTGGTCGGAAGCTTGTGAGCAGAGCTTCCAGGAGTTGAATCACAAATTGACTTCAACGCCAGTTTTGGTGATTCCCAGGGAGAACAAGGGGTTTGTTCTCTATACTGACGCATCGCTTCAGGGTCTAGGATGCGTGCTGATGCAGGATAAGCACATTGTGGCTTACGCTTCAAGACAATTGAAGCCACACGAGACGAGATATCCAGTCCATGATTTGGAGCTAGCAGTTATAGTGTTTGCCTTGAAAATATAGCGACACTACTTATACGGTACCTCATTCACTATCTTCACTGTTCACAAGAGCCTGAAGTTCTTATTTACGCAGGCTGAGCTGAATATGAGACAGAGGAGATGGATGGACCTGCTGAAGGATTATGACTGTGAAATCGAATACCATCCGGGAAGAGCAAACTTGACAGCCGACGCTTTGAGTCGGATAGTGAAGAGCACAATAGAGGATGCCATGTGTTTATCAGCTATGATGGGATCTTACTGCCAGTTGGGATTTGATTATGATGTGTATACTTCACCGGTACAGGTATTGACCTTATTAGCTGAGCCCGTTATTTATGATCACATCAGGAAGGCTCAGGAGACCGATGAGGAAGTTCAGAGATGGTTGTCAGTGGCTTGTCGGGTCAGTCGTCAAAGTTTAGGACGGCGGAGGATGGTTCTTTGAGGTTAGGTGTCAGATGGGTGGTTCCAAATACGCCTAAGTTGCGTCAGGGAATACTACAGGGAGCTCATTGCAGCAGAATGAGTATCCACCCGGGCGGAAAGAAAATGTATAAGGACTTATGCAGCCAGTTTTGGTGGAGACAAATGAAACAAGATGTCACCACATTCGTCAAGAGATGTCTGATTTGTCAGCAAGTGAAGGCCGAGAGGCAGAGGCCTGGTGGTGAGCTTAGAAGTTTGGAGATACCAAAATGGAAGTGGGAGCATGTATCCATGGACTTCGTGACCCACTTACCGAGGACTGTTTTGGGTTTTGATGCTATCTGGGTAGTCGTGGACAGACTGACTAAAGTGGCTCACTTCATTCCATATTGTATGACCTTCACGTACTTGAGGATGGCTCAGTTATATGTCAGAGATGTGGTGAGACTGCATGGGATCCCTGTTTCCATTGTGTCTGATCGAGATCCGCGGTTTACATCTCACTTTTGGGAAGGTCTTCAGTCAGCCCTGGGTGCAGAATTAAGGTTGACCACAGCCTATCATCCTCAAACGGATGGCCAGACCGAGCGTACCATACAGACGCTTGAAGATATGTTATGGGCTTGTGTGTTGGAGTTCGATACTTCTTGGCAGGACTCAGTAGCCTTAGTGGAGTTTTCGTATAACAACAGCTACCAGGCAAGCATACAGATGGCTCCTTTTGAGGCTCTCTATGGTAGACGTTGTAGGTCACCTTTATATTGGGATGATGTGGACTGTAAAGCGGTCGGAGGACCAGAGTTAGTCCAAGAAATGGAAGAAAAGGTTAAGGTGATCAGAAGGAAGATGAAAGCAGCCCAGGACAGACAGACAGCGTATGCAAATCAACGGCGTCGGCCGTTAGAGTTTCAGTTGGGCAACATGGTCTTTTTGAAGATCTCACCTTTCAGAGGTGTAGTATGTTTTGGGATGCGGGGGAAGTTATCCCCGAGATACGTTGAGCCGTATGAGATCTTACAGCGTATTGGTACTCTGGCATACCGATTGGCCTTACCGCCCTCTCTATCCGGCATACATGATGTGTTTCACGTATCTATGTTGCGGAAGTACGAGCCAGATCCTTCTCATGTGTTGCAGCCTTCTGAGGTTCAGGTAGAGTCCGATGTTTCCTATGTGGAGCGGCCTATCAGGATTCTGGATCGGGCAGATCGCAGACTGAGAAACAAAGCTATTCCTATGGTCAAAGTTCAGTGGGATCGTAGGGGTGTCTAGGAGGCCACGTGGGGGACAGAGTGACACATGGTGCAGCACTATCCAGAACTGTTTTCCGGTATGTGATTTATGTTTTGTTTTATTTTGGGTAAGTGCATGCGGAATTCGAGGACGAAATCTTATATGTAGGGGAGTAATGTAATACCCCGAAATGATTATATGTTTATGTGTTAACATATATGATTATGATATGTTTAAGGGTTGTAGTGCATTTAAATTGGGGGTTATGATTATGTTATGATGATATGATTTAGGGGGCATGTTGGGTGTTTTAAGGGATGTATTAATTAAGTAAAAATATAAAATATCGAGTGAGGATATTTTAATACATCGTACTAAATACCGGGACATATTTAAACATCACATGGCACCCCAACTACACCACCCACCCCCATCACTCGGCCACCTCCTTGTCCCCACTTGGCAACCCATGCCTCATCAACCACCAACCTATGCTCCCACTCTTGTCATCAATCATTCCATCTCTCCCACCTTCCTTCTCCTCCTTCTCTCCATTTTCGTCCCAGAATAAGCAGCATTAAGGCAAGGAAAAGCTTGGTAAAAGTGTTCAAAAATCCTTGCAAAAAGAGGAGCAAGAAGAGGGGTAAGGATGGGTACTCTGTTTTCGGGTTTTTTTGGTTGGGTTTGGGTTTTGGTGGTAATGATTTCATGTATGCTAGTATAGGTTTGGTTGAAACCTTGGTATGCGTACTTACATGGAAGTATTTTGTAGCTACTAGCATGTTTACTCGAGTTGGTTACATGTTTTATATGTTAGATTTGATGGTATGAAAAGAGATGCTCGAAAATTCTGGAAAAATTATGTTTACCCTATTTTTCTGTAAAATGGATGAGATCAAAGTTTATGAGGATGTTATGATGCATGCTAGCTTAGGTTTTGTGAAACCTTTGATTTAAGTTTTTACATGGAAGTTTTATGAAGTTCCTAGCATGCTTGTTTGGGCAAGTTTTATGTGTTATGAAATAGGTTACTTGCTTTGAAGGCGAGTGCTCGAAAATCTGGGAAATCCCGATTTTTCAGAGTGCTCGATCGATCAAAATTTTAGTTCCGATCGATCGAGCGAGGCAGAACGATTGGTATAAGTTTTGAAAGTCAGGGACCGATCGATCGAAGGAAATACCGATCGATCGGTGAAAATTTTCGATCGATCGATATTTCTCGATCGATATTCCTTCCGATCGATCGATCGAGGCAGTGTGCTTGGGCACTGTTTTAGCATGTTTTCTCGATCGATCGAGATTTTGGTGCCGATCGATCGAGAGAGGCATATTCTTGCAATGTAAACGGTACCTAAGTGTTGAAACTAGATCCTCTAAAGACTCACCAGGGGTACGGTATTGAGGTTGTTGTGGCCATGTCGGATATTGCGGTATGTTGGACTGCATGTAAGGTGGAGGTGGACTCATCCATTGATTATCATAGTTGAGATTGAGATGATCACTCCAACTTGAGTTTGATGCACTTTGTCCACTCCCTACGCCAAGTTGGTGCACAAGATACTCCAATTCATCTAGTCGTCTGTAGTCCTCCATGAAAAGATCCAATTTTTCAGAACTCAACCTGTAAGCACGAACAAACAAGAGTAGCTTTGGGGGGAAAAGAAAGAGAAAGAAACAAAACATAAAATATTAACACAAAAATATACAACGCCTCCCCGGCAACGGCGCCAAAATTTGGTAGCGCTTATCGTGTACGCCCAAATTAACCCCACTCAATCCTCAAGATTGATAACAATAATGTAGTAGCGTGAGTAGGGATCGATCCCACGAGGAGGTGTGAATCTTTGTGTTAATGAAAATCAAAACAAAAGAATAATAAAGGATGGGGTTGTGAGGTTGAATTATACTAATGAAAATTAAAAACAAAGATTAACTAATGAAAGCGATTCTTGGTATCGGTCGACTCTACCTTGGATATTATCATCTATTTCATCGATTCACAAAAGACTCAATTTTACTTGAATATTCATCAATTGGAAATCTAATTCCTCCCTCACCTTATTCATAGTCACTTAGTCCAAGCGTTCTAATTTAACTTTCACCAATCAATCAATCTCTATATGCATATTCAAGATTAAAATCATGACATCATTCAAAACTAGTGAGCGATGAATCTAAACAACATAAACACAAGCGGTTTATATAATTTAGTCAATGGTTTTCTCTAAGAATTTAATAACACCAACATCAGGCAATTATCGATCTTAGTTGCTTCTTCAATTAGATTACTCAAACAATCTCTTATTTGATATCCAATTAGCAATAGATTATATGCAAGTTACTAGGTTGTCAATCTAATAAACAAACATCAATCATATCAACAAAATCAGAAAAACAATGAATTCAATAAAATCGATAAACAAAAGCGTATGAATCTCCCCAAGATAAATAAATCCAAGGTTTTGTCTTCCTCAACCAAGAATTAAGACTAGCTACACATAATTTAAACAAAACTATAAATAAAAACAAGGGAAAGAAAACTAATCCGATCTCCGCTCGTCAAGGTGTCAATCCCGCCTTCGCTTCGATATTCGTAGACGTTCTTCAACAAAATTGAAAAGAAAATATAAAACTAGTCTAAAATTATTCTACCCTAACTATCTAGATCTCTTCAAGTCTGAAATTCGAGTTCTATATGTAGGGAGGCTAGATATGTTAGAATCCATGTAGGAAGGAAAGAAATCAAGAATTCAAGCTTTCCAAAACACTGCTGGCGATCGATCGGCGCTGGCTGGCTGGCGATCGATCGCCAGCCTTTATTTTTCAGGCAGAATGTATCGGCGATCGATCGCGGATTTTACCGATCGATCGCGGATTTTTAACGTTTTCTGGCGAGTTTTGTATTTTGGCCATAACTGTCTCATACGAACTCCGAATTCGACGAATCAGCTGTCCACTCGAAGATAACTCAAAGTTCTACAACTTTTCTATGGACTACATTTGCAAAATTTGGCTCGAACATATATAAATTTGAGGAGAAAGGAGCAACATGTGTCTTTGATTCCAGTTTTTTCCTCTTTTCTTCAACTTTACTCATTCTTTCATCATTTTAGCTTGATTTCTTCACCTTTTCCTACATTTACACAAATATACGATTAGGTAGCATATGTATCATATTATCCATCAAAACATACCAAACCGTAAACAATTAAACTCAATAGACGTGTCTATTTTAGTCACATCACTTCCCACCTTAACAGTGATTATAGTGACATAAGAAGGACTAATCATGCATTAATTAACATCTTAAGGTTCCGGTTGTTACATGAGCTAACACGATTACAGGCCAAAATACAAAACTTCAAAAATTATTCATTACATTCCCAAAGGAGTGTTAACATTTAGATTTACACTACTCCTAGATTAGATACTAATCATGACTTGAATCCTATACATTCCTGTGTTCCTCGTAGCTCACTGCCTCAACCCGACCCTTAGTCCCTTAGTCCAAAAGTGTACCTACAGGGATAACACATCATGAGCATATATAATCTTACTTAATCATCATAAAAAAATATCATAGTAAATGCATGAAATCTTGGTTAAGTAAATATGCTAGTTATTCATTAACTTCTTTTTGTTGCCCCTGATTCATATTCATGCATATTGGTATCTTGCCCTGTGGCATCTTACCACATCATAAACATCGTATGGCCTCTTACCATATGGGCATCTTACCCCGTGGCATCTTACCACATAATAACATCGTATGAATATACGAATATCTTTTAAACATCATCATTTCATCATAAATACTCATGCAATAAAAGCATAGTCGTAATGTAGGGATGTGTTTTACCGTCCGATGCCCGTATGCCTCTTACTTACCTTTTTAAAAGGAGGAGGAGTCAACAAACTTTATCTCCTTGACTGTGCTGGTACCTGATGGTTCTACAAGACCACATAATACCATATTAGATGCCTCAATATCATCTCATACCATAAACTTAACAAAATAAACAATCATTTTATTTTTCAACATTCTGCCTCTCTCGATCGATCGGCCCCAAGGTCTCGATCGATCGAGAAACTGTGCATAAACAGTGCCCAAACACTCTGCCTCGATCGATCGATCGAAATATTTTACCGATCGATCGAGAAATCCTTCGATCGATCGGCACCTGAAATTCAAAACATGCCTTAAACTTTCTGCCTCGCTCGATCGATCGGTCGATCGATCGAGCGCTGTAAAAAATCGGGACTTCCCTAGATTTTTGAGCACCTCCTTTCCTACCTTCATTTCTACTTCATAACACATCATACTTGCTCAAACAAACATGTTAGGAACTTCATAAAACTTCCATGTAGGTACTTAAATCAAAGGTTTAACAAAACCTATGCTAACATGCATCATAACATCATCAAAATCTTCGACCTCAACCAACCTTTACAGAAAACAGAGTATGTTCATATTTGCCCAGATTTTCGAGCACATAGTTTCATAACTAGAAATCTACCACATAAAACATGTAATATGCTCGAGCAAACATGCTAGTAGTTACATAATACCTCCATGTAATTACCCATAAAAAAGGTTTCACCCAAACCTATACTTAGCATGCATGAAAATCATTCAACAAAACCCAAACTCACTCAAAGACTCCGAAAAACAGAGTACCAACTTACGCCTCCCTTTTTGCTCCTCTTTGCAAGGATTTAAACACTCTTCAACCCAAGCTTTTCCTTCCTTCTCCTACAGCTTACAGGCACGATTTTTGGGAGAGGAAAAGGGAGAGGAGGTGGAGTGGGGGAAGGAGAAGGGAGTATGGGTTGATAGCAAGTGGGGATAGGGTACATTTAGGGGAGGGTGGCCGACTTTGGGGGTGGGGTGGTGAGGGTTGGGGTGGTCATGTGGTGTTTAATTGTGTCCCGGTATTTAGTACGATGTATTAAAATATCCTCACTCGATATTTTATAACTTCATTTAAATTAATACATCCTTTTAAACACCCAACATGCCCCCTAAATCATATCATCACATTATAATCATAACCCCCAATTTAAAAGTACCACAACTCCCTTAAACACATCGTAAATCATCATCGTAGCACATAATCATATAACATTTCGGGGGTATTACATTACTCCCTACTTATAAGATTTCGCCCTCGAAATCCACATGCATCATCATAACGAAACTAAACATAAAAACATACCAGAGAATAGTTCCGGATATGGCTGCACCATATGCCGTTCCGTCTCCCACGTAGCCTCCTCGACACCCAGACGATCCCACTGAACTATGACCATTGGTATTACTTTGTTCCGTAGTCTGCGATCCTCTCGATCCAGAATTCTGATTGGTCGTTCTACGTAGGACACATCTGAGTCTAACTGAACTTCAGTAGGCTGTAAGACATGAGATGGGTCTGGCTCATACTTCTGTAACATAGAAACATGAAAAACATCGTGTATGCCAGATAAAGATGGCGGTAGAGCCAAACGATATGCCAATGTACCGATACGCTGCAAAACTTCATATGGCCCAACATACCTCGGAAATAACTTTCCCGCATCCCAAAACGAACCACACCCCTGAAGGGCGAGATCTTTAAGAAGACCCTGTCTCCTAACTGGAATTCCAGCGGTCGTCGCCGCATATTGGCATAGGCTGCTTGCCTATCCTGGGCCGCATTAAATAACATCTTAAGGTTCCGGTTGTTACATGATCTAACAGGATTACAGGCCAAAATACAAAACTTCAAAAATTATTCATTACATTCCCAAAGGAGTGTTAACATTTAGATTTACACTACTCCTAGAGTAGATACTAATCATGACTTGAATCCTATACATTCCTGAGTTCCTCGTAGCTCACTGCCTCAACCCGACCCTTAGTCCCTTAGTCCAAAAGTGTACCTACAGGGATAACACATCATGAGCATATATAATCTTACTTAATCATCATAAAAAAATATCACAGTAAATGCATGAAATCTTGGTTAAGTAAATATGCTAGTTATTCATTAACTTCTTTTTGTTGTCCCTGATTCATATTCATGCATATGGGCATCTTGCCCTGTGGCATCTTACCACATCATAAACATCGTATGGCCTCTTACCATATGGGCATCTTACCCCGTGACATCTTACCACATAATAACATCGTATGGCCTCTTACCATATGGGCATCTTACCCCGTGGCATCTTACCACTTAATAACTGTTAGTAATCCAACAAGCATGGAACGCAGCGGAATAATAAAAATTTGGATTACTATAACCGCGGATCTATACATAGGGATTCATATCGGATAAAGGAATTACAAAAGTCTCACCCTTGTAGCGTGTTTGAACAGATTCCACGGAACAGGACCACGTCCAACGCCTCCTCCGAGTCACTAGCAAAACTTAACAAGTTTTGCCTCAACGGTATCCACACGATCAAATCGGGTGAAGGGATAGTTTAAGAACAAGTTGCTAGACAAGTTCTTAAACCAAAACAAGAAGCACACTTGATTCACAATCAAAAGGATGGCACAAAATCACAAAGAACCACAAGGCTATGAAGAAGCCGAGAGCTCAAGTTGGTGCGGCCGTGAGCTTCTTAGAATTTTTAGGTTGGAATGATATAAAATTGTCTCCTACAATTAATTATACCAAGTTATTAAAAGGGCTTAATTAAGTTCAAGACTTTCTTAAAGTCTTATGGGCCCAAACCCATGATTTAATTTAAAACCTTTTAATTACTTAATTAAGACTCTTCTTAATTAATTAATTCATCCAATGAATTTAATTTCCCTTCTCGATTTAATCTTTTGTGCGACCCGATAGGTCCTTGCAATGTTGGCAGTGACATAAAATCTCATTTTATGTCGCAAGCAATGAGCGGTATCTAGCAACACATCAATGCTACCCAAATCACAAGAATGTCAATGACTCGACATAACCTAAGAACTTGTGATAATATTTACCATGTAACTTAATCCCTTTGTCCTTTGTGTTTAGATTGAACACGAGTCGTGGAATAGTCATACTCGTATATTCAATCTTTATTTCTTGATCCCCTAGTAGAACTAGAATAAACGAATAAGCTCGATATCTCATATCGACTCATTCGAGCATGGCCATGCATTTTAGTTCTCACTTGATCAAGGGCCAAACACATCTCCTGTTATATAGGAGGGACAAATCCTATCTCGATCAGTCAACATCCCTCTACATAATTCGTAGTGTATCCAATAGTCGCCTTTATAGTTTACCCTGTTACGGGCAACGTTTGACAATATCAAGATACATAACTCCTTATGTTGGGATCTCTGATGATCACAAGTCGTAAGAATTACATACATTATTATCACTATGAGAATTGCATATGACGATCATATAACTATCCATGTTGCATTCTCATGGTGGGTCTGTCCAGTACATCGTTCTCTAACATGTACCCATGTGTTGATTTGATATCTCATATCAATGAACAATTCATCAATCAACACATACTAGTCTCTACGTATTATCATTATCCATATTCATGATAATACTTGACTAGGGACATCTTTAAGAATAATACAATATTATTCTAGGGACATTAACTTATATATCAATTCATACTGCACAGATATTCGAATAATATATACTAATAATTTGCCATAAATAAAATCATATTACATTGTATGTCATAAACAATCATCTAATGACTTGTCTTAGGGCATATCCCAACAAATCTCCCACTTGCACTAAGACCACTCAGACATATACATAATGTCTAGAGATCTAGTATGACGATCATGCTTCTGCTGTGACAGTGGCTTCGTCAATTGGTCAGATACATTATCATCTGTTGGTACTTTGCATATCTTAGGCAAAACACATATCCTGATTGCGATCGAAAATCATTTTTGTCGGTTTGGAAGCTTGCATCAGTGTAACCCATTACATTTAGCTCTTCCTCACCTCCATAAATCAAGAATGTATCCTTAAGTCCTTCTCAAGTACTTCAGGATATTCTTGACAGCAATCCAGTGACCTTCACCTGGATCAATTTGATATCAGCTCGTCATGCTCAAAGCATACGATACATCGGGACGAGTACATATCATGGCATACATGATAGATCCAATAGCTGACGCATATGGGATCTTACTCATGCGTTGTCTCTCATCTGGTGTTGAAGGACACTGTTCCTTCGAGAGATATATACCATGTGTCATAGGCACGAATCCTTTCTTTGATTCTTGCATGCTAAACCTTTTAAGCACTTTGTCTATGTATGTACTTTGACTTAGGACGAGAAGCCTTCTTGATCTATCTCTATAGATCTTGATTCCTAATACATAGGAGGCTTCTCCCAAGTCTTTCATCGAAAAGCAGTTCCCTAGCCAAATCTTTACAGATTGTAAGGCATGGATATCATTCCCAATGAGAAGTATGTCCTCTACATACAACACTAGGAAAATGATTATGCTCCCACTGACCTTCTTGTAGACACAAGGTTCATCTACGTTTTTGATAAAACCAAACTGTGAGACCCCGTTATCTTATCAGTTACTAAGGTGCAATTTAGAGAACTAAACATTCATGTGAATATATCAGAGTAACGTGCCGTGTTGATTAACATGAGCTTTAGAGATTACAGTACCAAAATGTTTCAAAAGGAATAACACAAATTCCTACAAAGGTACTACATTATAGTCTTACTGTACTCAGTAGAAGCTATACAAAATTTTTCTCTAACATGCTAATCCTGTAGCACTCCTTACAGCTCGCATATCAACCCCGACCCTGGTTCTCGTCAACAAAAGCACCTACAAAGACAACTCCCAACACATGAGCATATCATAATTCATATTCAACATAATATGAATGTAAAGCGTAAATGCACAAATCATAAATACAAAGCACTTCCTGTATTTCCAAGCATTTACAACGCCCATTGGTTGTCCCTGTACCATAACTCATAATAACACATTATATGAACATATGGTTTCATAAATAAATGTCATGACATATCTTTCCTTCTCAAATCCTTATTTCAATCCTGAGTCACTTATCATTAGTGCATTTCAATGCTTCTTACTTTTCCACGTAAGCGGAATTCTTCCTCGCTTCTTATGGAAATCCACGTAAGCGGAATTCTTCCTCGCTTCTTATGGATGTTAGCGTAAGCATTAAAATCCTCACTAGGATAACCTTGACTCGTGAAATACACCTCTTATATTTCACAACATACATATGCAAAAACGAAGCATATCAACATGTATCATATCATCATGCACTATCTTATGCATATCTTACTTTGCCTTGTGTTAAATAAATAAACACATAATACATGTTACCGTTGGGATGCCCGTACGTCGCTTACGTACCTTTCCAAAATGTAGTGTGTTGTGGGACTCTATGCCCTGCGCTGTGTAGCTGTCTGTGAAGGCTCTACACCAGTGTACAACACAATATTAGATGTCTCATTACAATCCAATATCAAAATTAAACAATTTCTACATTTTAAAAAAATAGGCATTACTGATCGATCGGACCTCATCACCGATCGATCTGTGAACTGTTTGAATTAAACAAAAAAGCTACGGCTTTTGCCGATCGATCGGTGTTCTTCACCGATCGATCGGTCGCTCTGTTTCAACCCAGGTTTTCCAGAATTCTCTAACACCGATATTCATACCCTTCAATCTAACATGTAAGACATACAACATGCCAAGACCAACATGCTAGCAGTTATAACACATTACCCTGAGTGTATTCATATCAAATTTACACCCCAAACATAAGCCCACATGCATAAACGTCGACAATTTACACAAGTACTCGATCAACTTTTCTGGAAACAGGGCAACATATTCATTTCCAGATTTCTTGAGCACCTCATTTCATGCTATTAAAACTACAACATATAACATAAAGCATGCTTGAACAAAAACGTCATGGGCTTTAAAAACTACCATGCATGTACTCAAATCGAAGGTTCACCAAAAAACCCATCTAACATGCATGATATCACCTCCTCAATATCACTCCCAATCCACATTTTTCCAGAAAAACAGGGGAAATATCTACCCAGATTTTCGAACACCCTACTTTACATGCTTATTTCCTCTACATAAAACATGTAATATACATAAGGAAAAATACTGAGAGTTTCATAACAACACCATGTAAGCATTTAAATCGAAGGTTTTCAGAAACCTAATCTAACATGCCGTTTTCACGCCACCTAAAAACATGTACTTAAACAAGTTTAAAGCAAAAACAGAGCATGGTTTCTCACCCTACTTTGCTCCGATTTTTGAAGGACTTCCAGGCGATGAAAAAGGGAAAGCTCCTCAGAATTTTGCTTAGCAGGTGCTGGTGAAGAAATGGGAGAGAAGGCTCGAGAATTGGAATGGCTGAGAGTGGTGAAATGATTGAGCCAAGTGGTCACTAAAGTCAGCATGTGTACAGGCTGATTGGCATGAGTTGGGGGGGGGGGGGTGGTGGTTGGGTGTTGGGTGATTTGATGTGTTATGTTTTGGTCCCGGTATTTAGCACGATGTATTAGAATATCCTCACACGATATTTATAGTATTTTCTCAATAAAATACTTCAATTCCCATTAACATGCTTTACCAAAACAAACAACACACACCCCAAATAAACATGCCACGACCCCAAAATCCCAACATATATCACATGCACCCTGAAATGAATCTCCCCAATAATATTAATTCAATCCTATGAATTAACACCAAAATCATCATAATTTAAATTAAATGATTAAAATCACATAATCATTTCGGGGATATCACACAAACTCTTTGATTGCATCATCAAAACGAAGATTCCAACTCCGAGAAGCTTGCTTCAATCCATAAATGGATCGTTGTAGCTTGCATATCTTTCCAGCATCCTTTGGAAAACCCTCGGGCTGTGTCATGTACACATCCTCGAGCAGATTTCCATTAAGGAAAGCTATTTTGACATCCATCTGCCAGATTTCATAATCATGAAATGCAGCTATTGCAAGTAAGATTCTTATGGATTTAACCATGGCCACTGGTGAAAAGGTTTCATCATAGTCAATACCATGAATTTGTTTGAATCCTTTTGCAACCAGCCGACCTTTATAGGTTTGTACATTACCATCCATATCGGTCTTTTTCTTGAAAATCCATTTGCACCCTATGGGTCGTACCCCTTCAGGTGGATCAACCAAAGTCCATACTTGGTTTGCATACATGGATTCCATCTCAGATTTCATGGCCTCTTGCCATTTCTCAGAATCAGTGCCCATTATAGCTTGTTGATAAGATAACGGCTCATCCTCATCAATAAGTAGTAAGTCATCTTGTTGAGTCACAAGATATCCATATCTCTGTGGCTCCCGATGTTCTCTTACAGACCTACGCTGGGCTTGTGTCTCTTGAGCAGGTACTTCTTCCACAACAGCTTGCGGTGCCTGTTTCCATCTCAATCTCAGGTTCAGTGTTTTCTTGTGGTTGAACTTCACTAAGTTCTATTTTTCTCCCACTGGTTTTTCTAGAAATAAATTCTCTTTCAAGAAATACACCAGACCAAGCAACAACTACTTTGTTCTCGGTGGGATAATAGAAATAGTATCCTTTCGTTTCCTTAGGATACCCCACAAATAAACACTTATCAGATTTGGGTCCAAGTTTGTTAGTGGCGTGACGTCTAACGAAAGCCTCACAACCCAAAATCTTCATAAAAGACATACTAGGACGCTTCCCAGTCCATATCTCATATGGTGTCTTTTCCACTCATTTAGATGGAACACGGTTCAGTAAGAAAATCGCTGTTTCTAGAGAGTGTCCCCAAAACGATATCGGAAGATCTGCATGACTCATCATTGATCTAACCATGTCTAACAAGGTTCGATTTCTCCTCTCGGATACACCATTCCATTGTGGAGTATACGGAAGAGTGAGTTGTGGGACTATCCCACACTCCTTTAGATAGTCATGAAACTCTTGGCTTAAGTATTCACCTCCTCGATCTGATCGAAGGATTTTGATACTTTTGCCAAGTTGGTTTTGTACTTCATTCTTGAAATCTTTGAACTTTTCAAAGGTTTCATGCTTATGCTTCATTAGGTACACATACCCATATCTACTGAAGTCATCAATAAATGTAACGAAGTATTGAAAACCACCTCTAGCTTGTGTACTTATTGGTCCACATACATCACTATGTATTAGTCCCAATAAAACATTTGCCCTTTCAACATGTCCCTTGAAAGGGGCTTTAGTCATCTTGCCCAATAAACAAGATTCGCATGTTTCATATGATTCAAAATCAAATGAATCTAATACTCCATCCTTATGAAGTTTAGATATGCGGTTCTCGTTTATGTGGCCCAAGCGACAGTGCCAGAGATAAGTCGGATTACAATCATTATTTTTTAATCCTTTTAGTATTTATGTTATAGATAGGCATATCAAGATTTAATAAATAAAGACCATTCACCATTTGTGCACTAGCATAAAACATATCATTTAAATAAATAGAACAACAGTTGTCCTTTATTATAAATGAAAACCCACACTTGTCTAAACAAGAAATAGAAATTATGTTTTTGGTAATGGATAGCACAAAATAACAATCTTTTAAAATCAACGATAAACCAGAAGACAAAGATAAATAATAATCTCCTATAGCTAAAGCAGCAACTCTTGCTCCATTTCCAACTCGGAGATCAACTTCGCCTTTTGCCAACAATCTACTCTTTTTGAGGTCCTGCACATTTACACAAATGTGAGATCCACATCCAGTATCTAATACCCATGATGAAGAAGTAGATAAATTGACTTCTATAACAAAAATACCTGAAGTGGAAGTCACACTTCCTTTCTTTAGATCCTCCAGATATACTTTGCAGTTTCTTTTCCAATGGCCAGGTCTCACCGCAATGGAAACAGTTCCCTTCCTTCGCTATCCCTCCCTTTGGTTTCAGTGCAGATGACTTTGGCTTAGATTTAACAAAGACCTTCTTGTTCTTCTTGAAACTCTTAGCTTTAGTCTTTCCTTTGCTCTTATTCACAATAAGAACATTTGTAGGTTTAGACTTCTTGCTATTTGCTTCAAAAGTTCTAAGCATGCCAAGTAACTGTGGTAGTGTCTTTTCTATTTCAATCATATTATAATTTAAGACAAATTGACTGAAGCTTTCAGGAAACGATTGCAAGATCACGTCAGTGGCCAACTCTTGGTCTAAAGGAAAACCCAGCTTCTCCAGATTCTCAATATACCCAATCATCTTGAGTACATGAGTACCAACCAGACTTCCTTCTACCATTCTACACTGGAATAACGCCTTAGAGACGTCATACCTCTCTTGTATTGCTTGTTGTTGGTACAGTTGCTTAAGGTGCTCGATCATATCAAACGCCTCCATTTCCTCATGTTGCTTCTGAAGCTCAGAGTTCATGGTGGCAAGCATAAGGCATCCAACATCAAGTGCGTCACTTTGATGCTTCTTGTAAGCATCTTTATCGGCTCTTGTAGCCGTTAGGGGAGGTTCCTCAGCAGGTAAGGGTTCCTCTAGGACATATTGTTTCTTTTCTTGTTTGAGGACTATCCTCAAGTTCCTATGCTAGTCTAGGAAATTTGTCCCATTTAATTTGTCCTTCTCAAGGACCGATCGCAGTGATAAAGTGCTTGTTACGTTGTTAGTTGCCATGGATATCTACAATATAAATATGCAAAATAAGTTTATGATTTAATCATTTAACATGGTCTTATATTAAATGATACTCCCACTATTTTGTTTAAAAAATATCAACCCTCGAAACCTTTAGTGGGCCAAGATCCATATTTCGCCTAATCTTGAGTTAGCTTTGGCTAATCGCCCAAGACTCGGTTATTTAGGTAGACAACACTTTGTCAATTACATCACATGTAATTCTGGATAGTTGGACGAACAACACTTTGTTCAATTCATCAAATGAATTATTATCCAACCCATGCCTCTAGATTTCCAATCCTATTGAGATAACCTAGTTAAGTCGTACCCAATTTAAAGTATAACGGATATCACTTTTATCCTTTCGCGCCTTACTAAGATTGCCATGGTGCTTTGCTTTGGCAAACCCACACATGTACAATCGAAGTTTTTGACGAGTACTTTTAATTTTGGAAGGCATCTAAAACTTAATATTTTAGAGGGATTTATTGATCTCATGATTAGTTTGATAATTTAAAATATGTCCACTACATATAGTTGTATACATATCTACATATATGTGTAATACAATTATCAATCTAAAACATAAGATAAATCATGCATCAACATACATAATTAAACGTGGCATGGTTATAGCCCCTACTAATGATTTTCTCAAGCCAATGAGAAAAACCTAAGAGTCAACCTAAGGTAACTTCACAAGCACCTTCCTTTGGCTCCAATTTGTGAATGGCCTCCTCATCCTGACACTATGCCCCATCTTCATTGATCATCATCAACAATTAAACTATACTATTTACAAGATATAGAATTCCTCGATTCACATTCGAGGGGAACATAGGGGAGGGACAACATTTAGAATAAAATAGAGAAGGCACGACACACAGGTCGTATTATAAATTACAAACATTCACAAATCCTATCTAATAGGTCAAAGGGCTATAACCATGCACCATGCTCAAACAACACATAAAGCATGCAGTAACATTTAATTAATTAAATTCTAAACATTTTAAATTTAATTCTAATTAAAACTGTAAAATAGAATTTTTGAAAAATATCGTACGCGCGGGACATCACATGTCACGAACTAAAATGACTAAACCATGAACCATCATGGTTCGAACCATCATGGACCAATCATGGGCCTAGGGTTCGAAACCCTAGCCCACGGCCGAGCCATAGAGCAAGCGGCGGCGGCGCTAGGGTCTAACCCTAGCCGCCTTGCTCTTACTTTGATTTTATCGGTCCAACCATGTACGGTTCATGACGGTGGTGGCTCAACCATCTCGAGCCAAAAGGTTCGAAAACCCTAGCCCTCATGTGGTGTAGCCGTCGTCCCTCACAATTCCGTGGACCATGATCGAACCAACTTGCACCGCCTCAATACTTTATCGAGCCAATAGAATTCAAAACCCTAGATAGTGCAACGGCTCGGCCCATGCTCGAGCCAAGGGTTCGAAACCCTAGCAACATGCGGCGGCTGCTCGGCCATGCACGAGCCAAGGGTTCGAAACCCTAGCAACATGCGGCGGCCGTGAGCTCTATGTGAGCCAATGGCTCGGTTTTGATCACGAATTATCATATATTTCGATCCGACTATTATATCATATATAATATTATACGATGATTTTCACAAACTCGATTTATTCCATATCATATATGAAAATACAGTTTTAAAGCATGCAATATTAGTTCTAACATGATTAACACAATTTAATAACATAAATCCGATATAAGCCTTGTACACGGCTCTGATACCACTGTTAGTAATCCAACAAGCATGTAACGCAGCGGAATAATAAAAATTTGGATTACTATAACCGCGGATCTATACATAGGGATTCATATCGGATAAAGGAATTACAAAAGTCTCACCCTTGTAGCGTGTTTGAGCAGATTCCACGGAGCAGCACCACGTCCAACGCCTCCTCCGAGTCACTAGCAAAACTTAACAAGTTTTGCCTCAACGGTATCCACACGATCAAATCGGGTGAAGGGATAGTTTAAGAACAAGTTGCTAGACAAGTTCTTAAACCAAAACAAGAAGCACACTTGATTCACAATCAAAAGGATGGCACAAAATCACCAAGAACCACACGGCTATGAAGAAGCCGAGAGCTCAAGTTGGTGCGGCCGTGAGCTTCTTAGAATTTTTAGGTTGGAATGATATAAAATTGTCTCCTACAATTAATTATACCAAGTTATTAAAAGGGCTTAATTAAGTTCAAGACTTTCTTAAAGTCTTATGGGCCCAAACCCATTATTTAATTTAAAACCTTTTAATCACTTAATTAAGACTCTTCTTAATTAATTAATTCATCCAATGAATTTAATTTCCCTTCTCGATTTAATCTTTTGTGCGACACGATAGGTTCTTGCAATGTTGGCAGTGAGATAAAATCTCATTTTATGTCGCAAGCAATGAGCGGTATCTAGCAACACATCAATTCTACCCAAATCACAAGAAGGTCAATGACTCGACATAACCTAAGAACTTGTGATAATATTTACCATGTAACTTAATCCCTTTGTCTTTTGTGTTTAGGTTGAACACGAGTCATGGAATAGTCATACTCGTATATTCAATCTTTATTTCTTGATCCCCAAGTAGAACTAGAATAAACGAATAAGCTAGATATCTCATATCGACTCATTCGAGCATGGCCATGCATTTTAGTTCTCACTTGATCAAGGGCCAAACACATCTCCTGTTATTTAGGAGGGACAAATCCTATCTCGATCAGTCAACATCCCTCTACATAATTCGTAGTGTATCCAATAGTCGCCTTTATAGTTTACCCTGTTACGGGTAACGTTTGACAATATCAAGATACATAACTCCTTATGTTGGGATCTCTGATGATCACAAGTCGTAAGGATTACATACATTATTATCACTATGAGAATTGCATATGACGATCATATAACTATCCATGTTGCATTCTCATGGTGGGTCTGTCCAGTACATCGTTCTCTAACATGTACTGTGATATCCCCAAAATTATTGATTATAATTTGGGCATTAATTGTGTTTATATGATTAATTATGGTGGTAGTTAATTATGCGTTGGATTTATTTATCTTATGGAAATGCATGGTCACATGGAAAGGGTGACCGGGAGTGCATTTCAGGGTACATGTTGTGCATGTTGGGAAAATTGTTATTAGCATGATTTATTTGCCAGGGTTAGCAATTAATTGGAAATCATGAGTTTAATTGGTATTTTGGTGCATTTTAGATTAATGCTTATAAAAATATCATGTTGGGGTGTTTTATACACCATGGGATTGTGGAATGCATTTTAATAAAACTCAACCCCTTTATACCCAACCCCTCACCACCCATCACTTTACTTTCCCAAATAACACCTCCCAAACCCTTCTTTTCTCTTCCATTTTCGAGTTTGAGCATAGGGGTGAAGAGAAATTCTTGCAAAAAGCTTGTTTGTGAAGTTTATTGGGAGATTTGAGATCCCCAAGAGGTATGGATGCCTCCATGTCATTTTTGTTGTGTTTCGTTTAGTTTTGAAATGGTTTTGAATGATTTTGAAATGGGTTTGTTGTGGGTTGGTGTTGTTTTGGTTGAGGGTTGGATTTATGTTTGTTTTGAGGTGTATTTTGGAGGATTATTGAGTTATTATGTTGTTGGGTTGGTGGGAGGAGTATTGGTATGGATTGGGAAGGTTTTGGTATGCATTAATGGTGAAAAATCGCGAGTCTGTGCGAGGCGATCGACCGCCTGAAAAGAGGCGACCGATCGCCTATGGGCAGTAGCAAAATCGCAGGGCAGGCGATCGATCGCCTAAAATGGGGCGACCGATCGCCGAGAGGCAGTGTCCAATTCATGGGGTTGGCGATCGATCGCCGCGAAGAAAAAAATTGAGGCGATCGATCGCCTCAGCGAAGCGATCGATCGCCAGCTGTGGAATTTTGAAAAATGTATTCTTTTGACGATTTTTTGGTATTCGACTATTATTTGGCTTCTAATATGGGGTTGTGTGATTGTGTAGAACCATTCCAGGTAGCAACGCAACCAAGGAACTGAAGCCATATCAATTCCACTTTTGGAAAGGTACGTAGAGGACGTACGGGCACCCAACGGTACATGTATCTAATATACTCTTTGTTTATGCATTGTGGATGCGAGTATTTATGGAATTATGCATTGTGGATGCAAATACATGTTGAATTATGCAAGATGATTGTATATGCATATGATGGTTATTGGTGCACATCCCATGAGTCGTGGTCATCCCTTGATGATTTTAATGCTTGCCGCTATTTGGTTTGTTTCCGCTAAATGTGACGCGAGGGGTGGGAGCGCCGCATGTCACATTTGAGCGTGGTTATCATATAGGGCGAGGAAAGAATATTTGCCGCTCAATGTGAAGCGAGGGGTGGGAGCGCCGCATGTCCATTGAAGCGAGGTTATTCTATGCCGCCTATATGTAAATAAGCGATGGGCATTAAAATACATTGTGATGGACAGACTAGGGATTGGTGACTGCTATTTGGTTTTGATGAGATGGTATTGTGTCATGACATGTCTAGACCATTAAATAATCTATTGATTATACTCATGAGTTATGGTACAGGGACAACCAAACTGGGAGCATTTGAAATGCATGGGAAAACAGGAAGTGTTTTATCGTGATTTATGCATTTACGCTTTATATTCATATTGTGTTGAATATGAATGATATTATTGCTCATGTTTGGGGGTTGTCCTTGTAGGTACACTTTTGGCATGATAAGGAGGGCTAGACGGGTTGAGGCGGTGAGCTTGAGAAGAACACTTTTGGGAAAGGAAGGACAGTATTACTTTTCTATAGTGTCTACTCTAGGAGTAGTGTAAAGCTATAGTGGATGACATTCATTATTTTGATTGGAAATGTAATTAATCCATTGATAGTCCTTATTTTTTTGACATGTAACTCTTAAGACTCACAGTCTCAACACGATTATTCTACTCTGATCACTTATATTAGCTCTAATTATGCCTTTAATCCGCACTTAAGGAACTAGGGTCCTTGCATTAGTGGTATCAGAGCAGTGGTTAGAGAACCCGGGAACGAGTGAAGGGTAGCCTTAGCATGATTGGCTAGGTGCTTACATTTGAAGCATGTTTACGCATGTGGTGCATATTGATGTATATCCTGTTATACTAACATGCTTATTATCATTCCTGTTATCTAACGGCATAACATATATATTTGTTTTGGAATTGTTGTTAACCTTTGTGTTACAGCATGGCTGCTATGAATGCGGGGAACCTTAATGAAGAGGTTGGTGATGTTGGGAGCGTGAACGCTAGTATTGGTCAGGCAAACCCTCTACCTCCACCAGCAGTAGGCATGGAACCAATGGCTCAGTTATTACTACCTGGTGAGATCAGTCTGACTCAGTTTCTGTCTTACCACCCGCCCCGGTTTGAGGGGACAGAATCAGGAGAGGAGGCTGAGGAGTGGCTGGAAAGGCTTGAACAGATATTTGTATCGGCTCCTTGTGCTGTTACAGCATGGCTGAGACTGGCGGAGTTCCAGTTGGCAAAGAAACCTTTAATGTGGTGGAGGAGCACGGTAATGGAACTGAGAGCACAGGGTGCAGTGATTGATTGGACACTCTTCAAAACCCGGTTTCTGAACCGGTACTTCTCTGCAGCGGCGAGACAGACGAAGGAGGATGAGTTTGCAAGTTTGAAACAAGGGAACATGACAGTGTCAGACTATGCCATGCAGTATACTTCGTTGCTGAGGTATGTTCCCCACATTGCCACCAATGGACACGCCAAGATGAGGAATTTTATGAAGGGGTTGCGACCGGAGCTCTTTGACCGGGTTATTACCAATAACCCCACTTCTTTTGATGATGCTCTCACGAGAGCAGAGCTGGCGGAAATTGGAGTTGGAGCTTACCCTAGTGCTGTGCCCCCACAAGTGCCACATCAGAGGCAAGCTAATGACAGCTTGAGGCCCCGGGGAGAGCCATTTAAACCTCGTGGTGCCTCTTCATCTTCACGGTTCGGTGGGAAGAAATTCTTTGGTCAGAAACAAGAGAACAAGAAGAATTGGTCGGCCAACCGAGGGCCTACGCAAGGAAATAGGCCTAGAGAGCCAAGGTGCGACAATTGTGGAGGGTCACATTCTTCGAATAAGTGCCCTGCCTGTTATAGTTGTGGCAAGATGGGCCACATCTCTCGGTATTGCCCCACCCGGGGAGGACAGTCAGAGTTTCAGGGCAACAGGCCGAGATTTGAGGACAGGACAGTACACCAGAGGCAGCAGTTTGTGCCTCGACCATCGGGAGGTCAGACATTGGGACCGTCCCAGGGACAGGTGTATGCACTGACCAGAGAGCAGGCTCAGGCAGCCCCAGAGGAGGTGATCGCCGGTACATGTCATTTATTTACGTACCCTGCTTTTATTTTGATAGATACAGGTACCTCCCACTCTTTTGTATCTATGGGCTTTGTGGAAAGACACCATATGCTCACGTCTTCTTTACCCACGCCTCTCTTGGTCTCGACACCCACTGGAAGAAATGTCGTTACTGATCAGTTTATGGCAGATTGTCTCATTTATTTTGAGGGCAACGAGTTGAAGGCAGACTTGATTGTGTTGGGCATGTCAGACTTCGACTGCATTGTGGGTATTGATATTCTGAACAGATATCAGGCAGTGGTAGATTGCCGGCAGAAAACAGTGAAGGTTCAGACCTGATTTGGGTAGTCAGTGGACTTTTTATGGCAACGGTTCTCGTGCGAAGATTCCGTTGATTTCAGCGATCAAGATGACTCAGCTGTTGGAACGTGGCCACACGGGCTATCTCATCTATGCCGTGGACACGTCTGGGAAGAATAAAGAATTGAGAGTTGAGGATGTACCAGTCGTGGCAGAATTTGCTGATGTATTCCCAGAAGAGATCCC
This sequence comes from Haberlea rhodopensis, assembly GCA_907163345.1. Classification (NCBI taxonomy): domain Eukaryota; kingdom Viridiplantae; phylum Streptophyta; class Magnoliopsida; order Lamiales; family Gesneriaceae; genus Haberlea; species Haberlea rhodopensis. Next base: position 51,738 of record CAJQUN010000201.1, read on the forward strand.
AGGATTTCCACCGGCTAGAGAAGTTGAGTTTGTGATCGAGTTGTTACCGGGGACATCGGCTATCTCTCGTGCACCTTACAGGATGGCACCGACGGAGTTGAGGGAATTGAAGGAACAGTTGCAGGATCTCCTTGACAAGGGATATATACGCCCGAGCGTATTGCCATGGGGCGCACCGGTTCTCTTTGTGAAGAAGAAGGACGGTTCGATGCGGTTGTGCATCGATTACCGGCAACTGAATAAAGCCACAGTAATGAACAAATATCATCTCCCAAGGATTGATGATTTGTTTGATCAGTTGCAAGGTACCAGACTTTATAGCAAGATTGATTTGAGGTCCGGGTATCACCACAATTCGAGTCAGAGAGGAAGATGTACAGAAGACAGCATTTCGGACTCGATATGGACATTATGAGTTCCTAGTGATGCCGTTCGGCGTGACGAATGCTCCAGCGGTCTTTATGAGTCTGATGAATAGAGTGTTTCAGTCGTATCTTGATCAGTTCGTCATTGTATTTATTGACGATATTCTCATCTATTCCCGGAGCGAGGAAGAGCACGTGAAACACTTGAGGACAGTGCTCCAGATTCTCAGAGACCACCAGTTGTATGCCAAGCTCAGCAAGTGCGAATTTTGGTTGAGCAGTGTAGTGTTTCTGGGACATGTCATATCGAGCAGCGGAATATCTGTGGATCCCAGGAAGATTGAAGCTGTGATGGAGTGGGCTGCACCCACTTCTGTGCCTGAGATACGTAGCTTCCTTGGTTTGGCCGGTTATTATCGACGCTTCGTCGAGGGCTTTTCGAAGATTGCCAAGCCATTGACACAGTTGACCCAGAAGGGAGTACCTTTCTTTTGGTCAGAAGCTTGTGAGGAGAGCTTCCAGGAGTTGAAGCACCGTTTGACGACGGCGCCAGTATTGGTGATTCCTACGGAAAACTCCAGATTTGTTTTGTATACCGATGCATCACTTCAGGGCCTTGGGTGTGTACTGATGCAAGATAAGCATGTGGTAGCTTATGCATCGAGGCAGTTGAAGCCGCATGAGACCAGATACCCAGTCCATGACTTGGAATTGGCGGCTATCATCTTCGCCCTGAAGATTTGGCGACATTATTTGTATGGTACTTCATTTACCATTTATACGGATCACAAGAGCCTCAAGTTTTTATTCACTCAGGCGGAGCTGAACATGAGGCAGAGAAGGTGGATGGACTTACTCAAGGACTATGATTGTGAGATTGAGTACCATCCCGGGAAAGCTAATTTGACAGCAGACGCTTTGAGCCGGAAAGTGAGGAGTTCTGCTGAGGACGTCATCCATTTGTCGGCTATGATGACCTCCTATTGCCATCTAGGCTATGATTTCGACATAGATGCATCACTTGTGTATGTATCGACCTTGTTAGCTGAGCCAGATATCTATGAGAATATCAGGAGAGCTCAGAAGTCAGATGATGAGGTTCAGAGATGGTTATCTTTAGTGCATCTTGGTCAGCCAACGAAGTTCAGAGTGGCTGAGGACGGATCTTTGAGATTGGGTAGCCATTGGGTGGTTCCGAGTACGCAGGAGTTGCGTAGAGGGATCTTGGAGCGAGCTCATAGTAGCAGACTTAGCATCCACCCAGGCGGGAAGAAGATGTATAAAGATCTGCGTGGTCAGTTTTGGTGGAAAAGGATGAAGTTTGATGTCGTCGCTTTTGTAAGGAGGTGCTTGATCTGCCAGCAGGTTAAGGCAGAGAGACAGAGACCTGGCGGCGAGTTGAAAAGCTTGGAGATACCGAAGTGGAAGTGGGAACACATTTCCATGGACTTCGTGACTCACCTGCCGAGGAGTACTTCAGGCTTTGATGCTATTTGGGTGATTGTGGATCGATTGACTAAGGTAGCTCATTTTATCCCCTATAGCATGACTTTCACCTTTTTGAGGATGGCGCAGTTGTATATTCGAGATGTGGTGAGATTGCATGGGATCCCCATTCCATAGTGTCGGATCGAGATCCACGATTCACATCTCATTTTTGGGAAGGCCTTCAGTCAGCCTTGGGAACTGAAGTTAGATTGAGCACTGCATATCATCCTCAGACGGATGGCCAGACCAAGCGTACTATCCAGACGCTCGAGGACATGTTGAGAGCTTGTGTTTTGGAGTTCGATGTCTCTTGGCAGGATTCGGTAGCCTTGGTAGAGTTTTCTTATAATAACAGCTACCAGGCGAGTATTCAGATGACTCCTTTTGAAGCTCTTTATGGCAGACGGTGTAGATCACCCTTGTGTTGGGATGATTTGGACCGCAAATCGGTCGGAGGACCGGAACTGATCCGAGAAATGGAAGAAAAGATAAAGATGATAAGGCAGAAAATGAAAGCAGCCCAAGACAGACAGGCAGCTTATGCGAATAAACGACGGAGACCGTTGGAATTTCAGTTGGGAGATAAGGTCTTTTTGAAGATCTCGCCTTTCAGAGGCGTTGTGCGATTTGGGATGCGCGGAAAACTGTCTCCGAGGTATGTTGGACCGTACGAGATTTTGCAGCGCATTGGCACCTTAACTTACCGACTAGCTTTGCCGCCCTCTTTATCTGGTATACATGATGTGTTTCATGTGTCTATGCTGCGGAAGTATGAGCCGGATCCATCACATGTGTTGCAGCCTTCCGAGGTCCAGTTGGAATCCGATATGTCTTATGTAGAACGGCCTGTTAGAATTTTGGATCGAGCAGACCGTAGACTTCGGAATAAAGTGATACCTGTGATCAAGGTTCAGTGGGATCGCAGGGGTGTCGAGGAGGCTACGTGGGAGACGGAGCGGCATATGGTGCAGCACTACCCGGAACTATTCTCTGGTATGTGATTATGTTTAGTTTCTGTTGGGGTAAGTGCATGTGATTTCGATGACTAAATCTTATAAGTAGGGGAGTATTGAGATATCCCCGAAATTATTGATTATAATTTGGGCATTAATTGTGTTTATATGATTAATTATGGTGGTAGTTAATTATGCGTTGGATTTATTTATCTTATGGAAATGCATGGTCACATGGAAAGGGTGACCCGGGAGTGCATTTCAGGGTACATGTTGTGCATGTTGGGAAAATTGTTATTAGCATGATTTATTTGCCAGGGTTAGCAATTAATTGGAAATCATGAGTTTAATTGGTATTTTGGTGCATTTTAGATTAATACTTTTAAAAATATCATGTTGGGGTGTTTTATACACCATGGGATTGTGGAATGTATTTTAATAAAACTCAACCCCTTTATACCCAACCCCTCACCACCCATCACTTTACTTTCCCAAATAACACCTCCCAAACCCTTCTTTTCTCTTCCATTTTCGAGTTTGAGCATAGGGGTGAAGAGAAATTCTTGCAAAAAGCTTGTTTGTGAAGTTTATTGGGAGATTTGAGGTCCCCAAGAGGTATGGATGCCTCCATGTCATTTTTGTTGTGTTTCGTTTAGTTTTGAAATGGTTTTGAATGATTTTGAAATGTGTTTGTTGTGGGTTGGTGTTGTTTTGGTTGAGGGTTGGATTTATATTTGTTTTGAGGTGTATTTTGGAGGATTATTGTGTTATTATGTTGTTGGGTTGGTGGGAGGAGTATTGGTATGGATTGGGAAGGTTTTGGTATGCATTAATGGTGAAAAATCGCGAGTCTGTGCGAGGCGATTGACTGCCTGAAAAGAGGCGACCGATCGCCTATGGGCAGTAGCAAAATCGCTGGGCAGGCGATCGATCGCCTGAAATGGGGCGACCGATCGCCAAGAGGCAGTGTCCAATTCATGAGGTAGGCGATCGATCGCCGCGAAGAAAAAAAATTGAGGCGATCGATCGCCTCAGCGAAGCGATCGTTCGCCAGCTGTGGAATTTTGAAAAATGTATTCTTTTGACGAATTTTTGGTATTCGACTATTATTTGGCTTCTAATATGGGGTTGTGTGATTGTGTAGAACCATCCCAGGTAGCAACGCAACCAAGGAACTGAAGCCATATCAATTCCACTTTTGGAAAGGTACGTAGAGGACGTACGGGCACCCAACGGTACATGTATCTAATATACTCTTTGTTTATGCATTGTGGATGCGAGTATATATGGAATTATGCATTGTGGATGCAAATACATGTTGAATTATGCATGATGATTGTATATGAATATGATGGTTATTGGTGCACATCCCATGAGTCGTGGTCATCCTTGATGATTTTAATGCTTGCCGCTATTTGGTTTGTTTCCGCTAAATGTGAAGCGAGGGGTGGGAGCGCCGCATGTCACATTTGAGCATGGTTATCATATAGGGTGAGGAAAGAATATTTGCCGCTCAATGTGAAGCGAGGGGTGGGAGCGCCACATGTCCATTGAAGCGAGGTTATTCTATGCCGCCTATATGTAAATAAGCGAGGGGCATTAAAATACATTGTGATGGACAGACTAGGGATTGGTGACTGGTATTTGGTTTTGATGAGATGGTATTGTGTCATGACATGTCTAGACCATTAAATAATCTATTGATTATACTCATGAGTTATGGTACAGGGACAACCAAACTGGGAGCGTTTGAAATGCATGGGAAAACAGGAAGTGTTTTATCGTGATTTATGCATTTACGCTTTATATTCATATTGTGTTGAATATGAATGATATTATTGCTCATGTTTGGGGGTTGTCCTTGTAGGTACACTTTTGGCATGATAAGGAGGGCTAGACGGTTTGAGGCGGTGAGCTTGAGAAGAACACTTTTGGGAAAGGAAGGACATGATTACTTTTCTATAGTGTCTACTCTAGGAGTAGTGTAAAGCTATAGTGGATGACATTCATTATTTTGATTGGGAATGTAATTAATCCATTGATAGTCCTTATTTTTTTGACATGTAACTCTTAAGGCTCATAGTCTCAACACGATTATTCTACTCTGATCACTTATATTAGCTCTAATTATGCCTTTAATCCGCACTTAAGGAACTAGGGTCCTTACATGTACCCATTTGTTGATTTGATATCTCATATCAATGAACAATTCATCAATCAACACATACTAGTCTCTACGTATTATCATTATCCCTATTCATGATAATACTTGACTAGGGACATCTTTAAGAATAATAGAATATTATTCTAGGGACATTAACTTATATATCAATTCATACTGCACAGATAATCGAATAATATATACTAATGATTTGCCATAAATAAAATCATATTACATTGTATGTCATAAACAATCATCTAATGACTTGTCTTAGGGCATATCCCAACAATAACATCGTATGTCCTCTTACCATATGGGCATCTTACCCCGTGGCATCTTACCACATAATAACATCGTATGGCCTCTTACCATATGGGCATCTTACCCCGTGGCATCTTACCACATAATAACATCGTATGCAGATACAAATATCTTATAAACATCATCATTTCATCATAAATACTCATGCAATAAAAGCATAGTCGTAATGTAGGGATGTGTTTTACCGTCCGATGCCCGTACGCCTCTTACGTACCTTTTTAAAAGGAGGAGAAGTCAACAGACTTTATCTCCTTGACTGTGCTGGTACCTGGGATGGTTCTACAAGACCACATTATACCATATTAGATGCCTCAATATCATCTCATACCATAAACTTAACAAAATAAATCATCATTTTATTTTTCAACATTCTGCCTCTCTCGATCGATCGGCCCCAAGGTCTCGATCGATCGAGAAACTGTGCATAAACAGTGCCAAACACTCTGCCTCGATCGATCGATCGAAATATTTTACCGATCGATCGAGGAGCTTCACCGATCGATCGAGAAATCCTTCGATCGATCGGCACCTGAAATTCAAAACATGCCTTAAACTTTCTGCCTCGCTCGATCGATCGGGACCAAAATCTCGATCGATCGAGCGCTCTGAAAAATCGGGACTTCCCCAGATTTTTTGAGCACCTCCTTTCCTACCTTCATTTCTACTTCATAACACATCATACTTGCTCAAACAAACATGTTAGGAACTTCATAAAACTTCCATGTAGGTACTTAAATCAAAGGTTTAACAAAACCTATGCTAACATGCATCATAACTTCATCAAAATCTTCGACCTCAACCAACATTTACAGAAAACAGAGTATGCTCATCTTTGCCCAGATTTTCGAGCACATGGTTTCATAACTAGAAATCTACCACATAAAACATGTAATATGCTCGAGCAAACATGCTAGTAGTTACATAATACCTCCATGTAATTACCCATAAAAAGGTTTCACCCAAACCTATACTTAGCATGCATAAAAATCATTCAACAAAACCCAAACTCACTCAAAGACTCCGAAAAACAGAGTACCAACTTACCCCTCCCTTTTTGCTCCTCTTTGCAAGGATTTAAACACTCTTCAACCCAAGCTTTTCCTTCCTTCTCCTACAGCTTACAGGCACGATTTTTGGGAGAGGAAGAGGGAGAGGAGGTGGAGTGGGGGAAGGAGAAGGGAGTATGGGTTGATAGCAAGTGGGGGTAGGGTGCATTTAGGGAGGGTGGCCGACTTTGGGGGTGGGGTGGTGAGGGTTGGGGTGGTCATGTGGTGTTTAATTGTGTCCCGGTATTTAGTACGATGTATTAAAATATCCTCACTCGATATTTTATAACTTCATTTAAAATAATACATCCTTTAAAACACCCAACATTCCCCCTAAATCATATCATCACATCATAATCATAACCCCCCAATTTAAAAGTACCACAACTCCCTTAAACACATCGTAAATCATCATCGTAGCACATAATCATATAACATTTCGGGGGTATTACACTTAAACCCACTTAAATCACATTTAAGCATATTAACAAACGCCTTGCATGCATGATTTTGGTCTTCATATTTTAACCAACAATGATACTAGCCAATGCACAAATCAACAATTTAAATTTCAACAATAGACCATTCAACAAGGTTAGTTATAATTGAATTCCAACACTCGATGACATTTCTCATGTTATCCAATTATAATGTTTGTACTTGCATTTCGTCACATAAACGACTCAACCCAATACACCAATCAATTTAACATTCTCCTTTACAATACTTCATCTAGCCACAATCCACAACATAAGCCCATAGTTACATGCTGAAATACTCACACAAATGTGTATACTTAACACATATACACTTCAATACATGTAGGAACACATAACTACTTGCATAACCATCATCTACACACACTAATACCCACACTTATAGGTGTATTCAGCACATACATGCACACACATACAAACGTCCAGCACCCACAAGCACACACTCTGCACTTCAAAACACACACACACGTTCACACTACCTCACGCCTAACACACACTCACCACTTATCACAAATCCTCAACATAATAATCAACAACCATGTGAACAAATACATTTACAAAAATGTAAAACATAGCAGCATCAAGTTCCCCCAAAACCGAAGCAATTCTCGATCAACAGGGTAGTGGAGAAGTGAAATGTGATGGAAATCTGTACAACTATCCAATTAATGATTTAATGACACATGAACCAAATGATGTACTAAATGATTAAACAATAATCAAACTCCATGGACAGAAATTAAGAAAACGATTCATAAATCCCCAAACAATAGCAGAAAAATCGAACCAAGGGCTTGGGTTTTCAAGGGAATGAACGATTAAAGAATAATGTAACATTATACACACAAACCTTCATGAGTTTGCTAACAAAATTTTCTGGAAAGAATCGCCCAGTTCTTCAAGCTAGATCGATCGAAATAAGGGGAGAGGGGGAAAGAATGAGGGAGGCGTGAAGTGTAAGTGAGAGGGATGAGAGGATTTCTTGTTTATTTTAACCTAACCTAACCTAAGCCATGGTTAAATATTGATCATCCAATTCCCATCATTTATATTATTTCTTTGAATTTTAATAGAGGTAATAGACTAGTTACTATCATTCTCTCCAATTCCTTTCTAATTTAATTTCCAACCCAAGATTATGCATTCCAACTCCGAAACAAAATTTAATTCCCAAGAATTTAAGAATCACTAACATTCTAAATTCAATCCCGGAATCATTTATCCCAACTCCGCTCCTAAATCTGATACCCAAGAACTAAAACCCGACATATCATATAAATATCATTATTAAATCAATTTAACAATTAATAATTATTCCAAATTTTAATGGTTTACTCGTGGGATCGGGATGTTTGATCCACGTTTAAACTTAAAATTGCCTAAGTTGTTGTGCTCGGGGTTGCGAGTTTGTTCGGACTGTTAATGGTTTACTCGTGGGATCGGGATGTTTGATCCACGTTTAAACTTAAAATTGCCTAAGTGGTTGTGCTCGGGGTAGCTAGCTTGTTCGGAATTTTAATGGTTTACTCGTGGGATCGGGGTGTTTGGTCCACGTTTAAACTTAAAATTGCCTAAGTTGTTGTGATGGGGGTAGCGAGCTTCATCACACTATACATCCCTGTGTTAGATTGTTGAATCCTAGGGTAAATGAGGCATGGCCATGTGTCGGATTTGTTAGGTGTCGTGGTTGACACGTGTGGCTGGAATGCAATTGATTTTCTTGCATGTCCTTTTGGGAACTCGAGACCTTGTGGAGTCTTGATGATGTGTTTGGACCAAGATGTGTGTGAGACCCCGTTATCACATCAAGACATTAAGGTGCAATTTAGAGAACTAAACATTCATGTGAATAAATCAGAGTAACATGCCGTGTTGATTTATCTGAGCTTTAGAGATTACAGTACCAAAATGTTTCAAAAGGAAGACACAATTCCTACAAAGGTACTACATTATAGTCTTACTCTACTCAGTAGAAGCTATACAAAATTTTCTCTAACATGCTAATCCTGTAGCACTCCTTACAGCTCAGCATATCAACCCGACCCTGGTTCTCGTCAAAAAGCACCTACAAAGACAACCCCCAACACATGAGCATAACACAATTCATATTCAACATAATATGAAAGTAAGGCATAAATGCAAATCTTAACACAAGCCCTTCCTGTATTTTCAGCATTTATAACGCCCATTGGTTGTCCCTGTACCATAATTCATAATAAAAACACATTATAAGAATATATGGTTTCATAAATAAATGTCATGACATCCTTCCTCCTTAAATCCTTATTTCAATCCTGAGCCCTTATCATTAGTACATTTTAATGCTTCTTGCTACTCCATGTAAGCGGAATTCTTCCTCGCTTCCAATGGACCTTAGCGTAAGCAATTAAAATCCTTACTAAGATAACCTTGACTCGTGAAATACACCTCTTATATTTCACAACATACATATGCAAAAACAATGCATAATAACATGTATCATAACCTTAATGCACCACATTGCATTCATCATGCGTCAAAAAGACAAACATAAAGCACATGTTACCGTTGGGATGCCCGTACGTCACTTACGTACCTTTCCAAAAATTAGAGGAGTCAATCGACTTTATCTCCTCGGTTGTGCTGGCACCTGGGATGGTTCTACATAGCCACACAACACAATATTAGGCACCTCATAATAATCCGGAAGCAAAACCAAATTAAAAACCAAATTTATCCTACAATATCATCTCGCGATCGATCGCCCATGAGCCCCGATCGATCGCGAGATGCTACTGCCTCGCATACCAAAAAAAAACATTCAGCGATCGATCGCCCCAATATTGGCGATCGATCTCCAAAACCTACTGGAACGTCGCGATCGATCGCGCCTCCTTGGCGATCGATCGCCAACCTTGTTCCTTTGGCGATTTTCCAGAATTGCTTAACACCGATATTCATACCCTTAAAACTAACATGTAAGACATAATACATGCCAATACCAACATGCTAGCAGTTGTACTACACTACCCTGAGTGTATTCAATTCAAATTTACACCCTAAGCATAAGCCTACAAGCATAAACGTCGATCATTTAAACAAGTACTGGATCAACTTTTCTGGAAACAGGGTAACATGTTCATTTCCAGATTTCTTGAGCACCTCACTTCATGCTATTAAACCTATCACATATAGCATAAAGAAAGCTCGAACAAACATGCCATGGGCTTCACAAAACTACCATGCATATTTTCACATCAAAGTTTTACCAAAACCTAAGCTTGACGTGTATGATAATACCTTCATAAAAACACTCCCCACACATATATTTCCAGAAAACAGGGTACTTGAACCTTGCCCAGAATTTTCGAACACTACCTTTCACATGATTAAATCCTTCACATAATACATGCAACATGCTCAAGGAAATATACTGGTGCCTTCAACAAGCTACCATACACGAAATCACATCGAAGGTTCGACCAAAACCTAAGTTAGCATGCTTCAAATATTCATGGTAAAACCCTTCCTAACATGAAAAACAGAGTACTACCCTGCTCGGATGTTCGAGGAACCCTTTTCTCTACTACAAATCTAGCACATAAAGCATGCAAGTTTCTTAACTAAACATGCTAAGGGCTTCACAAACATCACATAAAGGTATTCATAACAAGATAACATCATACCCTAAACTAGCATGCCAAATCTGCTACAAAGAACAAGCATGCCAGGAAACTGAAAACTGGGAAAAAATGTGACTCCTCACCACTTTTGCCCTTCGATTTTCTATATGAAAAGAAGAATGAAACCCGATCACTTTTCTCCTGGAACTCGACCAAGTTGCAGAGAGATGAAGGGAAAAAGAAGGGAGCTTTTTGGAAGAGGCAAGATGAAAATATCTTCAAGTAAAGTTGCTTGCTTAGTCATCTGCTTTCCCAGAAAAACAGGGGAGGGGCGTGGGTTAAGTCAAGTGGGGGTGGGGTGGTTGCATGTAGGGTGGTTTTGGGGTGTTTAATTGTGTCCCGGTATTTCATACGATGTATAAAAATATCTTTCCTTGATATTTTATTATTTTACCACATCATCACAACAATTAAAAACACCTAACATGCTCCCTAAACCACATCCTCAAAATAAATTAATCACTCCCACATAAAATACGCCTTTAGCACATAGGCTCACAATTAACAACCTTTAATTGTATGCTTACCCACATAATCATTTCGGGGATATCACAATACTCCCCTACTTATAAGATTTCGTCCCCGAAATCAAACATGCTGTTAACAAGATATAAAACAATATATAAACGCATACCAGAAAACAGCTCTGGATAGTGCTGCACCATGTGTCGCTCTGTCTCCCACGTGGCCTCCTCGACACCCCTACGATCCCACTGAACCTTGATCATAGGAATAACCTTGTTCCGAAGTCTGCGGTCTGCTCTGTCTAAAATCCTGATAGGCCGCTCCACATAAGAAACGTCGGACTCAATCTGCACCTCTGAAGGCTGTAACACATGTGAAGGATCCGGCTCATACTTCCTCAGCATAGACACATGAAATACGTCGTGTATACCCGACAGAGAAGGCGGTAAAGCCAAACGGTACGCCAGAGTACCCACACGCTGTAAGATCTCATACGGCCCTACATACCTCGGGGATAACTTTCCTCGCATCCCAAACCGTACTACGCCTCTGAAAGGTGAGATCTTCAGAAAAACTCTGTCGCCTAACTGAAACTCCAACGGCCTTCGCCGCTGATTGGCATATGCTGCCTGCCTGTCCTGAGCTGCCTTCATCTTTCCTTTGATAATCTTAACTTTCTCTTCCATTTCCTGAACCAACTCTGGTCCTCCAACCGACTTACGGTCCACGTCATCCCAACACAAGGGTGACCTACAACGCCTACCATAGAGGGCCTCGAAAGGAGCCATCTGTATACTTGCCTGGTAGCTGTTGTTGTAAGAGAACTCCACTAAGGCTATCGAGTCCTGCCATGATATGTCGAACTCTAGCACACAAGCTCTCAACATATCCTCGAGCGTCTGTATCGTACGCTCGGTCTGTCCGTCCGTCTGAGGGTGATAGGCTGTGCTCAGCCTCAACTCTGTACCTAGAGCTGTCTGCAGACCCCCACAGAAGTGAGATGTGAACCGCGGATCTCGATCGGACACTATCGAAACAGGGATCCCGTGCAGTCTCACCACATCTCTGACATATAACTGTGCCATCCTCAAGTGCGTATATGTCATACAATAGGGAATGAAGTGAGCCACCTTAGTCAATCTGTCCACGACTACCCAGATGGCATCGAAACCCGAAACAGTCCTCGGTAAGTGGGTCACGAAATCCATAGACACGTGCTGCCACTTCCACTCGGGTATCTCCAAACTCCTTAGTTCACCTCCAGGTCTCTGCCTCTCAGCCTTCACCTGCTGACAAATCAAACAGCGCTTGACAAATGAGGTGACATCTTGTTTCATATGCCTCCACCAGAACTGGCTGCGTAAATCCTTATATATCTTCTTCCCTTCTGGGTGGACACTCATCCTACTGCAATGAGCTCGCTGTAATAAACCCTGACGCAACTCAGGTGCATCTGGAACCACCCATCTGTCGCCAAGTCTCAGAGAACCGTCCTCAGCCACTCTGAATCTCGACGGCTGACCTGAATGAACCACTAATATCCATCTCTGAACCTCTGCATCGGTCCCCTGAGCCTTCCTGATGTGATCATAGATAACAGGCTCAGCTAGCAAGGTCAAAACCTGTACTGGTGAAGAGGATACATCATAATCAAAACCCAAATGGCAGTAGGAGCCAAACATAGCTGATAGAGACATAGCATCCTCTGCTGTGCTCCTCACCTTCCGACTCAAAGCGTCGGCTGTCAAATTTGCCTTCCCCGGGTGATATTCGATTTCACAGTCGTAGTCCTTCAGCAAGTCCATCCATCTCCTCTGCCTCATGTTTAACTCAGCCTGTGTAAACAAGAACTTCAGGCTCTTGTGATCAGTGAAGATGGTGAATGAGGTACCATATAAGTAGTGTCGCCATATCTTCAAGGCGAACACTATAGCTGCCAACTCCAGATCATGGACTGGATACCTCGTCTCATGTGGCTTCAACTGTTTCGAAGCGTAAGCCACTACATGTCTGTCCTGCATCAGTACGCACCCTAATCCCTGTAGAGATGCATCGGTATAAAGAACAAATCCTTTGTTCTCCTTGGGTATCACTAGAACGGGTGCAGTAGTCAGTTTGTGTTTCAATTCCCTGAAACTCTTCTCACAAGCAATCGACCAACAAAAAGAGACTCCCTTCTGAGTCAGCTGAGTAAGTGGATTGGCGATCTTTGAGAAACCCTCGACGAAACGTCGATAATAGCCAGCCAGACCAAGAAAACATCGAATTTCACTGACTGAAGTAGGGGTAGACCAATCCATAACTGCCTCTATCTTCCTCGGGTCTACTGATATCCCCTCTCGTGATATGATATGGCCCAAGAATGCTACACTGTTTAGCCAAAACTCACACTTGCTGAGTTTGGCGTACAACTGATGATCTCTGAGGATCTGGAGCACTATCCTCAGGTGATCGGTATGATCCTCCTCATTCCTTGAATAGACCAGGATGTCATCAATGAACACGATCACAAACTGATCGAGGTACTCCTGAAATACTCTGTTCATCAGGCTCATAAAGACTGCAGGTGCATTTGTCACACCGAACGGCATCACCAAGAACTCATAGTGCCCATACCGAGTTCTAAAAGCCGTCTTTTGGACATCACCAGCTCTAACCCGTACCTGGTGATAGCCTGACCTCAAATCTATCTTGGAGTACACCTTCGTACCCTGAAGCTGGTCGAACAGATCATCAATCCTCGGAAGCGGATATCTGTTCTTCACTGTAGCCTTGTTCAGTTGCCTGTAGTCAATGCACAGACGCATTGATCCATCCTTCTTTTTCACGAACAAGACTGGCGCACCCCAAGGCGATACACTAGGACGGATGTATCCCTTGTCGAGGAGCTCCTGTAACTGTACCTTCAGTTCCCTTAGCTCTGCCGGTGCCATCCTGTATGGGGCACGAGAAATGGCTGATGTCCCTGGCAGCAGCTCAATAGCAAACTCAACATCCCTGACAGGCGGAAATCCCGGAATCTCATCTGGAAACACATCAACGAACTCCGCCACGACTGGAATGTCCTCGGCTCTCTCTTCCTTCTCCTCTGAAGTATCCATGGCATAAATAAGGTACCCAGTGTGGCCACGTTCCAATAACCGCGACATCTTAACCGCCGAGATTACTGGTATCTTTGGACGAGAGCCGTCCCCATAAAAAGTCCACTGGAACCCCTGATCAGACAGAAAATGAACCATTCCATTTGGCAATCTACCATAGCTCGGTATCTGCTCAACACGTCAATGCCGATAATGCAGTCAAAGTCTGCCATCTCTAACTGAATCAAATCGGCCCTCAGATCATTGCCCTCAAAATAAATGAGGCAATCAGATAACAGCCGATCCGCAATCACATGCTTTCCCGTGGGTGTCGAGACCATGAGAGGCGTGGGTAACAGAGACGAGCACAAGCGGTGTCCTTCCACAAAAGCAGTAGATACAAAGGAATGGGAAGCACCTGTATCTATCAATATAAGTGCAGGGTACGTAAGTAAATGGCACGTACCAGCAATGACTTCCTCTGGGGCTGCCTCAGCCTGCTCCCTAGTCAGTGCGTACACCTTTCCCTGCGGCGGTCCTGCCGTCTGACCTCCCTGTGGTCGTGGTGCAAACTGCTGTCTCTGTGGTGCCCTCCCAGCATCAAACCTTGGCCTATTCGGCCCTGAGTCTGTCTGACCTGCCCGGTTTGGGCAACCTCGAGCCATGTGGCCCATCTTGCCACAAATATAGCAACCTAGACAGTCACGTAACAAGTGCCATCCTCCACAGTTGGTACACCTGGTCCCCCCTGCCTTGCTCCCCTGTGTGGGTCCCCGGTTGTTCTGCTTCTGTCCCTGAGGCTTCTTCCCACTAAATTTGGAAGATGATGAGGCCCCACGAGCCTTGAACTGATCCCCTCGTGGCCTCAGACTATCAGCAACAGGCCTCTGTGGTGGTACTGAAGGGGGTACAACATCCTTGTACGCATCCACGGCAATCTCCACCAACTCTGCCCGTGTCAGGGCGTCATCAAATGAGCTGGGGTTGTTGGAGATGACCCGATCAAACAGCTCTGGCCTCAGACCCTTCAGGAAGTTCCTCATCTTGGCATGGCTGCTGACAGCAATATGTGGTACATACCTCAGCAGTGAGGGATACTGCATAGCGTAGTCTGCCACTGACATGCTACCCTGCTTCAAACTGTTGAACTCATCCTCCTTTAATTGTCTGGCAGCTGCAGAGAAATACCGGTTAAGGAACCGGGTCCGGAATACAGTCCAGTCAACTGCCATACCTAGAGCTCTCAGCTCTATCACGGTGGTCTTCCACCACATAGCAGGCTTCTTAGCCATCTGAAACTCGGCTAACCTGAGCCATGCCGTGCGTGCACAGGGCGCAGTCACAAGTATCTGCTCTATAAATTCCAACCACTCCTCAGCTACTTCACCAGACTCAATTCCCTCAAACATGGGCGGATGGAAACTCAGAAACTGCTTCAAACTGAGCTCCCCTGGCAGTAACATCTGTACGCTGGGCTCCACGCCCATAGCAGGTGGTGGTAAAGGATTCAGCTGAGCGATACTGGCATTCCTACTGTCCATATCTCCTACCTCCTCATTGGGGTTCCCCGGGTTAATCTCAGCCATGCTGTAACACAAAAGTTAACAACAATACAAAAAGCAGTTCATAATATAAGCCGTTAGATAACAAGAGTAAAATATTCAAAAGCATGTTAGTATAACACTTATACAACAATATGCATCACATGCATAACATGCCCAACAATGAATACCTAGCCAACTTGTCTCTAAAGGCTACCCTTCACTCTTCCCTGGTTATCTAACCACTGCTCTGATACCATTAAATGTGAGACCCCGTTATCACATCAAGACATTAAGGTGCAATTTAGAGAACTAAACATTCATGTGAATAAATCAGAGTAACATGCCGTGTTGATTTATCTGAGCTTTAGAGATTACAGTACCAAAATGTTTAAAAAGGAAGACACAATTCCTACAAAGGTACTACATTATAGTCTTACTCTACTCAGTAGAAGCTATACAAAATTTTCTCTAACATGCTAATCCTGTAGCACTCCTTACAGCTCAGCATATCAACCCGACCCTGGTTCTCGTCAAAAAGCACCTACAAAGACAACCCCCAACACATGAGCATAACACAATTCATATTCAACATAATATGAAAGTAAGGCATAAATGCAAATCTTAACACAAGCCCTTCCTGTATTTTCAGCATTTATAACGCCCATTGGTTGTCCCTGTACCATAATTCATAATAAAAACACATTATAAGAATATATGGTTTCATAAATAAATGTCATGACATCCTTCCTCCTTAAATCCTTATTTCAATCCTGAGCCCTTATCATTAGTACATTTTAATGCTTCTTGCTACTCCATGTAAGCGGAATTCTTCCTCGCTTCCAATGGACCTTAGCGTAAGCAATTAAAATCCTTACTAAGATAACCTTGACTCGTGAAATACAAGCTCTTATATTTCACAACATACATATGCAAAAACAATGCATAATAACATGTATCATAACCTTAATGCACCACATTGCATTCATCATGCGTCAAAAAGACAAACATAAAGCACATGTTACCGTTGGGATGCCCGTACGTCGCTTACGTACCTTTCCAAAAGATAGAGGAGTCAATCGACTTTATCTCCTCGGTTGTGCTGGCACCTGGGATGGTTCTACATAGCCACACAACACAATATTAGGCACCTCATAATAATCCGGAAGCAAAACCAAATTAAAAACCAAATTTATCCTACAATATCATCTCACGATCGATCGCCCATGAGCCCCGATCGATCGCGAGATGCTACTGCCTCGCATACCAAAAAAAAACATTCAGCGATCGATCGCCCCAATATTGGCGATCGATCGCCAAAACCTACTGGAACGTCGCGATCGATCGCGCCTCCTTGGCGATCGATCGCCAACCTTGTTCCTTTGGCGATTTTACAGAATTGCTTAACACCGATATTCATACCCTTAAAACTAACATGTAAGACATAATACATGCCAATACCAACATGCTAGCAGTTGCACTACACTACCCTGAGTGTATTCAATTCAAATTTACACCCTAAGCATAAGCCTACAAGCATAAACGTCGATCATTTAAACAAGTACTGGATCAACTTTTCTGGAAACAGGGTAACATATTCATTTCCAGATTTCTTGAGCACCTCACTTCATGCTATTAAACCTATCACATATAGCATAAAGAAAGCTCGAACAAACATGCCATGGGCTTCACAAAACTACCATGCATATTTTCACATCAAAGTTTTACCAAAACCTAAGCTTGACGTGTATGATAATACCTTCATAAAAACACTCCCCACACATATATTTCCAGAAAACAGGGCACTTGAACCTTGCCCAGAATTTTCGAACACTACCTTTCACATGATTAAATCCTTCACATAGTACATGCAACATGCTCAAGGAAATATACTGGTACCTTCAACAAGCTACCATACACGAAATCACATCGAAGGTTCGACCAAAACCTAAGTTAGCATGCTTCAAATATTCATGGTAAACCCTTCCTAACATGAAAAACAGAGTACTACCCTGCTCGGATGTTCGAGGAACCCTTTTCTCTACTACAAATCTAGCACATAAAGCATGCAAGTTTCTTAACTAAACATGCTAAGGGCTTCACAAACATCACATAAAGGTATTCATAACAAGATAACATCATACCCTAAACTAGCATGCCAAATCTGCTACAAAGAACAAGCATGCCAGGAAACTGAAAAATGGGAAAAAATGTGACTCCTCACCACTTTTGCCCTTCGATTTTCTATATGAAAAGAAGAATGAAACCCGATCACTTTTCTCCTGGAACTCGACCAAGTTGCAGAGAGATGAAGGGAAAAAGAAGGGAGCTTTTTGGAAGAGGCAAGATGAAAATATCTTCAAGTAAAGTTGCTTGCTTAGTCATCTGCTTTCCCAGAAAAACAGGGGAGGGGCGTGGGTTAAGTCAAGTGGGGGTGGGGTGGTTGCATGTAGGGTGGTTTTGGGGTGTTTAATTGTGTCCCGGTATTTCATACGATGTATAAAAATATCTTTCCTTGATATTTTATTATTTTACCACATCATCACAACAATTAAAAACACCTAACATGCTCCCTAAACCACATCCTCAAAATAAATAAATCACTCCCACATAAAATACGCCTTTAGCACATAGGCTCACAATTAACAACCTTTAATTGTATGCTTACCCACATAATCATTTCGGGGATATCACAATGTGATTTCTTGGAACATACGGATGTAGACATCTTTGGAGATGTGTTTTGTGTTGATCGGTAGCGGTGAGTTGCCGATCCGTGTTGCAAAGTGGTGCAACTACTCCTTTTGTAAGGACCCCTAGCCCTTAACCCTTGATTAGTGTATTAACCGCTATGTGTGGCACATGCTTCTATACAAATCAATCGGGAAACTCAGATGATGCTTACAAAATTCCTTTAATATTCAACGTTATAAGATCATCTCTACTAACATATAGACTCATAGAGTTGCCCATTACCAACCCCATTTTGCCACTTTTTACATTGTGTACTTTTATAAAAATTTGGGCAGAGTCTCCCCGTAAATTGAGCTATCCCGAAATAAAAGCACAACACATAACATAATTCCCGGCCAGGGAAAACATAATACTCATCAGAATGCAGCAATACCAAGTAAATTCCCAGCCAGGGAAGACACCACACTCAAGACGACAAAAGTGGGTTTCAACCCCCACATAATACACCATCGACTCTCATATCATTAGCAATTCTACCCTTAATTGCATGCAACATAGAATGAAAGAGAGAAAGGCTCATGCCTCTATATACAACCCATATACAAGTACAATCGTGCTCACATGCGAGCATCATGAATATGTATATAATCATCAGGTGTATATATGTACTCTATATGATACCGTGCTCCATCAAGCCCTGGTACCACGATCCTGGGAGTACATCCAATCAACAGCTCGAGCTCAACTCCAAAGCCATCGATGTACCTGTTCACCTGCCCCAACAGAGACAGTCCCCACACGGGGTGAGCATACCAATATCCCAATCCAGTAACCATAACAATATAATTCATAATTTACAACAATGTAAATGCTATGAAATACAAAATATACTCCCTGGATGGCATCATCCTCATCCGGGGTTTCCTGTACTATCCCTGTTCTCAAAAACACTGAAACCATCAGATTCCCAAATGCCAGTTAATCATTACATTGATTAACAATTCTATGAGCCATATACCAATGTCATAAATAATAACATCAAATCATTAAAACAATGATTATAAACAATCCGTGTTCCTCACTTATGGTTTCATATCTCCATTTCATTGCTCACTCTACAATAGTGGCATTCCAAATTCCACGCATGCTCGATGGCAGCGGCGTCATAATCGATGTTCGCTCACAGGCGACAACATCCAAATCACTGCTCGCTCAAAAGCGGCACCATGCAATTCTCAATGCATATATAAGCATTTGAAGAAAGTACAATAAACCATGCATTTCAATCTCCGTTTATTACTAATATCATGTGTCATGCATTTCCACAATAAACCATGCAATTCACACACATTCATTGCAATACAGTGTACCAAGCACTCAACAATTGCAATTATATTAAAGGGCTATGCTCGTACGTCAATACGTACCTTAAATCTGTGAAGTCCGAGCTAAACCTTGTTCGAGTTCCATGCCCCGAGGAACGATGTGCTAACACGATAAATAATTCACAATTATTTACGATGCAACCCATGCTCAAGCACACCCATAACCCTCAAAATATTGTCAACCCACGACAATTTACCATTTAAAAGACCCGGGGCAGGGCATATACATGGAGGGAAATCGAATGAGACAATATCGAAAATTGCTCAAGAACCACCCATAAATTTCGAACCCTAACAACACAAATCAAACCCAAATAATCACCATAATTCATCTAAAACATGAATTAATCGATCAACAACATGAATCATCATCCCCAAGCCAAAACCCCAAATTTCGAGCAAAAATCCCACGCAAACAGCATCCAAATTCGAACCATAAGCAACAATTTTTTTTGAACTTTAAAGTCTGAAATGATCGACCCAACAACACCATAAAAACGCCCCAAAAACACCTGAAAGAAAGCCCCAAAATCGTACCAAAATCGAGCCCCAAAATCGGACAAAATCCAGTTTCGAACCCTAGCGCTTTCTGCAGAAATCCGAGCTCAAATCGCGACCAAACTTCGAATTGATGGTACGGGAAGGAGCGCCTGGACGAGACGAAGCCGGCGGCGGGTCGGACGCGCCGAACGGCGGCGGGCGCACGCCTGGAAGCGGCGTGGGTCAAGCAGATTGGGAATGGGCGCGCGGGTGAGGAGAGAGAGGGAAGGTGGGGAAAATGGTTCCAATAATTAAAATCTCGGGTTCAACTGGTATATATAGCAAAAATACCCCGAAATACTAATAGCCCCACAAATATATCATGATTCATTAAAAATCATCTGTTTTCAAAAATTCTCTCTCTAACTCAAAAACCCCTACCGGTGCCCACACCAAGCACCCCGAGATTCCGAGTCACACTAAAAACCCAACTCATAGGTTTTCACCGAAATGAGAATACGATCTCAACCTCGGGATCCAACGATCCCAGCTACTCAAATAAATGAGCTCAGAAGGCCCAACACCTCGATTAAACTCCAAATTGCCACGTAAAGCAACTTTACGGGTTATTAACACTCCGGGATTAACATCCATAATTTCTGGTCATCACACCTTTGATGGAGGTGGAATTGGAGAACGGGAATCGGGTTTAGAATAAGTACACTGTAGTGTACTGGTGGTTTCCTTGGTAACGATGTATGAATAATATCGTAGGATAAATCGTAGAGATATCATCGAAGCGATATCTATTTTGGAATCACGAATGATTCGTTTGATCTGCAGTTAGGGTTCGCTGACTGCTTTTGTGATGTCCATAATAATTAATAATCATTCATTCGATTTAATTATGGTGTTTTTATGATATGTCAGGATTTAATTCTTGAGTATCGGAGTTTGGAACGGAGTTGAGATAAATGATTCCGGGATTGAATTTATAATGTTAATTAAATTCAAGGAGATTCTTAAATTCTTGGGAATGTCATTTTGGTCCGTGATTAAAATAAATACTTGCAAGTTAACTTGTAGTGTAAATTAAATTAAAAGGGGCTCTTGCGATTTTAAATTATGAAATAATAATTGGTGGAGATTGAATCTAATATTAAGTTGTGAATTAAAATAATGAAGTGTAGAGATGGAAATTAAATTGTGGGGATTAATTCTAGGGTTAGATAAAAGCCACACTCTCTCCTCTTCCCTCACCCCATCTTCCCCCGCCCCACCCCCCCCCACCCCCCCAATTTCCTCTCACCATTCCTCACGCCATCGTCAGTCTCACACAGCAGAAAGGATCTCGACTCGTTTTTTTGTTCACGTTCTCTTGGGGTTTAATGCTTAACGATTTCTTAGTTAATTACTCTTCTTGATTTTCAATTTATGCTTGTTTTTTTGGTTCGATTTTGATGCTGATTTGGGGTTCGGTTTTGACGCATTTGGGGGTGATTCTTCAGGATTTTTTGGGACAATTTTCTGTTGATATTTCGTCGAACTATGCTGTTATGTAGTTCAAAATTTATTGTTGATTTGGTTCGATTATCTGCTGCGGTTTTTCTTGGGGTTTTGGTTGTCGATTTTCATGGTTGCTGTCCAGGAAATTTTCTTCAAATTTAGTAGTTTGTGGCTTTGGTAAGTTGTATTGTAGCTGTAAGGACCCCCGTGCCCTTAACCCACAATTAGTGCATTAAGCCATACATTTGGTGCATTCAATCACGTGTAAAGGGAAACTACATGTAAACGTGGCACCCAATACCACCTATAAAATTTTCTTGCTTCATCTATTCCATTCCATGCAATATCCGATTTCCAAATTAAGACCATTCAACACATCATGCTCCTATGTAATACAATAATCACAATCTCAATTCATCTAGCAATTCCCTAGTTGATTGCTCACACATATAATGAAAAGAGAAAGGCCCATGCCTCTTTATACAACACATATACACATAATCATTGCTCACACATGAGCATCGAATAAACCTATGTGTATGTAATGTATAAAAAGGGGCATACACAATATCCAGCTCCGCATGAGCTCCGGTATCTCGATCCTGGAATCACATCCAATTCATAGCTCGATCACAGCTCCAGAGCTACCATTGTACATGTTTCACCTGCCCCAACAGAGACAGCCCCCACACGGGGTGAGCATACCAATACCACCAAACCAATAATCACAATTATATAATTCGTAAATTACAACAATGTAATTGCTAAGAATTTAAATGATACTCCCTGGATGGCATCATCCTCATCCGGGATCCCACTGTATCGTCCCTATTCTCAAAACAACCAAAATCATCAAATTCCAAATATCCAGTTAATCATTACACTGATTAACTATATCTCTGATCCAATTCAATATTAATAGGGAAATAAATACAGATATCTAGTCAAAAGCCACATTTCCTCGCTCACTCAAAAGTAGCGGCATCACTTACCGATGTTCGCTCCATAGCGACCACATCACGACAATTGCTCGCTCCAAAGCGGCACCATACATTACATAAGACAAATCAACATAACACAACCAGTCCCGTTTCCATTAACCAATTATTGCAAGACACCATATATTATGCATCGACTACTAACCCTTACAAATCATCTATCTCATGCACAACAATAGCAATAAAATAATTAAGGTCATGCTCGTACGTTACACGTACCTTAAGTTTCCGTAGTCCAAGCCAAACCTTGCTTGAGTTCCATGCCTCGAGAAATATGTGCTAACACATAAACAACTCACGATCAAGTATAAGCATGCAACCCCGTGCCCACGCACGTTCACAATCTCCAAACCCATCGTCAATTCATGACGATTACCAAAATAAAAGCCCCCGGCTAGGCATGCATAATACCCAAAATATACCATTTTATAAGATTAAAAAATAGCCAAAAACTCAACCGAGAGTGCCGTTTAATTTAACTTGGCTCCAACCAAACCATTTTAAAAGTCTAGCATTCGCATTGGAATGTGAACATTGCCCCGGAAGCCGACTATTTAAGTCGCAATTCAAAAAACCCACGAAAAGGCCAAGAAAACCAATTTCACCTGCTGGCGATCGATCGCTATACCGGGCGATCGATCGCTAGCCCCTTGGCGATCGATCGCTCGATATAGCGATCGATCGCCAGACCTTACTGGCGCAAGGCGATCGATTGCTACCATGCTGAAAAGCCTGCTGCCAGCGGGCGATCGATCGCTACGTCCTGCAACTCGAAATTCTTCATTTTTAAAAGCTTAAAACCTTCACCAATCACACCCCAACTTCTCCCAACTCAAATCCACAACAAATCCACACATAAGAACCTCCAACAAGGGTGTTAAACTCAAATTAAAACAAACCCAAAAGATTTTTATTATTTTCACCAAAATCACCCAAACCAACCCAAACCCAAAACTCAACCAAATCCACCAAAATTACAATCAAAACGAAGATGAAATCGAGGGGAATGAGATTACCAACTTATCTTCAAAGAATCCGGCTCCTAAACCGAGCCTCCGGTCATTTTTCTCCAAAGAGAAAGGATGTGGGTTAGGGAAAGAAGGGTTGGTGCGATAGAAGGGGGAGAGGAGAGAGAAACGTGATTCCTTGTAAAATGACGGAAATCTCGAGTCCAACTGGTATATATAGCAAAAATGCCCCAACATACCAATACCTCCACAAATACATCATGATTCATTAAAAATCATATGTTTTCAAAAAATCTCTCTCCAACATCAAATCCCCATACCAGCCCCAACATAAAGCACCCGGACTCCAAGTCCCACCAAAAACCCAACTCATAGGTTTTCCACCAAAATGAGAATACAATCTCAACATTTGGATCCAACGATCTCAAATGCCCGATTTAACAACCTCGGAAGACCCAAAACCGCAATTAATTCCTAATTGCCACAATTAAAAAATCCATTAAGGATTATTATCATACCGGGATTAATACTATTAATCCCCGGGCATCACAGTAGCTTTGTTAGTAACTAGTTGGTTCAATGTTAGGTAGCTGTTTTGGTCAAAAATTTCATGCTATTGTTCGAAAATCTTGTTGTGTTTTGTTCGAAAATCTTGCTGCTACTAGGCTTGAAATCTGCTGCAAATTATGTTCGAAAAATATGGTTCTTTTTGTAAAAAAAATGTGATGTTTGTTGTTCAAGAAGCGTTGCCTTCCGTGAATCAAATTACGATGCTATTTTAATTGAGTTAAGCTACTGTATTGGGTTGGAATAATGATTGCTCTTGGTACAAATCTGTTGTGGAATATTCTTGATTGGCTAAGTAAATAGGTTTTTGAAATGTATATGTATATATATATATATATATATATATATATGTTGTCCGGCATTGTGTGTTTATAACGGTTTGTAGGTGTGTATTGTTGCTGTGCGTGTGAGTGGAGACTAGTTTCTAGATGGCGGGAAATATTAGATAGAATTGTACGAGCAATATTTTATTAGATTAGATATGGAATTTATGATTGGATAATTGAACTGTTGTAGATATTCTACGAGCCTCGGGTCAAAAAAATGTAGCTTGACTTGGATTGTAAACAATAAGGTAAGTAGTGACGTACGAACAGGTATGCCATGTAGAAATGCTAAAATAATGCATTTATGTAATGAACTTTAATGTGCAACTATGCAAAATTCGAGTATGTGAATGTTGTTTATTACTTCTGGCACTGCGGTTATGTAAGTGTACATAATCCGGTTGTGTGAGTTGAGTCTTGATGCCGAGGGCATGATTGGATATGAGAAACCATTGAGAATGATCATAGTAAATGGGCATGAGTGCCTTTAAATTGTGTTGGTTACGATTGTGAAATAAGTGATGTATCATTAAGGAAACAATTTATTTTGATATTGAGTATCATCGTTTAAATTATGTTATCGATCTTGACGATTGTGGATTTGTGACATATTGAGACAGGAATAGTATAAGAAAGCCTTCATTGGCCAGAATTTCAGGGAGTACATTTTATAGATTTTAATAATCTTATTCAGTTGCATTTAAATTTTGTATATTGATATGAGTATGACTGTTGAGCTGGAGCGTGCTCACCCTGTGTGGGGGCTGTTTCTGTGAACTAGGTAAAACAGATATGACATCGGTTCCGAAGTGAGTTCGAGCCATTGGAGTGGAATACTACCAGGAGCATGATATCAGTATTTATAAAGGGTGATGTGATTGAATGCGAGTAGATTTATACTCATTTATTCATTGCTCATTTGTGAGCATCCTAATGCCTGTATATGATCTGTATCTATGTCTTAATGTTTCTCCTTTCATTCGGGTGTCATAGATGCAGTTTATTTGAGGAGATTATGATTTATGATTTGAGCAGATGAATTTATTTTGGGTGAAGGTTGGAGTGTAATTATATGAGGATGTGTTGTTTGGGATTTTATTATTGTCATGGTGATGATTTATGTCTCTTGATTTTTTTTTTGGAGAGTCAAGTTTATGGGAAGACTCTGCCCAAATTTTTATAAAAGTCACAGGGTATATGTGAAGCATGTAGTGAGAATTTTTACGGAATAAATTTTTATATACACAAATGAAGCCATAATTGCATTATTGACGTATTGGGACGTTGGGGTCTTACAGCTTTTGAGATGGTTAGCATCGAGGAATGCTGACGTCTTTCTTTGAGTTTGTGATGGTTTGGGAGGTTTACTACACTCCGAATTTTGGTGCGAGGTCGGTGTCCTCGCGGTTGGAATGTCGTTCATGATATGTTCATGATTCGGCGAAGTAGATCCGTTTGGATTGTGTGGTCTCGGCGATACATGGAGTACGCCGTGCAAATTTCAAGGACAAAATTTTATTAGTGGGGGATAATTGTGATGCCCGAGAATCATTGATCTTAATCCCGGAGTGATAATGATCCTTTATGGTTTTTAATTGTAGCAGTTATGAATTAATTGCGGTATTGGGACTCCCGAGGTTTTAAATCCTGTATTTGGAGTCGTTGGATCCAAGGGTTGAGATTGTATTCTCATCGTGGTGATAACCTTGAAATTTGGTCTTTGGTAGGATCTGGGGTCCGGAGTACTTTGTACTGGGGCTGGTAATGGGAATTGAGGTTGGAGAGGTAATTATTGAAAACATATGATTTTTAATGTGTCATGATGTATTTGTAGATGACTCGGGATTTTGGAGTTTTGGTACTATATATACCAAGTGGACTCGGTGTTCGATCATTTGGATCTCATTTCTCTCACTCTCACCAGCGATCCCCCAGCTCCCCCAACCCTTCCCTCTTTTCTTCCTTGATGAAAAATCGATGGGTGCTCGACTTGGGAGCCGGATTTCTAGAAGATAATAAGGTATTGTCGTTCCCCTCACATTTATCTTCGATTTGATAGTAGCATTGTAGATTATGGTTGAGATTTGAGTTGGGTTTAAGAAATTGGTTTTTAAAGAAATTTGGGTTGTTGTGTTTTGGGGTTGATTTATAGCCCCTTGTTAAGGATTTGTTGTATGGGGTGTGAGGATTGTTGTTGGGGAAAATTTTGCAAGAAAAACAGCATTTTTGACTGATACAGGTCGAGGCGATCGATCCCTAGGGCGGGGCGATCGATCGCCGCGACGCTGGTGAAATTTTAAGGAAGATGAACAGTGAGGCGATCGACCGCCTCAAAGTAAGCGATCGATCGCCATGAGGCAGTGGCCAAATGCACTGAGAGGTGACCGATCACCTTGAATGGAGTGATCGATCGCCCGTGCCTATTTTTGAGAGGCGATCGATCGCCTGAGATGAAGCTATTGATCGCCAATGCCTGTTTTTGGAGAATTATTTAGTGTTGAGTTTTCGATGCATGCTTCACCCCAGGTCTTTTAAAATTGTGAATCGTCATAGATTGGCGATATATTCGGGGTTTGTGAACGTGCTTGGGCACGTGGATTGCATGCTTGAAATTAATTGTGAATTACTATTGTGTTTAGCACGAAATTCATCGGGTCATGGGACCAAGGCAAGTTTTATTCGGACTACGGAATTATAAGGTACGTATGACGTACGAGCATAGCCTTTTACATTATTGCAACTGTGAAATTCATGGTTACTTGTATTTGCAAGAAATGAATATATATATTGAGAATTATATGGTGCCGCTTTTGAGCGAGCAATGACTGGATGATGTCGTTGTTGAGCGAACATCGGCTATGATGCCGCCGCTATTGAGCGTGCGTGAGACTAAAATGCCGCTATTGTAGACCGAGCAACGAGAAAGAACCATGGAACCAATTGTGAGATATATGGAATGTCTGTAATCATTGTTTAATGATTTGTTATTATTGATTATGGTATCGGTACGTGGCAAACGGATTTGTTAATCAATGTAACGATTAACTGGCATTTGGGAATTTGATTGTAAGGACCCTAGTTCCTTAAGTGCGGATTAAAGGCATAATTAAAATTTTCATGCATAAACGGAGTATAAAAGTTGTGTTGGCGCCTTGAGCTATTAGTTTACATTGCCAAAATAAGGTTCCAAAATGGATTAATTACATTCCCAACCAATGAATGTTAATCCTATAGCTTTACACTACTCCTAGAGTAGATACTATACAAAAGAATGTGCCTGCTACGAAGAGCACTCCTCACTAGCTCACCGCACCAACTCGCCTTAGCCCGTCCGCCCAAAAGTACCTACAGAAACAACCCCAAAACCATGAGCATGTACAAAATCATATTCACAATAATATGATAGCAATTCAAATGCATAAATCGTAAATGTGATTCACTTCTTGTATGTAGCACATTTAAAAGCTCCCTTGGGTTGTCCCTGTACCACATTATAACCAATAGATTATATTACCAATAATGTATGTCATGACATGTACCGATTTCCATATATTCCGTGTTCAATTCCCGAGTCTTATTATATCAGTGGCATAATACCCCCCGCGTTAACATAACAGCGGAAATACCCCTCGCTTAGACAATACCAGCGACACTAATATCCCTCGCTATAAATATGACAGCGGTCGTGTTCTTCGCTTCATATTAGCGGCAAATATTATCTCATCGCTACGGTATGACAGCGGCAAGTATTCTCCATCACTGTAATATAACCCCGACTCACAATCACATGCAACCAAATGCATGACCAATCCATGTATGCAATCCATGATGCATAAATAAGACCACATATGCAACCAAAATGCATAATAAATTCCATGTGTGCAACCATAGTGCATAACCAATTCAATACGTAATAATACCTTAGTTCCAAAAGTGGAGATGTCGTGGGACTTTATCTCCTTTGATGTGTGGCTACCTGGGATGGTTCTACACAATCACATGAATCCATATTAGAAGTCAATAAATGAACCATTACCAAAAACATCATCATTTAGAACAAAATCCCAAAATCCACATTTTATGCCTTGCGATCGATCGGTCCCCAAGCCCCGATCGATCGCTAAGCGAAGAAAAATAGGCATCCAAGTACTGCCTCCACCGATCGATCGAAACATTTTATCGATCGATCGAGACGTCACACCGATCGATCGAAACAAATTACCGATCAATCGGTAAGCTCATTTCACGCCTTGTTCAGGCTCTGCCCTGCTCGATCGATCGGACCCATTTCTCGATCGATCAGGCAGCCCTGTTCCTGCGAGAAACTTCCATGTATGAGCTTCCAACAACACCTAAACTCATATACAACCAAGATCAACCACCATTCTCAACATTAAACCACAAAACAACCATAAAATACAACCCTCAAACATAAACAACATGTTGGACCAAGATCCACCCTTTTAACCCCAAAAACAAGCTTCAAACCCAACCAAAACTCTACCAAAATGAAAGCTTACCACTTGAGCTTTATGTTTTTAGCAAGAAATCACAAAAAGACTCCTTTTTCAAAGCTTTCTCCTCCTCTCTTGTTGCAGAAACGAAAAATGGGAGTGTTTGGATGATGGATGGGGTTGTAGGGACATAAAAGTTGATAGAGAGGGGTGATGGGATATAAAGTATGTGCAAGTGGCTCCTTTGCCATATATGGCATTTAAATGTGTATCAAGACACAAGCATGATATATAAAATACCCAACATGATATTTTAAAAGCATTTTACCACAATGCATCAAAATCCCTGTTAAAATCATGCTTTACCAAATAAACACAACCCATTTCATTTAAATCATTATAACACCCAATCACCCAACATGTATAACATGCACCCTGAAATGCTCTACCGGGTCACGCCTACCATGTGACAAGCATTTCACCAAGATAATTAATCCCAACACATAACTTAATTATCAACATAAAATCACATAAACATAATTAATGCCCAAACTGCAATTAATTATTTCGGGGATATCACAATACTCCCCTACTTATAAGATTTCGCCCTCGAAATCGCATGCACTTACCCAAATCGAAACTAAACATAAATCACATACCAGAGAATAGTTTCGGGTAGTGCTGCACCATATGCTGCTCCGTCTCCCACGTGGCCTCCTCGACACCCCTGCGATCCCACTGTACCCTGATCATCGGTATCACTTTGTTCCGAAGCCTGCGATCAGCCCTATCCAGAATCCTGAGTGGCCGTTCCTCATAGGATATATCAGAATCTAACTGAACCTCAGAAGGCTGCAATACATGCGACGGATCCGGCTCATACTTCCGCAGCATAGATACATGAAACACGTCGTGAATACCAGATAACGACGGCGGCAGTGCCAAACGGTAAGCCAAGGTACCGATACGCTGTAAAATCTCATACGGTCCCACATACCTCGGAGACAATTTACCACGCATACCAAACCGAACTACACCCCTGAAAGGTGAAATCTTCAAAAAGACTCTGTCTCCCAATTGAAACTCCAACGGTCTCCGCCGTTTATTCGCATAGGCTGCCTGCCTGTCCTGGGCTGCCATCATTTTCCGACGGATAACCTTCACCTTATCCTCCGTCTCCCGAATCAGTTCGGGTCCTCCGAATGCTTTACTGGTCAAGTCATCCCAGTATAATGGCGACCTACAACGCCTACCATACAAAGCCTCAAACGGCGCCATCTGAATACTCGCCCGATAGCTGTTGTTGTATGAAAACTCTACCAAGGGCAAGGAATCTTGCCATGAGGCATCAAATTCTAACACACAAGCTTGCAGCATGTCCTCGAGCGTCTGTATAGTACGCTCAGTCTGCCCGTCCGTCTGGGGATGATAAGTCGTACTCAATCTCACCTCAGTGCCCAAAGCTGACTGGAGTCCTCCCCAGAAATGAGATGTGAACCGCGGATCTCTGTCAGAAACAATAGACACTGGAATTGTGATGCCCTGAAATTAATTAATGGTAACCTGGACATTAATTATGTTTATATGATGAGTTATTACGATGATTAAGTTATGTGTGGAAATGAAGAATTAACATGATTTAAGGATGTTGATTGCATTTTATAAATACTTACCATGTTGATGTATTTTATATACATCATGTTAATTATTGGGGTACAAGTTAAATAAAAGGAATTGATATTTAACCCACCATTCTTACCTCACTTTACACTTTACACTCAATTCCCAAAATCATTTTCCCAAACCCCCTTTCCCCTCATTTTCGATTTTTGCCCTAAAGGTGGGAAGGAATTCTTGTAAAAGCTTCATTCTTGCACTTCTTGGTAAGATTTAGTGCCTATGATGTTTATATATCACTTATGGATGTTGTTGAAGTGTTGATTGAGTTTTTGAAGGGTGTTAAAAAGGGTTTGAAATGGGTTTGTTTGAGTTAGTGTGATTCCTTGTGGGATGTTGGATTTTTAGTGGTTTTATGATGTGTGTTGAAGGTTTTAAGTGTTTTAATGTTTATGAGTTGTTGGTATAAATGTTGGTTGAAGTTGGTGTAGGATTTAATGCTCAAAAATGGAGAAATCTCGTGTCTGCGCGAGGCGATCGATCGCCTGAAATGAGGCGACCGATCGCCTATGGACAGTAGCCAAAATGCAGGGCAGGCGATCGATCGCCTTAAAAGAGGCGACCGATCGCCGAGAGGCAGTAGCCAATTCAAAGGGTAGGCGATCGATCGCCATGTTTGGCGCGATCGATCGCCGAGAAGCAGAAATTGAGGCGATCGATCGCCTCAGCGAAGCGATCGATCGCCAGCTGCGAAATTTTGAAAATGTTGATTTTTGTTGAATTTTTGGTATCGGGCTATTGTTTAACTTCTAATATTGAATTGTATGGTTGTGTAGAACCATCCCAAGCACCAACAACCTCAAGGAGATAAAGTTCCACAATTTCTCCTCCTTTTGGAATTAAGGTACGTAAGAAACGTACGAGCATCATACGGTAACATATTCCTAAACTATGACCTTGCATTAATTGCATAAGTATTGATGATGATGATTATGATGATTATGATGAATAAGTTTATGATGATGAAGTTGTGATGAATGAAGATAATATGATGTTACGATGTCAATTATGATAAGATGATAATGTTTGAAATGATGATGCTTATAAGATGATGACGCATGTTTGACTATGCTACTTAGAATGGTTGAATGTCCGGTGACTATTATGGGCAAGCGAGGAAGGTCTTGCCGCTCACATAACTGAGCGATGGGGTACATCCGCTATCAAGGTGTAGCGATGGGTATCATCCGCTGAGCGATGGGGTACATCCGCTATCAAGGTGTAGCGATGGGTATCATCCGCTGAATAAGAGATACATCCGCTATCAAGGCGTAGCGATGGGTATCATACGATGAGTTATGTCGAGCGAGGGGGCCAATGTGCCGGTGTCAGAATAGAACCCGGATAGTCCCATTTCTAATTAACATGGATTGATGTGAGCTTATATACGAAATATGATGTTAATCATTCATGTCTTGAACTAATGATTATATGCGTAATTATGACACAGGGACGACCAAGGAAGGATAAGTACTATTAAACAGGAAGTATATGTTATCAATTATTTCCATGCATTATTTATATGCCATTAACTCATGATGTTAAGTAATGATGTACATGCTCACGATGGGTTGTTCCTGTAGGTACACTTTTGGATCGAGACTAAGGGTCGGGTTGAGATGGTGAGCTAAAGGAGCATAAGAAGATAGATACAGGATTTTGTTAGCCTTAACATTCATTTTGGGGAATGTAATTAAATAACTATTGAAGTTTCATTTTGGCCTGTAATTACTTTGAGCTCACATAACAACCAGAACTCTAAGATGTCTCTAATATATGTTTAGTTCATAATACGCTATTAATATGATGTTAAGGTAGGAAGACCCTACATTAGTGGTATCAGAGCAGTGGTTAGATAACCCGGGGATGAGTGAAGGGTAGCCTTAGCGATAGGTTGGCTAGGCGCTTACTTTTGATATACTATGTTACACATGAAGCATATGACTGTTATGATAACATGTTATGGTTTTCTAACGATGTTTATATGAACTGCTTGTGGATCTTGTTGTTAACCCTTGTGTTGCAGTATGGCAGCAAATATCGACATTGGTGATGCGGTAAGTGTGAACGCTTGTGCGGGGCGCACGAATCCCCTACCCCCGCCAGCCCTAGGCGAGGAACCGTCCGAACAACAGCTATTGCCGGGAGAGTTGAGTCTGACTCAGTTTCTAGCGTATCGGCCCCCAACATTCGAAGGGACTGAAACAGGGGAGCGAGCCGAGGAATGGCTAGAAAGAATAGAACAAATATTTGTGGCAGCCCCGTGTGCAAAGACAGCCTGGATAAGGCTAGCAGAATTCCAGCTAGCCAAGAAAGCACTGATGTGGTGGAGGACCACCGTGATTGAACAAGAGGCACAGGGTCAAGAAGTAAACTGGAAACTGTTCAGAACTAGATTCCTGGCCCGATACTTTTCAGCGGCTGCCCGTCAAGCTAAAGAGGATGAGTTTACTAAGCTGAAGCAAGGTACCATGCCGGTGTCAGATTATGCCCTCCACTACTGTTCTCTACTCAGATATGTACCTCATATCGCTGCAGACACTCAAGCTAAAATGAGGAACTTTATGAAGGGCTTGAGGCCAGAACTCTATGATAGGGTGATTACATATGGCCCTACCTGCTTTGACGATGCACTTACCCGGGCTGAGTTGGCCGAACTAGGGGTTGGCGCATACCCTGATGCTGTGCCACCTCCAGCACCCCCTCAGAGATCTACTCCCGACAATTGAAACCAAGGGGTGATCAATTTAAGCCTGGAGGGAGCACTTCAGTGTCTAGATTCAGTGGAAGGAGGCCCGATAACCGATGGAGAGGAAACCGCAGGAATGACGCCCCACCAAGAAGAGGACAGTCTCGGGGAGGCAGTGTTGGAGAGGTACAATGCTCTCTTTGTGGACAGCCCCATTTGACGAAGAATTGTGTCGGATGTTATGTTTGCGGCGAGAGAGGCCACTTTGCTCGACAATATCCGAACAGGGGAAGGCAGCAGAATTCTACTGGGAGGTCGACAGACAGAGCAGCACCACATAGGCCCCCATATGTACCGAGGCAATATGGAAGTCAGCCTACGGGGCCACCTCAAGGACAAGTGTATGCATTGACGAGGGAGCAGGCTACAGCGGCTCTGGAGGAGGTCATAGCGGGTACGTGTCTTTTATTTACGCACCCTGCCTTTATATTGATCGACACAGGTGCCTCACACTCCTTTGTGTCGACTAGTTTTGTGGAAAGACACCACATATGCACTGCTCCGTCGCCCACGCCTCTTGTAGTCTCGTCACCCGCTGGAAGAAGTTTGATTGCTGATCAGATTGTCTATGATGGCCTCATTTATTTTGAGGATAACAAGTTAAGGTCGGATTTGATCGTTCTGAGAATGTCGGACTTCGATTGTATATTGGGCATTGATGTTCTGAATAAGTACCAAGCGGTTGTGAACTGCAGGCAGAGGACTGTCCGATTCAGATCTGATGAAGGGGCTCAGTGGACGTTCTATGGAAATGGTTCTCGTTCAAAAATTCCGTTAATATCCACGGTCAAGATGACACAATTATTGGAACGAGGCCATACAGGATATCTTATTTATGCTGTTGATATTTCTGGAAAGAAGGAAGAACTAAAGGTTGAAGATGTGCCCGTAGTGGCGGAGTTTCCTGATGTATTCCCTGAAGAAATTCCCGGATTTCCTCCGGCGAGAGAGGTCGAATTGAATTGAATTACTACCGGGGACGTCAGCCATTTCCCGTGCCCCGTATAGGATGGCACCACCGGAATTAAAGGAATTAAAAGTTCAGTTGCAAGAACTCCTTGACAAGGGCTACATACGCCCGAGCGTATCGCCCTGGGGTGCACCAGTTTTATTTGTTAAGAAGAAAGATGGCTCGATGCGTCTGTGCATCGATTATAGACAACTGAACAAAGCTACCGTGAAGAACAAGTACCCCCTCCCGAGGATCGATGATTTGTTTGACCAGTTGCAGGGTACGAGGTTGTACAGTAAGATTGATTTGAGGTCGGGGTACCACCAGATCCGAGTTAGAGAGGATGATGTACAGAAGACAGCTTTCAGAACCAGATATGGGCACTATGAATTCTTAGTCATGCCCTTTGGGGTGACGAATGCCCCAGCTGTTTTCATGAGTTTAATGAACAGGGTATTCCAGCCATATTTGGACCAGTTCGTCATAGTCTTCATCGATGACATACTTATCTACTCCCGGACTGAAGAAGAACATGTTGGGCACTTGAGGACAGTACTCCAGATCCTTAGGGATCATCAGTTATATGCAAAGCTTAGCAAGTGCGAGTTTTGGTTGGACAGTGTGGTGTTCTTGGGTCATGTAATATCCAGCCGTGGGATATCTGTGGATCCCCGTAAGATTGAAGCTGTTATGGAGTGGGCTGCACCCACTTCTGTGCCTGAGATACGGAGTTTCCTTGGTTTAGCGGGCTACTACCGACGTTTTGTCGAGGGACTTTCTAAGATCGCTAAGCCGCTGACCCAGCTGACTCAGAAAGGAGTTCCGTTCTATTGGTCCGGAGCTTGTGAAGAGAGCTTCCAAGAGTTGAAGCGTCGCTTGACGACAGCGCCAGTGTTGGTAATCCCTTCTGAGGATAAGAAGTTTGCTTTGTACACGGATGCATCATTGCAAGGTCTGGGTTGTGTGTTGATGCAAGATAAGCATGTGGTGGCTTATGCTTCGAGACAACTGAAGCCTCATGAGACCAGATACCCAATCCATGACCTGGAACTGGCAGCCATCATCTTCGCCTTGAAGATTTGGCGTCATTATCTTTATGGTACGACGTTTACCATCTTCACAGACCATAAGAGCTTGAAATTCTTATTCACCCAAGCAGAACTGAATATGAGGCAACGAAGATGGATGGACTTACTCAAAGATTATGATTGTGAAATAGAGTACCATCCGGGTAAAGCGAATATGATAGCAGATGCCTTAAGCCGAAAGGTGAAGAACACCGCTGAGGATACTATGAACTTATCGGCCATGATGACTTCTTATTGCCATTTAGGCTACGATTTTGATGTGGACACGTCGCCGGTGCGAGTGTCGACCTTACTGGCCGAGCCAGACATATTTGAGGCAATCAGGAAATCCCAGAGGTCGGATGATGAAGTCAGAGATGGTTATCAATAGCACTTCGAGGTCAGCCAACAAAGTTTAGAGTGGCTGAAGATGATTCATTAAGACTGGGCAACCGATGGGTAGTCCCAGATGCACCAGAGTTACGTAAAGGAATATTGGAACGAGCTCACAGTAGTCGGTTCAGTATTCACCCAGGAGGAAGAAAGATGTATAAGGACCTGAGTGGTCAATTCTGGTGGAGACGCATGAAGCGTGACGTGATCAGTTTTGTTAAGAGATGTTTAATCTGCCAGCAAGTAAAGGCAGAAAGGCAGAGGCCTGGTGGCGAGCTGAAGAGCTTGGAGGTACCTAAGTGGAAGTGGGAGCATATATCTATGGACTTCGTGACCCACTTGCCAAGGTCGGCCTCTGGATTTGATGCGATCTGGGTGATCGTGGATAGGCTGACAAAGGTAGCCCATTTCATCCCTTACAGTATGACCTTCACATATTTAAAGATGGCCCAACTCTATGTGAGGGATGTGGTGAGGTTGCATGGTGTTCCAGTCTCTATAGTGTCTGACAGAGACCCGAGGTTCACTTCACATTTCTGGGAGGGTCTCCAAACAGCTCTGGGCACAGAGGTAAGGCTGAGTACAGCCTATCACCCTCAGACAGACGGTCAGACAGAGCGTACCATTCAGACGCTCGAGGATATGTTAAGGGCATGTATTTTGGAGTTTGATACTCCGTGGCAAGAGTCTATACCACTGGTAGAGTTCTCCTACAATAACAGCTATCAGGCGAGCATTCAAATGGCCCCTTTTGAAGCTCTGTACGGACGACGATGTAGGTCACCGCTGTATTGGGAGGACTTGACGAGTAAAGCTGTCTGAGGACCGGATATGATTAAGGACATGGAGGAAAAGATTAAGATGATACGCTTAACGATGAAAGCGGCTCAAGATAGGCAAGCAGCCTATGCAAATAAGCGGCGACGGCCGCTAGAATTCCAAGTAGGAGATAAGGTTTTCTTGAAAATCTCACCCTTCAGGGGTGTGGTCCGTTTTGGTATGCGGGGAAAGTTATCTCCGAGGTATGTGGGACCGTATGAGATATTGCAGCGCATCGGTACTTTGGCCTACCGTTTAGCTCTACCACCGTCCTTATCCGGTATTCATGATGTTTTCCACGTTTCCATGTTGAGGAAGTATGAACCCGATCCGTCTCATGTATTGCAGCCTTCGGAGGTTCAGTTGAGTTCTGATGTGTCCTATGTTGAACGACCGGTTAGAATCCTAGATCGTGAGGATCGCAGGCTACGAAGTAAGATTATACCGATGGTCAAAGTTCAGTGGGATCGCCGGGGTGTCGAGGAGGCTACGTGGGAGACGGAACGGCATATGGTGCAGCACTACCCGGAACTATTTTCTGGTATGATTTATGTTTAGTTTTCTTTTTGGGTAAGTGCATGCGATTTCGAGGATGAAATCTTATAAGTAGGGGAGTAATGTGATGTCCCGAAATTAATTAATGGTAACCTGGACATTAATTATGTTTATATGATGAGTTATTACGATGATTAAGTTATGTGTGGAAATGAAGAATTAACATGATTTAAGGATGTTGATTGCATTTTATAAATACTTACCATGTTGATGTATTTTATATACATCATGTTAATTATTGGGGTACAAGTTAAATAAAAGGAATTGATATTTAACCCACCATTCTTACCTCACTTTACACTTTACACTCAATTCCCAAAATCATTTTCCCAAACCCCCTTTCCCCTCATTTTCGATTTTTGCCCTAAAGGTGGGAAGGAATTCTTGTAAAAGCTTCATTCTTGCACTTCTTGGTAAGATTTAGTGCCTATGATGTTTATATATCACTTATGGATGTTGTTGAAGTGTTGATTGAGTTTTTGAAGGGTGTTAAAAAGGGTTTGAAATGGGTTTGTTTGAGTTAGTGTGATTCCTTGTGGGATGTTGGATTTTTAGTGGTTTTATGATGTGTGTTGAAGGTTTTAAGTGTTTTAATGTTTATGAGTTGTTGGTATAAATGTTGGTTGAAGTTGGTGTAGGATTTAATGCTCAAAAAAGGAGAAATCTCGTGTCTGCGCGAGGCGATCGATCGCCTGAAATGAGGCGACCGATCGCCTATGGACAGTAGCCAAAATGCAGGGCAGGCGATCGATCGCCTTAAAAGAGGCGACCGATCGCCGAGAGGCAGTAGCCAATTCAAAGGGTAGGCGATCGATCGCCATGTTTGGTGCGATCGATCGCCGAGAAGAAGAAATTGAGGCGATCGATCGCCTCAGCGAAGCGATCGATCGCCAGCTGCGAAATTTTGAAAATGTTGATTTTTGTTGAATTTTTGGTATCGAGCTATTGTTTAACTTCTAATATTGAATTGTATGGTTGTGTAGAACCATCCCAAGCACCAACAACCTCAAGGAGATAAAGTTCCACAATTTCTCCTCCTTTTGGAATTAAGGTACGTAAGAAACGTACGAGCATCATACGGTAACATATTCCTAACTATGACCTTGCATTAATTGCATAAGTATTGATGATGATGATTATGATGATTATGATGAATAAGTTTATGATGATGAAGTTGTGATGAATGAAGATAATATGATGTTACGATGTCAATTATGATAAGATGATAATGTTTGAAATGATGATGCTTATAAGATGATGACGCATGTTTGACTATGCTACTTAGAATGGTTGAATGTCCGGTGACTATTATGGGCAAGCAAGGAAGGTCTTGCCGCTCACATAACTGAGCGATGGGGTACATCCGCTATCAAGGTGTAGCGTTGGGTATCATCCGCTGAGCGATGGGGTACATCCGCTATCAAGGTGTAGCGATGGGTATCATCCGCTGAATAAGAGATACATCCGCTATCAAGGCGTAGCGATGGGTATCATACGATGAGTTATGTCGAGTGAGGGGGCCAATTGTGCCGCTGTCATAATAGAACCCGGATAGTCCCATTTCTAATTAACATGGATTGATGTGAGCTTATATACGAAATATGGTGTTAATCATTCATGTCTTGAACTAATGATTATATGCGTAATTATGACACAGGGACGACCAAGGAAGGATAAGTACTATTAAACAGGAAGTATATGTTATCAATTATTTCCATGCATTATTTATATGACATTAACTCATGATGTTAAGTAATGATGTACATGCTCACGATGGGTTGTTCCTGTAGGTACACTTTTGGATCGAGACTAAGGGTCGGGTTGAGATGGTGAGCTAAAGGAGCATAAGAAGATAGATACAGGATTTTGTTAGCCTTAACATTCATTTCGGGGAATGTAATTAAATAACTATTGAAGTTTCATTTTGGCCTGTAATTACTTTGAGCTCACATAACAACCAGAACTCTAAGATGTCTCTAATATATGATTAGTTCATAATACGCTATTAATATGATGTTAAGGTAGGAAGACCCTACAGGAATCCCGTGTAGTCTCACTATGTCCCGGACATACAGCTGAGCCATCCTCAAGTATGTGTACGTCATACAGTAGGGGATGAAGTGAGCTACCTTTGTTAGCCTGTCAATGATCACCCAAATAGCATCACAACCCGAAGTAGTCCTCGGCAAGTGGGTCACAAAGTCCATAGATATGTGTTCCCACTTCCACTCCGGTATCTCTAAGCTCCTTAGCTCGCCACCAGGTCTCTGCCTCTCTGCCTTAACTTGTTGACATATCAAACACCTATTGACAAAAGCGACCACATCACGCTTCATCCGCTTCCACCAGAACTGATCACACAAGTCCTTATACATCTTCCTCCCTCCTGGGTGGATACTGAATCGACTACTATGAGCCCGTTCCAAGATTCCTCTACGCAACTCCGGCGTACATGGAACTACCCATCGGTTACCAAGTCTCAAAGAACCATCCTCAGCCACTCTGAACTTTGATGGCTGCCCCTGAAGTGCCAATGATGACCATCTCTGAATCTCCTCATCTGTTCTCTGAGTTCTCTTGATATGCTCAAAGATATCTGGTTCAGCCAATAAGGTCGATACATGCACAGACGATGTATCTACGTCGAAGTCATAGCCCAGATGGCAATATGAAGTCATCATAGCCGACAAATGCATGACCTCTTCAGCAGTACTCTTCACCTTCCGACTCAAGGCGTCTGCTGTCAAGTTCGCCTTCCCCGGATGGTACTCAATCTCACAGTCATAGTATTTGAGCAAATCCTTCCATCTCCTCTGACGCATATTCAACTCCGCCTGAGTAAACAAGAATTTTAGGCTCTTATGATCCGTATATATGGTAAAGGATGTACCATACAGATAATGCCTCCAAATCTTCAGGGCAAAGATAATAGCTGCCAACTCCAAATCATGAACTGGGTATCTAGCCTCATGCGGCTTCAACTGCCTCGATGCATAAGCTACCACATGCTTATCTTGCATCAATACACATCCCAAGCCCTGAAGTGACGTGTCAGTATATAGAACAAACCTCTTATTCTCTGAGGGAATCACCAATACAGTTGTCGTGGTCAACCGGTGCTTCAGCTCTTGGAAGCTCTGCTCACAAGCCTCAGACCAATAAAACGGTATCCCCTTCTGAGTCAACTGAGTCAAGGGTTTAGCAATCTTGGAAAATCTCTCGACGAAGCGTCGATAATAACCAGCCAAACCAAGAAAACTCCGTATCTCGGGCACAGAAGTGGGTGCAGCCCACTCCATCATGGCCTCAATCTTCCTGGGGTCCACTGAAATCCCACTGCTAGATATTACATGCCCCAGAAATACTACACTGCTCAACCAAAACTCACACTTGCTGAGCTTGGCATATAATTGGTGATCTCTGAGGATCTGGAGCACTGTCCTCAAGTGTTTGACATGCTCTTCCTCGCTCCGGGAGTAGATAAGTATATCGTCAATAAACACAATGACGAACTGATCCAGATAGGGTTGAAATACCCGGTTCATCAAGCTCATAAAGACAGTCGGGGCGTTCGTCATGCCGAACGGCATTACCAAGAACTCGTAGTGACCATACCGAGTTCTAAATGCTGTCTTCTGCACATCCTCCTCCCTGACCCGTATCTGATGGTACCCGGATCTCAAATCAATCTTACTATACAGCTTCGTGCCTTGCAACTGGTCAAACAAGTCGTCGATCCTTGGAAGATGATACTTATTCTTCACCGTAGCCTTGTTCAGTTGCCGGTAATCGATGCACAACCGCATCGAACCATCCTTCTTCTTCACAAAGAGAACCGGTGCGCCCCAAGGCGATACGCTAGGGCGTATATATCCTTTATCCAGGAGTTCATGTAACTGCTCCTTCAATTCCCTCAACTCTGCCGGTGCCATCCTGTAAGGTGCACGAGAGACAGCGGATGTCCCCGGTAATAACTCAATCCCAAACTCAACTTCCCTTGCCGGTGGGAATCCTGGAATCTCCTCCGGAAAGACGTCAGCAAATTCTGCTACCACTGGCACATCCTCAACCTTTAACTCTTTACCCTTTCCCGACGTGTCCACGGCATAGATGAGGTAGCCCGTGTGTCCACGTTCCAATAATTGGGACATCTTGATTGCCGAAATCAACGGAATCTTCGCACGAGATCCGTTGCCATAAAAAGTCCACTGAACTCCCAAACCAGATCTGAA
The DNA here is from genome assembly GCA_907163345.1 of Haberlea rhodopensis. Classification (NCBI taxonomy): domain Eukaryota; kingdom Viridiplantae; phylum Streptophyta; class Magnoliopsida; order Lamiales; family Gesneriaceae; genus Haberlea; species Haberlea rhodopensis. Next base: position 93,139 of record CAJQUN010000201.1, read on the forward strand.
CCGTACTGTTCTCTGTCGACAATCCACCACTGCCTGATATCTGTTCAGAATGTCGATGCCCACAATGCAGTCAAAATCTGACATACCCAAAACAATCAAATCTGCCTTGATCTCATTGCCCTCAAAATAAATGAGGCAGTCCATCAGAAACTGATCAGCAACAACTTTCTTTCCGGTGGGTGTCGAGACCAATAGAGACGTGGGTAACGAAGACGTGCGCATATGATGTCTCTCCACAAAGTCCGCAGACACAAAAGAGTGCGAAGCACCTGTGTCTATCAAAATAAAGGCGGAATACGTAAATAAAAGGCACGTACCCTCTATAACCTCCTCTGGAGCTGCATCGGCCTGCTCCCTGGTCAAAGCATAGACCTGTCCCTGAGGTGGCCCCATCGCCTGTCCTCCCATCTGTCGAGGCGCCATCGGCGGCCTCTGCTGTACTGTCCCGGTAGAAAACCTCCCTCTGCCTCCTCTAAGATCCACCTGACCATCACAATTTTGACAGAACCGAAATATATGGCCCATGTTGCCACATTTATAACAAGCCGTACAGTATCGCATGTGATGTGGTCCTCCACAAAAGTGACACTTCACCACTCCACTCCTACTCGCTTGAGTCTGCCCTCTGTTGCTAGGTACAACACCCCTCCATAAAAGTTGTGTTGGCGCCTTGAGCTATTAGTTTACATTGCCAAAATAAAGTTCCAAAATGGATTAATTACATTCCCAACCAATGAATGTTAATCCTATAGCTTTACACTACTCCTAGAGTAGATACTATACAAAAGAATGTGCCTGCTACGAAGAGCACTCCTCACTAGCTCACCGTACCAACTCGCCTTAGCCCGTCCGCCCAAAAGTACCTACAGAAACAACCCCAAAACCATGAGCATGTACAAAATCATATTCACAATAATATGATAGCAATTCAAATGCATAAATCGTAAATGTGATTCACTTCCTGTATGTAGCACATTTAAAAGCTCCCTTGGGTTGTCCCTGTACCACATTATAACCAATAGATTATATTACCAATAATGTATGTCATGACATGTACCGATTTCCATATATTCCGTGTTCAATTCCCGAGTCTTATTATATCAGTGGCATAATACCCCTCGCGTTAACATGACAGCGGAAATACCCCTCGCTTAGACAATACCAGCGGCACTAATATCCCTCGCTATAAATATGACAGCGGTCGTGTTCTTCGCTTCATATTAGCGGCAAATATTCTCTCATCGCTACGGTATGACAGCGGCAAGTATTCACATCGCTACGCCACTAGCGGCAAGTATTCTCCATCACTGTAATATAATCTCGACTCACAATCACATGCAACCAAATGCATGACCAATCCATGTATGCAATCCATGATGCATAAATAAGACCACATATGCAACCAAAATGAATATTAAATTCCATGTGTGCAACCATAGTGCATAACCAATTCAATACGTAATAATACGTTTTACCGTCCGATGCCCGTACGTCTCACTACGTACCTTAGTTCCAAAAGTGGAGATGTCGTGGGACTTTATCTCCTTTGATGTGTGGCTACCTGGGATGGTTCTACACAATCACATGAATCCATATTAGAAGTCAATAAATGAACCATTACCAAAAACATCATCATTTAGAACAAAATCCCAAAATCCACATTTTATGCCTTGCGATCGATCGGTCCCCAAGCCCCGATCGATCGCTAAGCGAAGAAAAATAGGCATCCAAGTACTGCCCAACGATCGATCGAAACATTTTATCGATTGATCGAGACGTCACACCGATCGATCGAAACAAATTACCGATCGATCGGTAAGCTCATTTCACGCCTTGTTCAGGCTCTGCCCTGCTCGATCGATCGGACCCATTTCTCGATCGATCGGGCAGCCCTGTTCCTGCGAGTAACTTCCATGTATGAGCTTCCAACAACACCTAAACTCATATACATCCAAGATCAACTACATTCTCAACATTAAACCACAAAACAACCATAAAATACAACCCTCAAACATAAACAACATGTTGGACCAAGATCCACCCTTTTAACCCCAAAAACAAGCTTCAAACCTGTAATATCCCCAAAATGTGATATGATTATGTACTACGATGATGAATTATGATGTGCTTAAGGGTTGTGGTGTATTTAATTTGGGGGATAATACTTATGATGTGATGATATGATTTAGGGGGGGGGGGGGCATGTTGGGTGTTTTAGAGGATGTATTAATTAAATAAAGTTATAAAATATCGTGTGAGGATATTTTAATACATCGTACCAAGTAACGGGACACAATTAAACACCACATGACCACCCAACCCACACCACCCCACCCCCATCACTCGGTCACCTCACCCTCCCCCCACTTGTTCAACCCATACCCCCCACTTGCTCAACCCATGCTACCACTCAATCAACCTCCATCTCCTTCTCTCCTCCTCCTCTCCTCCATTCTCATCCCAGAACAAGCTGCTTTAAGGCAAGGAAACCTTGGTAGAAAGGTGTGCAAATCCTTGCAAAAAGGGGAGCAAAAAGAGAGGGGTAAGTTGGTACCCTGTTTTCTGGGTTTTCGGGTTGAGTTGGGTTTTTGTAATGAGGATTTCTATGCATGCTAGTGTAGGTATGAACGAAACCTTGGTATGTATGTTTACACGGAAGTATTATGAAGCTCCTAGCATGTTTGTTCGAGTATATTACTTACGTTATGTGTTGGTTTTCTTGTTATGAAAGTAAGTACTCGAAATTCTGGGCAAGGAAGAACATGCTCTGTTTCTGTATAAGTTGGTTGAGGTTGAAGATTATGATGAGGTTATGTTGCATGCTAGTTTAGGTTTTGTTGAACCTTGAATTTAAGTGCTTACATAGAAGTTTTATAATGCTCCTATCATGTTTGATTGAGCAAGTATGTTATGTTATGAAGTAGAAATGATGGTGTGAAAAGAGGTGCTCAAAAATCTGGGAAGTCCCGATTTTTCAGAGCTCTCGATCGATCGAGATTTTGGTCCCGATCGATCGAGCGAGACAGAATGTTTAAAGCATGTTTTGAATTTCAGGTGCCGATCGATCGATGGATTTCTCGATCGATTGGTGAAGCTCCTCGATCGATCGGTAAAATGTTTCGATCGATCGATCGAGGCAGAATGGTTAAGCACTGTTGTGCACAGTGTCTCGATCGATCGAGACCTCGGGGCCGATCGATCGAGAGAGGCAGAAAGTTGAAAAATAAAATGATGTTTTATTTTGTTAAGTTTATGATGTGAGATGGTATTGAGGCATCTAATATGGTATTGTGTGGTCTTGTAGAACCATCCCAGGTACCGGCACCATCAAGGAGATAAAGTCTGTTGACTCCTCCTCCTTTTGAAAAGGTACGTAAGAGACGTACGGGCATCGGACGGTAAAACACATCTTTACACTTTGCATGAGTATACATGATGAAACGATGATGTTTATAAGTTGTGTATGATGTTATAAGATGTTTACGTGTTTATAAGATGTCTACGATGTTATACGGGGTAAGATGCCCCACATCGTAAGAGGCCATGCGATGTCTATTTGTGGTAAGATGCCACGGGGTAAGATGCCCCACATGGTAAGAGGCCATGCGATACTATTTGTGGTAAGATGCCACGGGGTAAGATGCCCCACATGGTAAGAGGCCATGCGACGTTTATAATGTGGTAAGATGCCACAGGGTAAGATGCACATATGCATGATTATGAATCAGGGACAACAATAAGAAGTTAATGAATAACCAGCATATTTACTTAACCAATGTTTCATGCATTTACTATGATGTTTTATGATGTTAAACGAGATTGTATATGCTTATGATGTGTTGTCCCTGTAGGTACGCTTTTGGACTAAAGGACTAAGGGGTCGGGTTGAGCAGTGAGCTACGAGGAACACAGGAATGTAAAGGAATCAAGTCTCGAATTAGTATCTACTCTAGGAGTAGTATAAATGTGATGACCAGAGATTAGGGATGTTAATCTGTGATGACTGGGGATTAGGGATGTTAATCCCGGAGTGGTAATAACCCCTAAAGTTGTTTTACGTGGCGATTTGGAGTTTAATCGAGGCGTTGGGCCTTCCGGGCTCGTCTATTTGAGTAGTTGGGATCGTTGGATCCCGAGGTTGAGATCGTATTCTCATTTCGATGAAACCTGTGAGTTGGGTTTTTAGTGTGACTCAGAATCTCGGGTGCTGTGTGTGGGCACAGGTAGGGGATTTTTGAGTTACAGAGAGAATTTTTGAAAACAGATGATTTTTAATGAATCATGATGTATTTGTGGGGATATTAGTATTTCGAGGTATTTTTGCTATAAATACCAGTTAAACCCGAGATTTTAATTATCGGAACCATTTCAGCACCTTCTCCCTCTCTCTTCCCCGCGTAGCTTTGCCGATCCCCTTTTGACCCCGCGCGTAAAAGTCATCGGCCCGCCGCCGTCCGGCCGCCGTTCGGCGCGTGCCACCCGCCGTTGGAATCGTCTCTTCCAGGCGCTCCTATCCATACCATCAATTTGAAGTTTGGTCGCGATTTGAGCTCGGATTTGCCAGAAAAGCGTAGGGTTCGAAAACTGGTTTCTGTCCGATTTTTGGAGCTCGATTTTGGTATGTTTTTGGTACGATTTTTCTGGTGTTTTTGGGGCGTTTTTAAGCTGATTTTGAGTCGATGATTCCAGACTTTTTGGTTCGAAAATATTTGTTGCATTTGGTTCGAATTTCAGCTCGATTTTTTGTGAGTTAGGGTTCGAAAAATTGGGGCTTTTGACAAGGAGTGATGATTCTTGTTAGTAATTGATTAATTCATGTTTTAGATGCATTATGATGCTTGATTGTGTTCGAATTTGAGGAATTGGATTCGAATTTAGGGCTTGGAATTCGAATTTTGGGGGTTTTGGCATATTGGACGATTATTCATGTTGTTGATTGATTAATTCATATTTTAGATGAATTATGGTGTTTAATTGGGTTCGATTTGTGTTGTGAAGGTTCGAAAATTTGTGGGGTGTTCTTGAGCGATTTTCGATAATGGTTAATTGTCGTGTGTTGACAATAATTTTCTATATAAGGGTTATGGGTGTGCTTGAGCATGGGTTGCATGTTCGTAATTAATTGTGAATTAATTTATCGTGTTAGCACATCGTTCCACGGAGCATGGAACTCGAGCAAGGTTTGGCTCGGACTTCGGAGACTTAAGGTACGTGCGACGTACGAGCATTACTTTATATGAGAGCATTTGTGAAATGCATGATGTATATTGACTTCATCGGTGGTTGTGCGCATGGCTATATTTATGTGTTGATATATATGGGGTATTGGGCCTATATGACTATTGTACGGCATTTGAGATGCCTGAGAATGATCGTGGGATCATGTACTCATTATAAGACATGTGAGATGTCTATGTATAATGGAAAATTGGTAAAATAAATGCTAGGCATTTGAACTATCTATGATTGATAGCGAAATTGAGAAATCAGTACTAGATATTGAGATATCTATATTTGTATGTATATTGAAGTTGGAATTATTGATTATTGATACTTGAGAATCAGGCATGCTATGAGTTAAATCAATGTGTTGATTTACTAATTTATGAGATTTGATGAGTTTGATGATTGTGAGAACAGGGACAGTACACGGAATCCCGGATGAGGATGTTGCCATCCTGGGAGTATCATTTAAAATTCATTAATATTTACTTGTGTTGTAAATTATGAATTTCATTATTGTGATTATGAGATTTTGTGTATTGGTATGCTCACCCGTTGGGGCGCTGTCTCTAATGGGGCAGGTGAACAGGTGCATCGATGGCTGTGGAGCTGAGCTCGAGCTGTTGATTGGATGTACTCCCAGGATCGTGGTACCAGGGCTTGATGGAGCACGGTATCGTATAGAGTACATATATACACCTGAGGATTATATACATATTCATGACGCTCGCATGTGAGCACGATTATACTCGTATATGGATTGTATATAAAGGCATGAGCCTTTCTCTCTTTCATTATATGTTGCATGCAATTGTGGTAGAATTGCTAATGATATGAGAGTCGTTAGTGTGTTATGTGGGTGTTGAAACCCACTTTTGTCGTCTTATGTGTGGTGTCTTCCCTGGCTGGGAATTTACTTTGTGTTCAGTATCCTGTTGAGTATTGTGTATTCCCTGGCCGGGAATTATATTATGTGATGTGCTTGTGTTTTGGGATAGCTCAATTTATGGGGAGACTCTGCCCAAATTTTTATAAAAACCCACAATGCAAAAGTGGTGTAATGTGAGTGGTAAAGGGCGAACGTGGGAGTCTAATTGCGGGTAGAGATGATCTTAATGTTGAATATTAAAGAAATTTTGTAATTTCCATTCAATGGTAAAGTATCATCTGAGCTTCCCGATTGGCTTTTATTGAAAGCATGTGCCACACATAGTGGTTAATACACTGATTAAGGGTTAAGGGCTTGGGGTCCTTACATTAGTGGTATCAGAGCAGTGGTTAGCTCTTTGGGGCTGTTGAGGGCCTGGAACATGCTGATAGGGATGAGTAGCACATATTTATGCATGATAGTAGTTAGTGTGGTGTGACACAACTATTTTACTTATGTGCATGTGTGATATATGATCATAGTGAAACGATTATATGTCATGACATCTATAGAATCATAATATAACTTGTTGATTATGATTGTGAGTTGTGACACAGGGACAACCAAGTGGAGCATTTTGAAATGCATTGGGATACAGGAAGTACTTTGTACTCATAGTTTATGCATTTACTCATTATAATCATATTGTGTGGAATATGGATTATCGTATGCTCATGGTTTGGAATTGTTCCTGTAGGGACACTATGACGTGGAAAGGCTAAGGCCATGGTTGGAAAGACACGAAACGGTAACCTGCATTTTATATACATCCTGGAATTATGCATTGTGGTTGCATGTATACATGTAGTGATGATTTTAATGCTTTGCCGCCAAATGTTGAAGCGAGGGGTGGGAGTACCGCATGTCGCATTTGAGAGAGGTGCATTAAAATACACTCATGATGATGTATGTTGGTATATGGATTATGCTTTGTGATGCAGGTATGGATGAAATACTTGGTGAATATCCCATGAGTCATTGTTATGGATGAGTGATGATTTTAAATGCTTGCCGCTATTTATTATTTTGTGCCGCTAAAATGTGAAGCGAGGGGTGGGAGCGCCGCATGTCACATTGAAGCGTGGTTAGCATATGAGGCGAGGAAAGAATATTTGCCGCTAAAATGTGAGGCGAGGGGTGGGAGTACCGCATGTCCATTTAAGCGAGGTTATTCTATGCCGCCTATATATGAAGCGAGGGGTGGGAGTACCACATGTTTTACTTGAGCGAGGGGCATTAAAATACACTACCGTGACAATGACTAGGGATCGGCTATATTGACTGGCGATGGTTCTTGCCGCCATGTATATTGATAGCGATGGTTCATGCCGCTATATTGACTGGCGATGGTTCTTGCCGCCATGTATATTGATAGCGATGGTTCATGCCGCTATATTGACTGGCGATGATTCTTGCCGCCATGTATATTGATAGCGATGGTTCATGCCGCTATATTGACTGGCGATGGTTCTTGCCGCCATGTATATTGATAGTGATGGTTCATGCCGCTATATTGACTGGCGATGGTTCTTGCCGCCATGTATATTGATAGCGATGGTTCATGCCGCTATATTGACTGGCGATGATTCTTGCCGCCATGTATATTGATAGCGATGGTTCATGCCGCTATATTGACTGGCGATGGTTCTTGCCGCCATGGATATTGATAGCGATGGTTTATTCCGCTATATTGTTAGGCGATGGTTCTTGCCGCCATGTATATGGATAGCGATGGTTCATTCCGCTATATTGATTGGCGATGGTTCTTGCCGCCGGATATATTGCTAGCGATGCCTCTTTCCGCTATTATGTGGACGATGATTCATGCTCAGGTGTATAGCGAGGTTTCATGCCACTTATTATATGACGAGGTGTCATGCCGTCGATTCTATAGCGATGGATTGTGCCGCTATGTGTCCAGCACAGGATTTTGCCGCCTTCGAGCGATGGGTGCTGACTACGTACTATTATCGAGCGAAGGAGACAGGTATGCCGCTATATTGATAGCGATGAGGTATGGCATATTACTTGTGTTAGCATTATTGTGGATACTATGTGTTGCTATATATATGCCATGTGTTTGACGATGAGATTATGGATGTCGTGTATTGCCATGTACCGTCGTATGTTTGACGATGTTAGTCGGATGTCATATGTTGACATATGCCGTCACGGGATGACGATGACATAGTTGATGTTCTATGTAGACGTGTGGCGTCGTTTTGATGATTAATACATTTATGTTATGTATTTGGTTATATGGTTTGAGTGCCTTGGTGGGCACATGGTAGTGTCTGAGTCACTAGTTGACGAGACCATTATGCCGAGCAAGTTGCTCGAGGAACTATTGGGTGCGCCGTATAGGAATTATACCGCAGCACATATTCGAAGTATATATTTGTCAAGCATTGATACCCTTGGGTACGCTCGTTGGTTTGGCTAGGGCCAAGTGATTGGTAGTGAGAGTAGTCATTGAGGAAACTACTCGCTTGTGTTGTGATATAGGGTAGACATGGTCACACCTACCCTGAGGGTGTGGGATAAGTCTTAACGGATTATGATTGCATCATAAGTGAGCAAGGACACCGGGTTGTCCATTGTGCTTGGTATTTTAGAGATATGCTGGGCGATGACCCACAACTCTAATAATTTGTACGGTATGGTATACCGGATTGGGACGTGTGTCACGTCGATAAGCTGGTACGAGCCTATGGAGACAGTGCTTTGCTAGCCAGATATCGTGGTAATGATATAGTGTGATTGTTGGAGCCATGATACTGCACGATGGAACCGAGTTTGGTGAATCGTATGATGATACGATGAAAGCTTTTGGCAGGCTTTTGATTGTCCCTTTGTAGCATGATGTTGAGGCATGTGACACCCCATGAGAACGTTTATACGTCTATTGTTTTGAGGGATTTGTCTGGGGCAGCTCATAATGTTAGAGTACTAACAAGAGAGTCATCAGGTCGGTATTGACTCGATCTGAGGGAACCCGTGCATTTGGGATGCAATGGGTGTTATTGTATCCAGTTTTCCGAACAGTGGTTCGAGACTTGTGGATCTCGAGTTCGATGGCACTCCCCTTGTGGGGAAGAAGGTAGTATTATACCCATTTGGAAATCTTTGAAAGATTCGGTGAGTTGGTACGTGTGGTGTTGATCTTGGGAATCACACCGTGTTGTTGATCGTCGATTATCGTTCTTCACTGGATAGGGAATGACTCAGAATTGACGGTTGTGTTTGGGGCTTAGGGGTATGTTGTAGATACCTGAGCCGAGTACATTGAATATGCATGCGATGTCAGTACTTAGGCAGGTATACTGGTGAGTATACAGATGCCAGTTATTGATTTTCTTTCTGTCAAGCATAGAGTTATGCTATTTTTGGATGGTTAAATCTCTGGTGAGAGATATGGAACACCTTGAGATTGGGAATCTCTATGGCACGATAATTATGAGGAACAATCGTGAAGTTAGTTGACTCCCTTGAAGAGGGATTATCTTGTGTGGGTTAAGGTATTTCCTTATTGGTGTTTTCCTCCGAGTTATGCGATAGCCTTCCCAAGTTTGGATTGTTAAATCCTAGGATTGCCAAGGGATGGCAGGAATTCGGATTTTTTTGGGTGTCGCTGTCGACACAAGCGTTGAGGATGCAATGAATTTATTGCATGTCCTTTCAGAATTTGAACTCTGTGGAGTCTCGATGGTTTATTTATGATCAGGATGTGATCCTTGGAATATCCGGAGGTGGGTATCTTGTAAGATGTCTTCTGTGTGAATCTGCGGCCGTGAGTTGCCCAAATTGAGTTGCAATGATGCGACTGCTCATTCGATGGAGGAGGTTTGAAAGTGGAAACCAGGCTTGGTATGTGTACATCGTGGTATGCTAGTGTTTTTTTTTCCTCGTAATGATGTGTGTTAGACATCGTGAGTCATGATAGAGATGTCTTTGAATGATATCTACGATAGAATCGGGAGCGATTCGAATCCTTGCAGTTTCAGTTGACTAACTGCTTTTGGATTGTTAGCGTTGAGTTGTGCTGACGCTCTTTGACGTTATGATGGATTTGGAAGTCTATTCCACTCCAGAGATTGACACGAGGTCAACGTTCTCACGGTTGGGGTGTCATTTATGATGCGTTCTTACTAGTGGTATTAGAACTAAGGATGACTGTCCGATCTACAGTCGTAAGTATTGGTTGTTTTGCAGTCATGAGGGACTGACTTTTGGGATGACCCGCATCGAGGTACGTTTTGCCTCTTGGGCGATATGTTGGTGTTGGTATGTCGCTCTGTTTCAGAGTTTGATGTGAGATAAGTATTCTCGAGGTTTTTAAGACGATCCTGATATGGTCAAGAATCGAGGTTATGGCTTCATATTGTTGTGTAGCCTGGTTGTTACGTGATACACCGGTGCTAATTTTGAGGACGAAATTCTTTTAGGGGGGGATATTGTGATGACCGGGGATTAGGGATGTTAATCCCGGAGTGGTAATAACCCCTAAAGTTGTTTTACGTGGCGATTTGGAGTTTAATCGAGGTGTTGGGCCTTCCGGGCTCGTCTATTTGAGTAGTTGTGATCGTTGGATCCCGAGGTTGAGATCGTATTCTCATTTCGATGAAAACCTGTGAGTTGGGTTTTTAGTGTGACTCAGAATCTCGGGTGCTGTGTGTGGGCACCGGTAGGGGATTTTTGAGTTAGAGAGAGAATTTTTGAAAACAGATGATTTTTAATGAATCATGATGTATTTGTGGGGATATTAGTATTTCGAGGTATTTTTGCTATAAATACCAGTTAAACCCGAGATTTTAATTATCGGAACCATTTCAGCACCTTCTCCCTCTCTCTTCCCCGCGTAGCTTTCCCGATCCCCTTCTGACCCCGCGCGTAAAAGTCGTCGGCCCGCCGCCGTTCGGCGCGTGCCACCCGCCGTTGGAATCGTCTCTTCCAGGCGCTCCTATCCATACCATCAATTTGAAGTTTGGTCGCGATTTGAGCTCGGATTTGCCAGAAAAGCGTAGGGTTCGAAAACTGGTTTCTGTCCGATTTTTGGAGCTCGATTTTGGTATGTTTTTGGTACGATTTTTCTGGTGTTTTTGGGGCGTTTTTAAGCTTATTTTGAGTCGATGATTCCAGACTTTTTGGTTCGAAAATATTTGTTGCATTTGGTTCGAATTTCAGCTCGATTTTTTGTGAGTTAGGGTTCGAAAAATTGGGGCTTTTGACAAGGAGTGATGATTCTTGTTAGTAATTGATTAATTCATGTTTTAGATGCATTATGATGCTTGATTGTGTTCGAATTTGAGGAATTGGATTCGAATTTAGGGCTTGGAATTCGAATTTTGGGGGTTTTGGCATATTGGACGATTATTCATGTTGTTGATTGATTAATTCATATTTTAGATGAATTATGGTGTTTAATTGGGTTCGATTTGTGTTGTGAAGGTTCGAAAATTTGTGGGGTGTTCTTGAGCGATTTTCGATAATGGTTAATTGTCGTGTGTTGACAATAATTTTCTATATAAGGGTTATGGGTGTGCTTGAGCATGGGTTGCATGTTCGTAATTAATTGTGAATTAATTTATCGTGTTAGCACATCGTTCCTCGGAGCATGGAACTCGAGCAAGGTTTGGCTCGGACTTCGGAGACTTAAGGTACGTGCGACGTTCGAGCATTACTTTATATGAGAGCATTTGTGAAATGCATGATGTATATTGACTTCATCGGTGGTTGTGCGCATGGCTATATTTATGTGTTCATATATATGGGGTACTGGGCCTATATGACTATTGTACGGCATTTGAGATGCCTGAGAATGATCGTGGGATCATGTACTCATTATAAGACATGTGAGATGTCTAGATATAATGGAAAATTGGTAAAATAAATGCTAGGCATTTGAACTATCTATGATTGATAGCGAAATTGAGAAATCAGTACTAGATATTGAGATATCTATATTTTTATGTATATTGAACTTGGAATTATTGATTATTGATACTTGAGAATCAGGCATGCTATGAGTTAAATCAATGTGTTGATTTACTGATTTATGAGATTTGATGAGTTTGATGATTGTGAGAACAGGGACAGTACACGGAATCCCGGATGAGGATGTTGCCATCCAGGGAGTATCATTTAAAATTCATTAATATTTACTTGTGTTGTAAATTATGAATTTCATTATTGTGATTATGAGATTTTGTGTATTGGTATGCTCACCCCGTTGGGGGCTGTCCCTGTTGGGGCAGGTGAACAGGTGCATCGATGGCTGTGGAGCTGAGCTCGAGCTGTTGATTGGATGTACTCCCAGGATCGTGGTACCAGGGCTTGATGGAGCACGGTATCGTATAGAGTACATATATACACCTGAGGATTATATACATATTCATGACGCTCGCATGTGAGCACGATTATACTCGTATATGGATTGTATATAAAGGCATGAGCCTTTCTCTCTTTCATTATATGTTGCATGCAATTGTGGTAGAATTGCTAATGATATGAGAGTCGTTAGTGTGTTATGTGGGTGTTGAAACCCACTTTTGTCGTCTTATGTGTGGTGTCTTCCCTGGCTGGGAATTTTGTGATATCCCCGAAATGGTTAATTGCTATTTGGCTCTAATTGTGTTTACATGATTAATTTGTGGTAATTGATTATGTGTTGGGATTTATTTACCTTATGTAGAAATGCATAGTCATGTGGGTAGGGTGACCCGGGGTTGCATTTTAGGGTGCATGTGGTGCATGTTGGGTAAATATTAATGGAAGCATGATTTATTTGCATTGGTTAGCAATTTATGAGAAATCATGTGTTAATTGATATTATGGTGCATTTTGAGTAAATGCTTTGAAAAATATCATGTTGGGGGTGTTTTATACACCATGGAATTCTTTTGGTATCATTTTAATAAACTCACATTTTAATACCCAACCCCACTCTTTCAACCTCACTCTTACTTTACCAAACATCACACCCAAACCCTTCCCTTCCCCTTATTTTCGAGTTCCACCTTTGAGGTGAAGAGGAGTCCTTACAAACTTTGATTTGTGGAAGATTGTTGGGTGATTTGAGATCCCCAAGAGGTATGGGTACCTCATGGTTTATTTTTGTAAGGTTTTGTTTAAGTTTGGGTTGGTTTTGAAGGGTTTAAAATGGGTTTGTGTTGGGTGTTGTGATTTTGGTAGTGTTTTGGTTGGATGTGGTTTATATGAGTTTGTTATGATGTTTATGGGTGGTTTTGAGTTGTTGGATTTGATTAATGTTGGTATTGGTGGGTTTGTTTGTGTTTGGGAAGGAGATGGGTGAATAGTGCCCGAATCTCGCTTGCCCGCAGCTCGGCGATCGATCGGCGTCCGCTCGCGATCGATCGCGAGCAACAGCGCTGAGGCAGTGCGCTTCAGCGATCGATCGCGAGATGCGCGCGATCGATCGGCGAGGCCGCGATCGATCGGCGCTAGCTCCGCGATCGATCGCGGATTGTTTATTTTTGTTGGCTGAGACAGTGTGGTCTCGCGATCGATCGAGGCTTGTTGGAGATCGATCGCGAGACACCAAAAATGGTGTTTCTGGGTGTTTTTGTGGGATTTTTGGTATTGGACTATTATTGGGTTCTAATATTGGTATTTGTGAATATGTAGAACCAACCCAGGTGGCAACGCAGCCAAGGAATTGAGGTCCAACCACACTCCACTTTTTGGAAAGGTACGTAGTGGACGTACGGGCACCCAACGGTAACATGTATTTTACATACTCATTGTTTATGCATTGTGGATGCGAGTATATATGTGGTATTGCATTGTGGATGCATATACATGTTGATTTATGCCATATGTGGTATTGCATTGTGGATGCATATACTTGGTAATTTATGCATATTGATGTTAGATGCATATGATGATTATTGGATGCACATCCCATGAGTCGTGGTCATCCTTTGATGATTTTAATGCTTGCCGCTTTTTGTATTGGTTCCGCTAAATGTGAAGCGAGGGGTGGGAGCGCCGCATGTCACATTTGAGCGTGGTTATCATATAGGACGAGGAAAGGGTATTTGCCGCTCAATGAGAGGCGAGGGGTGGGAGTCCCGCAGTCCATTGAAGCGAGGTTATCCTATGCCGTCTATATGTAAATAAGCGAGGGGCATTAAAATACACTGTGATGGACAGACTAGGGAATGGTGACCAATATTTGGTACTGTTGAGATGGTATATGATGTCATGACATATTTGGGCCATTAAAAATAATCTGTTGATTATACTCATGAGTAATGGTACAGGGACAACCAAACGGGAAGCGTTGAAATGCATGGAAAACAGGAAGTGTTTTATATTGATTATGCATTACGCTTTATCTTCATATTGTGTTGAATATGAATGATTATTATTGCTCATGTTTGGGGGTTGTCCTTGTAGGTACCTTTTTGGCATAATAGCAAGCTTTGAACGGGTTGAGGTGGTGAGCTTGTGAAGCATTCTTTTGAGGATTAAAGGACAGGATTATTTTGTCTAGTGTCTACTCTAGGAGTAGTGTAAAACTAGTTGATAGCATTCATTGATGAGGAATGTAATTAATCCATTCTTTTTGGAAGTCCTTATTATATTGGCATGTAATGCTTAAGCTCATAGACTTAACATGTTCTTTTCTCACTCTGATCATTATATTAGCTCTATTATGCCTTGTTTCCGCACTTAAGGATTAGGGTCCTTACAAATTTACTTTGTGTTCAGTATCCTGTTGAGTATTGTGTATTCCCTGGCCGGGAATTATATTATGTGATGTGCTTGTGTTTTGGGATAGCTCAATTTATGGGGAGACTCTGCCCAAATTTTTATAAAAGCCCACAATGCAAAAGTGGTGTAATGTGAGTGGTAAAGGGCGAACGTGGGAGTCTAATTGCAGGTAGAGATGATCTTAATGTTGAATATTAAAGAAATTTTGTAATTGCCATTCAATGGTAAAGTATCATCTGAGCTTCCCGATTGGCTTTTATTGAAAGCATGTGCCACACATAGTGGTTAATACACTGATTAAGGGTTAAGGGCTTGGGGTCCTTACATAATCCTAGAGTGTTAATAACCCGTAAAGTTGTTTTACGTGGCAATTGGAGTTTAATCGAGTTGTTGGGCCTTCTGGGCTCGTCTATTTGAGTAGTTGGGATCGTTGGATCCCGAGGTTGAGATCGTATTCTCATTTCGGTGAAAACCTGTGAGTTGGATTTTTAGTGTGACTCGGAATCTCGGGTGCTTGGTGTGGGCACCGGTAGGGGGTTTTTGAGTTAGAGAGAGAGTTTTTGAAAACAGATGATTTTTAGTGAATCATGATGTATTTGTGGAGCTATTAGTATTTCGGGGTATTTTTACTATAAATACCAGTTGAACCCGAGATTTTAATTATCGGAACCATTTTTCCCCCACCTCTCCCGTTTTCTCTCTCCCCGACCCGCGTGCTTTCCCGATCTGTTCGACCCCCGCGGCTTCAAACGCCGCGCCCGCCGCCGTCCGGCCGCCGTTCGGCGCGTCCGACCTGCCGCCAGCTTCGTCTCTTCCAGGCGGTCCTCCCCATACCAACAATTTGAAGTTTCGTTGTGAATCGCGTTCGGATTTGCCAGAAAAGCGCTAGGGTTCGGAACTGGATCTCGTCCGATTTTGGGGCTCGATTTTGGTACGATTTTGGGGCTTTCTTCCAGGTGTTATTGGGGCGTTTTGGTGCTTAGTTTGGGTCGAAAATTTCTTGCTTTGTGGGTCAAAGAAATTGGTTGCCAATTGATTCGATTTTCATGCTGTTTGAGTGAGGTTTTTGGTTCGAAAATTTGCTTGGCTTTTGGTTCGAATTTCTTGCTGGTTGAGGGGTTTGAGTTCGAATTTTTGGGGTTTTTTGGCAAGGGGTGATGGTCCTTGCTATTGATAGATTTATTACATGTTTTAGATGTACTATGATGTTTAGTTTGAGTTCGATTTGTGTTGTGACGGTTCGAAAATTGTGGGGTGTTCTTGAGCAATTTTCGATAATGGTTATTGTCGTGTGTTGACAATATTTTTGAGGGTTATGGGTGTGCTTGAGCATGGGTTGCATGTTCGTAATTAATTGTGAATTAATTTATCGTGTTAGCACATCGTTCCTCGGAGCATGGAACTCGAGCAAGGTTTGGCTCGGACTTCGGAGATTTAAGGTACGTGCGACGTACGAGCATTTCTTTATGTGAGAGCATTTGTGAAATGCATAATGTATTTTGATTTCATCGATGGTTGTGCGTATGGTTACATTTATGTGTTGATATATATGGGGTACTGGGTCTATATGACTATTGTACGGCATTTGAGATGCCTGAGAATGATCGTGGCATCATGTACTCATTATAAGACATGTGAGATGTCTAGGCATAATGGGAACTTGGTAAAATAAATGCTAGGTATTTGAGCTATCTGTGATCGATAGCGAAATTGAGAAATCCGTATTAGATATTGAGATATCTATATTTGTATGTATAATGAACTTGAAATCATTGATTATTGATATGAGAATTAGGCATGCGATGAGTAAATCAATGTGTGGATTTACTGATTTTTGAGATTTGATGAGTTTGATGATTGTGAGAACAGGGACAGTACACGGAATCCCGGATGAGGACGTTGCCATCCAGGGAGAATCATTTAAATTCATTAGTATTTACTTTTGTTGTAAATTATGAATTTCATTATTATGATTATGGGATTTTGTGTATTGGTATGCTCACCCCGTTGGGGGCTGTCTCTGTTGGGGCAGGTGAACAGGTACATCGATGGCTTTGGAGTTGAGCTCGAGCTGTTGATTGGATGTACTCCCAGGATCGTGGTACCAGGGCTTGATGGGGCACGGTATCGTATAGAGTACATATATACACCCGAGGGTTATATACATATTTATAATGCTCGCATGTGAGCACGGTTATGCTTGTATATGGGTTGTATATAAAGGCATGAGCCTTTCTCTCTTTCATTCTATGTTGCATGCAATTAAGAGTAGAATTGCTAATGATATGAGAGTCATGGGTGTATTGTGTGGGTGTTGAAACCCATCTATGTTGTCTTATGTGTGGTGTCTTCCCTGGCTGGGAATTTACTTAACGTTGCTGTGTTCTGTTGAGTATGTGTTTTCCCTGGCCGGGAACTTTATATTGTGACGTGCTTTTGTTTCGGGATAGCCCAATTTATGGGGAGACTCTGCCCAAATTTTTATAAAAACCCACAATGCAAAAGTGGTGTAATGGGGATGGTATTGGGCGAACTCGATGAGTCTATATGTTGTTAGGACGATGATCTTATAACATTGAGTATTAAAGAAATTTTGTAGTTGTCATTCAATGGTAAAGTATCATTTGAGCTTCCCGATTGACTTTTTATTGAAAGCATGTGCCACACATAGTGGTTAATACACTAAATAAGGGTTAAGGGCTTGGGGTCCTTACAATAAATCTAAACATGAACATTCTTTTGGAAATGTAATGAATTTATTTTTGAAGTCCTTTACTTGGGCCTGTAATTCTGATAGCTCATGTAACAACCAGAACCTTAGAATGTTATTAATGCATGATTATTCCTTCTTATATCTATTGATCACTGTTAAGGTGGGAAGACCCCACATTAGTGGTATCAGAGCAGTGGTTAGATAACTCGGGAATGAGTGAAGGGTAGCCTTAGCAATAAGTTGGCTAGGTGCTTACTTTTGGACATGTTTTATATGTATGTTGCATATGAAGTTCCTATGTTATGCTAACATGTTTAATTATCTAACGATGTTCTTTATGAACTGCTTTTGGTGTTATTATTAACCCTTGTGTTGCAGCATGGCAGCAAATATAGAAGTGGGTGACGCCGTTAGTGTAAATGCAAGTGCTGGGCGTACGAATCCACTGCCACCACCAGCCTTGGGCGAAGAACCTTCTGAACAACAGTTGCTACCCGGGGAGTTGAGCTTGGCTCAATTTATGATGTACCGACCCCCGATGTTCGAAGGAACTGAATCCGGGGAGAAAGCTGAGGAATGGTTGGAGAGGATTGAACAGATATTTGTGGCAGCGCCTTGTGCAAAGACGGCCTGGATCAGATTAGCAGAATTTCAGCTGGCCAAGAAGGCACTGATGTGGTGGAAGACCACCGTAATTGAGAAAGAGGCTCTGGGGCAGGAAATAAGTTGGCAGATGTTCCGAACGCGGTTTCTGACCCGCTACTTCTCAGTCGCTGCAAGACAAGCCAAGGAGGATGAGTTTACCAGTTTAAGGCAAGGTACCATGCCTGTATCTGATTATGCTCTACATTACTGTTCCTTACTGCGTTATGTGCCCCATATTGCTGCAAACCCTCAAGCGAAGATGAGGAATTTCATGAAGGGCTTGAGGCCGGAACTATATGACAGGGTAATTACCTATGGCCCTGCCTGTTTTGACGATGCGCTTTCACGAGCTGAACTAGCCGAACTGGGAGTTGGCGCATATCCTGATGCAGTGCCACCTCCAGCACCCCCTCAGAAATCCATTTCTGACAATTTGAAGCCCAAGGGTGATCAGTTTAAGCCTAGGGGAAACACTTCAGCGTCGAGATTCAGTGGCAAGAGGCCCGAGAATCGATGGAAAGGGAACCGTAGGAATGATGCTCCATCCGGGAGAGGACAGCCTCAGGGAGACAGATCTGGAAGAGTTCAGTGCACTCTTTGTGGACAACCACATTTGGCAAAGGATTGCGTAGGATGCTATGTCTGTGGCGATAGAGGCCACTTTGCTCGACAGTGTCCCAACAGGGGAAGACAGCAGAACTCTACGGGGAGGCCTGCGGACAGAGCGGCACAACACCGACCCCCTTTCGCACCGAGGCAGTATGGAGGTCAGCCCACGGGGCCACCTCAGGGACAGGTGTATGCTTTGACTAGGGAGCAGGCTACAGCAGCTCCGGAGGAGGTTATAGTGGGTACGTGTCTTTTATTTACGCACCCTGCTCTTATATTGATAGACACAGGTGCGTCACACTCTTTTGTGTCGACGAATTTTGTTGAAAGGCACCACATATGCACTTCTCCGTCGCCCATGCCTCTTATGGTCTCGACCCCCACTGGAAGAAGTTTGACTACGGATCAGATTGTCTATGATGGCCTCATTTATTTTGAGGATAATGAGTTAAGATCAGATTTGATTGTGCTGGGAATGACAGACTTCGATTGCATTGTGGGCATCGATGTTCTGAACAAGTATCAGGCGGTGGTATACTGCAGGCAGAGGACTGTCCGTTTCAGGTCTGTTATGGGAGTCCAGTGGACATTCTTTGGGGATGGTTCTCGCCCAAAGATTTTGTTGATATCTGCTGTCAAGATGGCACAGTTATTAGAACGAGGTCATACAGGATATCTTATCTATGCTGTCGATATGACGGAAAAGAGGAAAGAGCTAAAGGTTGAGGATGTGCCCGTAGTGCCGGAGTTTGCTGATGTCTTTCCGGAGGAAATTACCGGATTCCCACCGACGAGAGATGTCGAGTTTGGGATTGAGTTACTACCAGGGACGTCTGCAATTTCTCGTGCCCCGTATAGGATGGCACCAGCTGAGTTAAAGGAGTTAAAGATTCAGTTGCAAGAACTCCTTGACAAGGGCTACATACGCCCTAGCGTATCGCCATGGGGTGCGCCTGTCTTATTTGTTAAGAAGAAAGATGGATCGATGCGTCTATGCATTGACTATAGACAACTGAACAAAGCTACAGTAAAGAACAAGTATCCACTTCCGAGGATCGATGACTTGTTCGATCAGTTGCAGGGTACGAGACTCTACAGTAAGATCGATCTGAGGTCGGGGTACCATCAGATTCGAGTAAGAGAAGATGATGTTCAGAAGACGGCGTTCAGGACTAGATATGGGCACTATGAATTCCTGGTCATGCCTTTTGGGGTGACGAATGCCCCAGCTGTCTTCATGAGTTTGATGAACAGAGTGTTCCAACCATATTTGGATCAGTTCGTCATAGTCTTCATTGACGACATACTTATTTACTCTCGAACTGAAGAAGAGCAAGTAAGGCACTTGAGGATAGTACTTCAGATCCTTAGGGATCATCAGCTATATGCAAAGCTTAGTAAGTGCGAGTTCTGGTTGGACAGCGTGGTATTCTTAGGCCATGTCATATCTAGCCATGGGATATCTGTAGATCACAGGAAGATTGAAGCTGTGTTAGAGTGGGCTGCACCCACTTCTGTACCGGAGATACGGAGTTTCTTCGGTTTGGCAGGTTATTACCGACGTTTCGTCGAAGGTTTCTCGAAGATTGCCAAACCCCTGACACAGCTGACTCAGAAAGGAGTCCCCTTCTTTTGGTCTGAGGCTTGTGAGGGAAGTTTTCAAGAACTGAAGCGTCGCTTGACTACAGCTCCTGTATTGGTAATTTTGTCTGAGAAAAAGAGGTTTGCCTTGTATACGGATGTGTCACTGCAGGGTTTGGGCTGTGTGTTGATGCAAGATAAGCACGTGGTGGCTTATGCATCGAGGCAGCTGAAGCCACATGAAGCTAGGTACCCAGTGCATGATTTGGAACTGGCGGCCATCATATTTGCCTTGAAGATCTGGAGGCATTACTTTTATGGCACGTCTTTCACTATATATAGGGACCATAAGAGCCTGAAGTTCTTATTCACTCAGGCAGAGTTGAATATGAGGCAAAGAAGGTGGATGGATTTGCTCAAAGACTATGATTGTGAAATTGAGTACCATCCAGGTAAAGAAAACTTAATAGCAGACGCCTTAAGTCGGAAGGTGATGAGTACTGCAGAGGATGTTATGTGTTTGTCGGCCTTAATGACTTCTTATTGCCATCTGGGCTATGACTTCGATGTAGACACGTCGCCTGTGCGAGTGTCGACCTTATTGGCAGAGCCAGATATATTTGAGGCGATCAGGAAGGCCCAGAAGTCGGATAGTGAGGTTCAGAGATGGACATCATTGGTACTTCAGGGTCAGCCATCCAAGTTCAGAGTGGCTGAGGATGATTCTTTGAGACTGGGAAACCGATGGGTAGTCCCAGATACACCAGAACTGCGTAGAGGAATATTGGAGCGAGCTCACAGTAGTCGGATCAGTATCCACCCAGGGGGAAAGAAGATGTACAAAGATCTATGCGATCAATTCTGGTGGAGACGCATGAAGCGTGAGGTGATCAATTTCGTTAAAAGATGTTTGATCTGCCAGCAGGTAAAGGCAGAGAGGCAGAGGCCTGGTGGTGAGCTGAAGAGCTTAGAGGTGCCTGAATGGAAGTGGGAGCATATATCTATGGACTTCGTGACCCACTTGCCGAGGACGGCCTCAGGATTCGATGCGATCTGGGTGATCGTAGATAGGCTGACGAAGACGGCTCATTTCATCCCTTACAGTATGTCATATACATACTTGAAGATGGCCCAGTTGTATATACGGGATGTGGTGAGATTGCATGGTATTCCAGTCTCGATAGTGTCTGATACCCGAGGTTTACTTCACATTTCTGGGAGGGTCTCCAGACAGCTTTGGGCACAGAGGTGAGACTGAGTACGGCCTATCACCCTCAGACAGACGGCCAAACAGAGCGTACCATTCAGACGCTCGAGGACATGTTGAGGGCATGTATTTTGGAGTTTGATACTCCGTGGCAGGATTCAGTGCCGCTGGTGGAGTTCTCCTATAATAACAGTTATCAGGCGAGCATTCAAATGGCTCCTTTTGAAGCTCTGTATGGACGACGATGTAAATCACCGCTGTATTGGGAGGATTTGACTAGCAAAGCGGTCGGAGGATCGGATCTGATCAGGGATATGGAAAGTAAGATAAAATTGATACGCCAAAAGATGAAAGCGGGCCAGGATAGGCAGGAAGCCTATGCAAATAAGCGGCGACGACCGCTGGAATTCCAGTTAGGAGACAGGCTCTTCTTAAAGATCTCGTCCTTCAGGGGTGTGGTTCGTTTTGGGATGCGGGGGAAGTTATCTCCGAGGTGTGTTGGGCCATATGAAGTTTAACAGCGTATCGGTACTTTGGCATATCGTTTGGCTCTACCGCCATCCTTGTCTGGCATACATGATGTTTGCCATGTCTCTATGTTACGGAAATATGAGCCAGACCCGTCTCATGTCTTACAGCCTACAGAAGTTCAGTTAGACTCAGATGTGTCCTACGTAGAACGACCAATCAGAATTCTGAATCGAGAGGATCGCAGACTACGAAGCAAAGTTATACCGATGGTCAAAGTTCAGTGGGATCGTCGGGGTGTCGAGGAGGCTACATGGGAGACGGAACGGCATATGGTGCAGCACTATCCGGAACTATTCTCGGGTATGTTTTTATGTTTAGTTTCGATATGATGATGCATGTGGATTTCGAGGACGAAATCTTATAAGTAGGGGAGTAATGTAATATCCCCGAAATGTGATATGATTATGTACTACGATGATGAATTATGATATGCTTAAGGGTTGTGGTGTATTTAATTTGGGGGATAATACTTATGATGTGATGATATGATTTAGGGGGGGCGCATGTTGGGTGTTTTAGAGGATGTATTAATTAAATAAAGTTATAAAATATCGTGTGAGGATATTTTAATACATCGTACCAAGTACCGGGACACAATTAAACACCACATGACCACCCAACCCACACCACCCCACCCCCATCACTCGGTCACCTCACCCTCCCCCCACTTGTTCAACCCATACCCCCCACTTGCTCAACCCATGCTACCACTCAATCAACCTCCATCTCCTTCTCTCCTCCTCCTCTCCTCCATTCTCATCCCAGACCAAGCTGCTTTAAGGCAAGGAAACCTTGGTAGAAAGGTGTGCAAATCCTTGCAAAAAGGGGAGCAAAAAGAGAGGGGTAAGTTGGTACCCTGTTTTCTGGGTTTTCGGGTTGAGTTGGGTTTTTGTAATGAGGATTTCTATGCATGCTAGTGTAGGTATGAACGAAACCTTGGTTTGTATGTTTACACGGAAGTATTATGAAGCTCCTAGCATGTTTGTTCGAGTATATTACTTACGTTATGTGTTGGTTTTCTTGTTATGAAAGTAAGTACTCAAATTCTGGGCAATGAAGAACATGCTCTGTTTCTGTATAAGTTGGTTGAGGTTGAAGATTATGATGAGGTTATGTTGCATGCTAGTTTAGGTTTTGTTGAACCTTGAATTTAAGTGCTTACATAGAAGTTTTATAATGCTCCTAGCATGTTTGATTGAGCAAGTATGTTATGTTATGAAGTAGAAATGATGGTGTGAAAAGAGGTGCTCAAAAATATGGGAAGTCCCGATTTTTCAGAGCTCTCGATCGATCGAGATTTTGGTCCCGATCGATCGAGCGAGAAAGAATGTTTAAAGCATGTTTTGAATTTTAGGTGCCGATCGATCGATGATTTCTCGATCGATCGGTGAAGCTCCTCGATCGATCGGTAAAATGTTTCGATCGATCAATCGAGGCAGAATGGTTGAGCACTGTTGTGCACAGTGTCTCGATCGATTGCGACCTCGGGGCCGATTTATCGAGAGAGGCAAAAAGTTGAAAAATAAAATGATGTTTTATTTTGTTAAGTTTATGATGTGAGATGGTATTGAGGCATCTAATATGGTATTGTGTGGTCTTGTAGAACCATCCCAGGTACCGGCACCATCAAGGAGATAAAGTCTGTTGACTCCTCCTCCTTTTGAAAAGGTACGTAAGAGACGTACGGGCATCGGACGGTAAAACACATCTTTACACTTTGCATGAGTATACATGATGAAACGATGATGTTTATAAGTTGTGTATGATGTTATAAGATGTTTCGTATTTATAAGATGTCTACGATGTTATACGGGGTAAGATGCCCCACATGGTAAGAGGCCATGCGATGTCTATTTGTGGTAAGATGCCACGGGGTAAGATGCCCCACATGGTAAGAGGCCATGCGATACTATTTGTGGTAAGATGCCACGGGGTAAGATGCCCCACATGGTAAGAGGCCATGCGACGTTTATAATGTGGTAAGATGCCACAGGGTAAGATGCACATATGCATGATTATGAATCAGGGACAACAATAAGAAGTTAATG
Organism: Haberlea rhodopensis; assembly: GCA_907163345.1. NCBI lineage: Eukaryota > Viridiplantae > Streptophyta > Magnoliopsida > Lamiales > Gesneriaceae > Haberlea > Haberlea rhodopensis. Next base: position 117,360 of record CAJQUN010000201.1, read on the forward strand.
AATAACCAGCATATTTACTTAACCAATGTTTCATGCATTTATTATGATGTTTTATGATGTTAAACGAGATTGTATATGCTTATGATGTGTTGTCCCTGTAGGTACGCTTTTGGACTGAAAGACTAAGGGGTCGGGTTGAGCAGTGAGCTACGAGGAACACAGGAATGTATAGGAATCAAGTCTCGAATTAGTATCTACTCTAGGAGTAGTATAAATCTAAACATGAACATTCTTTTGGAATTGTAATGAATTTATTTTTGAAGTCCTTTACTTTGGCCTGTAATTCTGATAGCTCATGTAACAACCAGAACCTTAGAATGTTATTAATGCATGATTAGTCCTTCTTATATCTATTGATCACTGTTAAGGTGGGAAGACCCCACAAAACCCAACCAAAACTCAACAAAACTCAACCAAAATGAAAGCTTACCACTTGAGCTTTAAGTTTTTAGCAAGAATTCACAAAAAGACTCCTTTTTCAAAGCTTTCTCCTCCTCTCTTGTTGCAGAAACGAAAAATGGGTGTGTTTGGATGATGGATGGGGTTGTAGGGACATAAAAGTTGATAGAGAGGGGTGATGGGATATAAAGTATGTGCAAGTGGCTCCTTTGCCATATATGGGATTTAAATGTGTATCAAGACACAAGCATGATATATAAAATACCCCAACATGATATTTTAAAAGTATTTTACCACAATGCATCAAAATCCCTATTAAAATCATGCTTTACCAAATAAACACAACCCATTTCATTTAAATCATTATAACACCCAATCACCCAACATGTATAACATGCACCCTGAAATGCTCTACCGGGTCACGCCTACCATGTGACAAGCATTTCACCAAGATAATTACTCCCGACACATAACCTAATTATCACCATAAAAGCACATAAACATAATTAATGCCCAAATTGCAATTAATTATTTCGGGGATATCACATTGATGGTTTCAGTTATTTTGAAAATAGGAACAACACAGGGGATCCGGATGAGGATGATGCCATCCAGGGAGTGTCTTTTAATATTCATAGCATTTACTTGTGTAAATTATGAATTGTAATATTGTATGCTCACCCCGTGTGGGGGCTGTCTCTGTTGGGGCAGTGATTAGGTACATCGATGGCTTTGGAGTTGAGCTCGAGCTATGGATTGGAGGTGCTTCCAGGATCGAAGTACCAGTGACGGTATTGAGCACCGTGTTTTATACATTTGATACACACATATTTATTTGATGCTCGCATGTGAGCACTATTATGTGTATATGGTATGTATAAAAATGCAAGGGCCTTTCTCTCTTCATTTATGAGTTGCATGCAATTATTTATTGAATTGCTAAATGAACTGAGAACATGTTAGTGTATTATAAAGGTGCATGATATGTATGTGGACTTGATTGGGGGAATTTAGACATTATATGGAATAATGTAAAGAATTTTATTATTGGCATGATTTGCTATGATGACAAGTGGATTTCCCCTACATGTATGATGTGATGTCCGGGATAATTAATAATTGTTCATTAGATTTAATTATCATACTTATATAAAATGTCGGGATTCAATTCTCGAGTATGGGATTTTGGAAACGTAGTTGGGATAAATAATTCCGGGTGAATTTATAGTGTAAACTAGAATCAATGGGATTCTTAATAATAATGTTATTATCATTTGAGTTTGAGATTTAATTGAAATTTTAATCAAGGGATGAGATGATAATTAGATGGTGTTTATTTAATCTAGGGTTAGATTAAAAGACACACAAGTACACCACTTTTCACACAATAAAATCGGCTATCCTCTCCTTCACCAAACCCCAAACCCGTCGCCCCTTCTCTCCCGCCGGTAGGGTTCGGTTTTGGCCAATGGAATTCGATTTTTTTGCCATTAAATTGTTGGGTATGAAGTTTCCTAACATCCTACACCTTTTACCTCTCTTGTATTCGATTTTTTGGTTGAGTTTTGTGGGTTTTTGTGTTCGAAAATTTGAGATGTAAATGTTTGAAATTTGTGGTTGTGCTGGGGGCGAAATTATTGCTTGTTTTGGGGCTAATGATTTTCGAAATTATTGCTTGTTTTGTGGCTGCCCTATATTTAGAAAATATGGGCTATGTTGAGGCTTGTAAAAGATGCTTTTATGATGTTTGATAAAATGCTTGAGTGGTGTTCTTGTGTTGGTTAAAAGCCTTACTAATGGTGTGGTGAATAGATAACATTTATGGGTCATAATTTGAGAGTATTCTAATTGGATTTAAACATTTGTTTTGAAGGATGAAGATTGTTTTATTGTTGTATGTGAGTATATGTTGGGATTTGTAGTTAGATGAAGTATTGTCAATGAAGAATGATAACTTGAATTGGTATAGCGGGTTAAGACGGTTATGTGACTCACTTTATTGAATGATTAATTGTTAGAAGGGAATTGTTGATTTGTGCATTGGCTAGTATTATTGTTGGTTAAAAAGAAAATGAAGATTAAAATCATGCATGAAATGTGTTTGTTAATAGGCTTAAATGAGATTCAAGTGTGGGTCTAAGTCTTGTTAGTGGGGGAAAATGACTAACTTCTATGGCTTGTAGCCATTGTGATATTTGGTGGGTGTTGGGCTATGGTATGAGATGTGTTACAATTGGAAGCATGTGTAGTGTGTAAATAAATGGGTTAGATGCATGCTAGTATGTATTATAACATGGAATAGTGTTATAGTGATATTTATGCTCAAATGGATAGCATAGCATGTATTATTGATTTATATCACCTTATTGAGTCACTAATCTTAATAGTGAGTTCTAAATCAAGAATTTGGAATCCAATGCATCTTTAATTTGTTAAAGTTGAATTTAATCAAATAAATGACTTGATGTTGGGATTAAGGGAATTGGATTTAAAGGGTAGAATCTCTTATCTACATGGACCCTTTCTTTCCTGTCTTGGTTTGAATCACTTCGGCGTTTGTTTGGATATTTGGAACATGTTAATTGGCTAAATTTAGTTTTGTTGTTGGGTGGTTGGATTATGTGATATTATGGGCATAACTTTATGAATGAATTAATAAGAGATTTTGTGCATCAAATATTGGTTATGAGATAACCATTATGCCTTTAAGTTCATGTAGAGCCTTCTTGAGCTCTCGGACAACAAGGAGGGTGACTTGACGGTAAAAACAGATTATAAGGTACGTAGTGACGTACGAGCAGGTGTAATATGAATTATTTCATATTCCATTATTCATGTATTGTTGAATTGTGATAACTGAATATAAGAAAATGAATATGTGAATTGAGTTGATATATGTGGTATGATGGACACGTAGATGTACGTGGTCCGGATATGGAGTTGGGTATGGATGCCTTTGGCATGATCGATATGAGAAATGGTTGAGAATGAGATTAACATACAGGCAGAGTTGTCTTCGATATGAGACTCGTTATGATTGAGCATAAATGATGAGTTGTGATTATATTGAATTTATTGCATTGATAAGTTTCATGTTGTGATTAACGATACTGAACTTGATGTTTATGAAAGCATGTGAGACTGAAACAGGAACAGCTAGTGGAAGCTATACGGATTCCGAACTGTATAGGGAGTACATTTTTATGGATTTTAAATACTCTTAAATTGTTATATTATGAATTAATTATAATTGTTATGCATTGTCATGAATATGAGTATCGTGACAAGATATGCTCACCCGTGTGGGGGCTGTTTCTGTTGAAACAGGTACAACAGGTACTAAACTACTTGGGATATTGGTTCGAGATTTGTTGGATCATGCCGCTTCCAGAAGCAGAAGCGTATATGAGAGTGGGTAAATAGGATACGCTATTTATTCAGTTAGATTGGTATTCATTTATTTGTTGCTCGTATGTGAACAATTGGAAGCATGTATATGGACTGTATAAGGGTGTTGAAGCCCACTTCTGATGTCTTCCTAGTATGGTGTTTTCCCTGGCAGAGAACTTATTTAGAGTTTTGTTTTCTTTTAAGTATTGTGTTTTTCCCTGGCTGGGAATTATATTGGTGATGTGTTTTATTTTGGGATAGCTCAATTTATCGGGAGACCCTGCCCAATTTTTTATAAAAACCCACAATATAAAAGTGGTGTAATGGGGATTGTAATGGGCGAAATCTTTGAGTCTATTTATTGGTAGAGATGATCATATAATGTTGAACATTATTTATGTCATGGGATTATGGGAAACATGAAATGATTCCTTTTAAAGAATGAAAAGAAAATGAAAAATTTATACACATACGACGTCATAAATGAACTAATGACGAGTTTAAGTGTTGGGGTCTTACATTAGTGGTATCAGAGCAGTGGTTAGCTCTTTGGGGCTGTTGAGGGCCTGAAACATGCTGATAGGAATGGGTAGCACATATTTATGCATAATAGTAGTTAGTGTTGCGTGACACGACTGTTTTGCTTATGTCTGTTTATGATATGTGATCATAGTGGAACAATTATATGTCATGACATCTATGGAATCATAATATAACCTGTTGATTATGATTGTGAGTTGTGGCACGGGAACAACCAAAAGGAGCATTTTGAAATGCATTGGAATACAGGAAGTACTTTGTACTCATAGTTATGCATTTACTCGTTATAATCATATTGTGGTGAATATGGATTATTATATGCTCATGATTTGTGATTGTTCCTGTAGGGACACTATGACACGAAGGGCTAAGGCCAGGGTTGAAAGACACGAAACGGTAACCTGCGTTTTATATACATCATGGATTATGCATTGTGGTTGCATGTGTACAATGGAGTGATGATTTTAATGCTTTGCCGCCAAATGTTGAAGCGAGGGGTGGGAGTGCCGCATGTCGCATTTGAGCGAAGTGCATTAAAATACACCCATTATGATGTATATTGGATATAGTATATGCATTGTATTGCACGTATGGATGGAATGCTTGGTGAATATCCCATGAGTCATTGTTATGGATGAGTGATTTTAAATGCTTGCCGCTATTTGTTTGTTTTGTGCCGCTAATATGTGAAGCGAGGGGTGGGAGCGCCGCATGTCACATTGAAGCGTGGTTATCATATGAGGCGAGGAAAAAATATTTGCCGCTAAAATGTGAAGCGAGGGGTGGGAGTGCCGCATGTCCATTGAAGCGAGGTTATTCTATGCCGCCTATATGTGAAGCGAGGGGTGGGAGTGCCGCATGTCGCATTTGAGCGAGGTGCATTAAAATATACTACCGTAACAATGACTATGGATCGGCTATTCTATTGGCGATGGTTCTTACTGTGATATCCCCGAAATAATTGATTGTGTTTATATGATTAATTATGGTGGTAATTAATTATGTGCTGGATTTAATTATCATGTTGAATGCTTAGTCACATGGTAGGTGTGACCGGGAGTGCATTTCGGGGTGCATGTGATGCATGTTGGATAATTGGGTGTTTTAATGACTTACATGTGTTGGTAGTCATTTTTTGGTGAAACATGCATTTAATTGAGATTGTGGAGCATTGCGATGAAATGCTTTTAAAATATCATGTCGGGGTGTTTTATACACCATGGTATTGTGGAATGCATTTTATTTTTATAACAACCCCTTTATACCCCAACACCTCTACACCCATCACTTTACTTTCCCAATTTCTCCTCCAAACCCTTTTCCCTCTTCATTTTCGTTTTTGTGCAAAAAGGTGGAGAGGAATCCTTCCAAATAGTTGATTTGTGGAATTTGTTGGGAGATTTGGAGTACCCAAGAGGTATGGATACCTCCTTGATGTTTTTGTAAAGTTTTATTTGAGTTTGTTATGGTTTTGGAGGGTTTTGAAATGGGTTTGTTTGGTGTATGTTATTTGTGGTTGGGGTATGGTTTTATGAGGTTTTATGAGGTTTTTTGTTGGGATGTCTTTGGTTTAAGATGTATTGGTTTATTTGGTAGTTTTGTGCCAAAAAAATGGAGTTTACCCGAAAATGTCGCAGCGACCGATCGATCGGTAGCAGGGCGACGATCGATCGGTGCAAGTGCGTAGTGAGGGGTGAAATTTCTTTACTTACCGATCGATCGGTGAAAGCGACCGATCGATCGGTGGATGGCTAACGATCGATCGGTATCCTGGACCGATCGATCGGTGAAAGGCCGTAGCTTAAATTGAAATTGTGACAGTTGCCGATCGATCGGTAGAGTAATTTTGCTGAAAATTATTTCCTTGGCATAATTGATGGGATTTTTGGTATCGGACTATTATTGGGTTCTAATATTGATTTGTGTGAATGTGTAGAACCATCCCAGGTGGCGACACAGCCAAGGAAGTGAAGTCCTACCACATCCTACATTTTGTAAAGGTACGTAGAAGACGTACGGGCACCCAACGGTACATGTATCTAATATACTCATTGTTTATGCATTGTGGATGCGAGTATATATGGACTTATGCATTGTGGATGCAAATACATGTTGAATTATGCATGATGATTGTATATGCATATGATGGTTATTGGTGCACATCCCATGAGTCGTGATCATCCCTTGATGATTTTAATGCTTGCCGCTATTTGATTTGTTGCCGCTAATTGTGAAGCGAGGGGTGGGAGCGCCGCATGTCACATTTAAGCGTGGTTATCATATGAGGCGAGGAAAGAATATTTGCCGCTCAATGTGAAGCGAGGGGTGGGAGCGTCGCATGTCCATTGAAGCGAGGTTATTCTATGCCGCCTATATGTAAATAAGCGAGGGGCATTAAAATACATTGTGATGAACAGACTAGGGATTGGGGATTGGTATTTGGTGATGATGAAATGGTATTATGTCATGACATGTGTAGACCATTAAATAATCTATTGATTATACTCATGAGTTATGGTACAGGGACAACCAAACTGGAAGCGTATAAAATGCATGGGAAAAACAGGAAGTGTTTTATTGTGATTTATGCATTTACGCCTTATATTCATATTGTGTTGAATATGAATGATATTATTGCTCATGTTTGGGGGTTGTCCTTGTAGGTACACTTTTGGCATGATAAGAAGGGCTAAGCGGGTTGAGGCAGTGAGCTTGTGAAGAACACTCTTGGTAGATGAAGGACAGGATTACGTTTGTATAGTGTCTACTCTAGGAGTAGTGTAAAGCTATAGTTAATACATTCATTTGATTGGGAATGTAACTAATCCATTTGACAGTCCTCATTTTGGCATGTAACTCATAAGGCTCATAGTCTCAACACGATTATTTTACTCTGATCATTTGTATTAGCTCTAATTATACCCTTAATCCGCACTTAAAGAACTAGGGTCCTTACACTTACCGCCGGATATATTGATAACGATGTCTCATTCCGCTATATTGATTGGCGATGGTTCTTACCGTCGGATATATTGATAGCGATGTCTCATTCCGCTATATTGATTGGCGATGGTTCTTGCCGTCGGATATATTGATCGCGATGTTTCATTCCGCTATATTGATTGGCGATGGTTCATTCCGCCAGATGTATTGATTGGCGATGATTCATGCCACCAGGTATATCAAGCGATGGTTCATGCCGCTATATTATAGGCGATGGTTATTCCGCCAGGTACGTGTATAGCGATGTCTCTTTCCGCTATGTTATTGGCGATGGCTCATGCCGCCAGACATGTGTTTAGCGATGGTGCGTTCCGCTGATTCTATGGTGACAGTTCTTGCCGCCGATTATATATATAGCGACGCCTCATTCCTCTATTCTGTTGATGATGAGTATATCAATTTATGTATTGATATGAAATCATATTTTGTGGAATATTTATGTTGAGAGGAGGGACAATTTAAAGGATCAAGTGTGGATCAACTGTGTACAGTAAGTGTTATTACATCTTATTGTTTTAAGAATGTATATTCATTGTGATTATGGATATTATGTATGCCAGCGTTGGCGATGAGTATTATGTACCGCCGTAGGGCGATGAAGATTGATGTATTGCTATTGTGGTAGCAATGAATGTTGTTGTACCGCAATTGTGTTAGCAATGAGTATTGATGATACTTTGATTGCAGATGGCAATAGAAGTTGTGCTATCTACAGTTATGTTATTGCTCATTGGGTACATGTGATTTAGGCCCAAGAGAATATTGGACCGATCCAGGAGGACGAAGTATCGAGGTAAACCATTTCAGTTGGTTGAACATATTGATATATGTTGATTCGAGTTATTTTGTTGATTTATATTGATTTTGAAATCATGTACATGTAGAAAAGTTGATAATGGAATTGAAGTGGAACCTAGATGTGTCATACTCATATTTTGTTGCGGTAATGAGGCAAGAAGGGGTGTAACCTCTGTGATAACGCTCTCATATCTACGGTGTGTATTGATGAGATATTGAAAATAGATGTTAATCATTTTGTGATGATAATTATTGTTGTGAAAGCATGCTAGTTTTGTATGTGGTAGGATTAATAATTGATTAATCACCTATTATGTTGAATGGAATACAATCAGATAGACATGATGTAAGGACCCCAAGCCCTTAACCCTTAATTAGTGTATTAACCACTATGTGTGGCACATGCTTTCAATAAAAAGCCAATCGGGAAGCTCAGATGATACTTTGTCATTGCATGGCATTTATAAAAAAATTCCTTTAACACTCAATGTTATAAGGTCATCTGCCTAACAACGAAATAGACTCACAAAGTTCGCCCAATACCCTCCCTTTTTGCCACTTTTCACATTGTGGACTTTAATAAAAATTTGGGCAGAGTCTCCCCATAAATAGAGCTATCCCGAAATGAAAGCACAACACATAACAAAATTCCCGGCCAGGGAAAACATAATACTCATCAGAAAGCAGTAATACCAAGTAAATTCCCAGCCAGGGAAGACACCACACATATGACGACATAAATGGGTCTCAACACCCACATAATACACTAACGACTCTCATATCATTTGCAATTCTACCACAATTGCATGCAACATATAATGAAAGAGAGGAAGGCTCATGCCTTTATATACAACCCATATACAAGAATGTCCGTGCTCACATGCGAGCATCATAAATGTGTATATAAATCTCGGGTGTATATAAGTACTCTATACGATACCGTGCTCCATCAAGCCCTGGTACCACGATCCTGTGAGTACATCCAATCAACAGCTCGAGCTCAGCTCCACAGCCATCGATGCACCTGTTCACCTGCCCCAACAGAGACAGCCCCCAACGGGGTGAGCATACCAATACACAAAATCTCATAATCACAATAATGAAATTCATAATTTACAACACAAGTAAATATTAATGAATTTTAAATGATACTCCCTGGATGGCATCATCCTCATCCGGGATTCCGTGTACTGTCCCTGTTCTCACAATCATCAAACTCATCAAATCTCAAAAATCAGTAAATCAACGCATTGATTAACTCATCGCATGTCTAATACTCGAATATCAACAGATAGTGGTTGCAACTCATTAAACATTCAAATATAGATATCTCAATATCTAATACTGATTTCACAACCTCGCTATCAATCACAGATAGCTCAAATGCCTAGCATTTATTTTACCAATTCTTCATTATACCTAGACATCTCAAATGTCTTATAATGAATACATGATCCCACGATCATTCTCAGGCATCTCAAATGCCCTACGATGGTCATATAAACCCAGTACCCCATATATCATGTAAGAGTCATCCTACTCTAGTGTCACGCACGCTACAAGCGGCGATATCAAGATTTGGGTCATTCCTTGGCTATATCAACATATATATATATAATCCTCATGCGCGATTATTCAATGAAATCAAATTTCATTATGCATTCACAAATGCCCTAATATATAAAAATGCTCGTACGTCGCACGTACCTTAAATCTCCGAAGTCCGAGCCAAACCTTGCTCAAGTTCCATGCCCCGAGGAATGATGTGCTAACACGATAAATAATTCACAATTATTTACGAACATGTAACCCATGCTCAAGCACACCTATAACCCTCAAAATATTGCCAACACACGACAATTAACCTTTTAAAAGACCCGGGGCAGGGTACATACAGGGAGGGAAAATAAATGAGACAATATCGAAATTTGATCAAGAATACCGTACAAAAATCGAACCCAAATCTCACAATTTCGAACCCAAATAAATACCATAATTCATCTAAAAAGAGAATTAAGCTATCCAAGCAAGAATCAACACCCCTTGCCAAAAACCCCCAATTTTCGAACTCAAACCCCTTAAATTCGAATTCAAAGCCCTAAATTCGAACACAATTAAACATCCTTATACATCTAAACATGTAATAAACGACCCATAACAAGAATCGCCACACCCCTGCCAAAGATCACAATTTTCGAACCCACTTCACCCACACATCCAAAAATTCGAACCACAACCAACGAAATTCGAAATAAATCCGAGCCAATAAATCACAATTAGGCAGGGAATTACACAACAATAACGAAAAAGGGGTAAGGGGGGTTACCCAATCGAAAATCGGACCAAAATCGAAGAACCCTAGAAATTGGGAATCGGCGCATTCCAGCGAAATCCGACTTCAACACGCGACCAAACTTCAAATTGCCGGAGGGGTTAGCTGCGCCTCGACGAGACGAAGCCGACGGCGGGTCGCACGCGCCGGACGGCGGCGGGCGAAGCGCCTGAAGCGGCGGGGGCTGTCCAGACGGGAAATGGGTCGCGGGAGGGAGAGAGAGGATGAGGTGAAGAAATGAATTTTAATTTAAAATTTTGGGTACCAATTGGTATTTATAGCAAAAATACCCCAAAAAATTAATAGCCCCACAAATACATCATGATTCATTAAAAATCATCTGTTTTCAAAAACTCTCTCTCTAACTCCAAAACCCCCTACCGGTGCTCACACAGCACCCGAGATCCCGAGACACATCAAAAACCCAACTCTTAGGTTTTTCACCCAAATGAGAATACAATCTCAACCTCTGGATCCAACGATCCCAACTACCCAATTAAACGAGCCCAGAAGGCCCAACACCTCATTTAAATTCCAAATCGCCACGTAAAACCACTTTAGGGATTATTAACACTACGGGATTAACACCTATAATCCCTGGTCATCACACATGAGTTTAATTAGTGTGTCACAGGATGACATGAGTATGTCACGGGATGACGCGTGATTACTACGAATGTCGTGTGTGGACATGTGTTCATTGTGAACATTCATGATTAATGAATTATTATGTTTCGAGGATGAGTTAAAGATTGATATAAATTGAGTCATTGAGGCATGCAATTAATTCTTATGTTAAATTCAATCACCCTATGAGATAGTGTGATGTAACATGTTTGATTTATATGGATTGTGAATTATCTTGATTCATTGATATGGTCTATGAGAACCAATATAAAGATAAGGAAGAATTGAGAAAGAGATTGAAATGATATTGGATTATGAAAATATGATTGTCTTGTGTATTGTGAGATTAATGAACAGGTTATGAGGTGATATGGAATGTCATGGGAGGACATGAGATCGATACGAATGTCCTGTGTGGACGTGTGATCACGATGAACGTTGCAGGTCGACGTAGGAATTGGAGTTTGATATGGAAATATTATGAATATCGAAATGCGTAAATGACAAGATAATAGTTGGGTGATGTAAAGTGGAAATGTTGATACCTAAAAGTACGTGAGTACTGTAATGAGAATAATACTATGATGCCATTGTGTATTATAGATGATTTCATCTACAAAGGTATGAGACGAATTATTCAATATTGATGCTAATGTGCATATGATCGTGACGTAAGAATATTCGTGTCAGGCCATCCATCATGATTTGATGTTGATGAATTGTTGGCTGTTGGTGCGTAAAATGTGGATATATATATGGGAGAATTACTAATAGATTTTCTAGTAGTTACTTTGCACCAGATAATAGCCAGGAGATGATATACGAGAGGTTGATGTGTAATGACTCTAGAGTACCGCTACTTCATATGGACAATGGTTGTGATGTGGTGATGTTGGTATAAGTTGCATACATTTGCAACAACACAGGTATGAAGTTATTTATACGATAAATGTTGGTGTATTGTCACACATTCTTATATACACATGATATGCATGGATTGCATGATTTAGCAATTTTATGATGTGTACTATGATAAAAGTAAGCTGTGACGGATTTTGTGATGTCCGGGGATTAATGGTGTTAATCCCGGTGTGGTATTAATCCTTGATGGATTTTTTATTGTGGCAATTAGGAATTAATTGCGGTTATGGGTCTCCCGAGGTTGTTAAATCGGGTATTTGGGATCGTTGGATCCAAAGGTTGAGATTGTATTCTCATTTTGGTGGAAAACCTATGAATTGGGTTTTAGTGGAACTTGGTGTCCGGGGTGCCTTATGTTGGGGCGAGTCTGGGGATTTGATGTTGGAGAGAGAGTATTTGTAAAAAAATGATTTTTAATGAATCATGATGTATTTGTGGAGGTATTAGTATTTTGGGGCATTTTTGCTATATATACCAGTTGGACTCGGGATTCCGTCATTCGGAATCCATTTCTCTCCTCTCCTCTCCCTCACGCCTCTCTCTCACCCCAAACCCTTCCCCTTTCCCCTCTTTTGCTCTTGGGAAGGAAATCGAGCTTGGCTCGGGAGCCGATTTTCTCGAAGATAATCAGGTATTAATCTTCCCCTCGTCATTGTCTTCGATTTGATAGTAGTATGGTGTGCTTTGGTTGAGCTTTTGGGTTGGATTTGTGTTTGGGGATTTTGGGTTAAAATCTTAAATGTTGATTTTAGTGTTTTTATGGAATTTAAATGTTGTATTTGAGGTGTTGGTGGTGTATGGAGTGTTGGTTTTGAGTATGGGTGTCAAAAACACCATGGAAGCTCAAATTTTGCAGAAAATCGCAGGTGGCGATCGATCGCCAAGGGGTAGCGATCGATCGCGACGTGCAGTCCAATTTTTTTGAAGGCGATGAACAGTGCTGGCGATCGATCGCGAGCGGGTTGGCGATCGATCGCGAGGATTTGCGATCGATCGAAAGAAGGCACTGGTTGGCCACTGGAGTGTGGCGATCGATCGCGATAAAGGTGGCGATCGGTCGCCACCCGAAGGAAATTGTTTTTTTGAAATTTTGGAAAAATGTCGGGATTTTGGAACCGAGGTTTAAAGGGGCCGTTCCCGGGGCAATGTCTACATTCCAATGGGAATGCTATATTATTTTTAAAATGGATTGGTTGAGGCCAAAGTTTGATAAAACGGAATTCCCGATTGAATTCTTGGTTATCGTTTAAACTTGTTAAACGGTATATTTTGGGTATTATGCATGCTTAGCCGGGGGGCTTTTATTTTGGTAATCGCCATGGATTGACGATATGATTGGGAGCTATGAACGTGTTGGGCACGTGGTTGCATACTTATGTTTGATTGTGAATTATTTGTGTTTTAGCACATACTTCTTGAGGAGTGGGACTCAAGCAAGGTTTGGCTTGGACTGCGGAGACTTAAGGTACGTATGACGTACGAGCATAGCCTATTATAATGTTGCACTGTAAAATGCATGGTATGTGATAATTGCATTAAATGGACACTGAAACACATGGTGTGTAATAATCGCATTATATGGACATTGAAATACGTGGTAGGTGGTAATTGCATCAAATAGGTTTGAAATGCATGGTGCATGATATTTGCTATAAATGGCTAGCGATATGCATGGTAAATGATATTTGTGTCAAATGGTTATACATGGGAACCATACGGTGCCGCTATTGAGTGAGCAATGATTTGGGATGCTCTCGTCGTTGAGCTACCATCGGTTATGACGCCGCTAGTGTTGAGCGTGCGTGGGGTTTAGAATGCCGCTATTGTGGAGCGAGCAATGAAATAGGAACAAGGAATCATTGAATTGATTTATGTGATATTTACGATCTTTTAATATAATGATTTTACCATATTGATTATGGAACTGGCATAACAGAACGATATTAGTTAATCTATGTGACGATTAACTGGCTTTGGGAATTTGATGAGTTTGGTTATTTTGAGAACAGGGACAATACAGGGGATCCCGGATGAGGGTGTTACCATCCAGGGAGTATCATTTAAATTATGGCATTTACATTGTGTAAATTATGAATTGCAATGTTATGATCATTGGATTGGTGGTATTGGTGTGCTCACCCCGTGTGGGGGCTGTCTCTGTTGGGGCAGGTGTTACAGGTGTAACAGCGGCTTTGGAGCTGAGCTCGGGCTGTTGACTGGAGGTACTTCCAGGATCGAGGTACCAGAGCTGGTTGGATAGGCGCTTAGATCCAGAGTTGAGATCGAGTTGCGCTTGGGAGGTGTTTCCAGGATCGAAACACCCGTAACGGTATCCGGTAGAGCACATTTTACGTGTATATGGAATGTATAAATGGGCTACGTGTATATGGAATGTATAAATGGGCTACGGCTTTTCTCTATTCATTTATGGTTATCATGCAATTAAATATGGAATTGCTAAATGAACTGAGAACTTGTTAGTGTGATATGAGGGTGCATGTTATATATGTAATCTTGGTTGGGGAATCTGAATATTATGTGGATCAAATGCAAGAAATTTTCAGGATGGCATATGGTATTGTACTTGTATATGGCTTTTCCCCATGATGGTATGATTATATGCACTAATGTTATGGTTTAATACACTAATTATGGGTTAATGGCACGGGGGTCCTTACATTAGTGGTATCAGAGCAGTGGTTAGCTCTTTGGGGCTGGTGAGGGCCTAGGAAAATGATAATGGGAATGAGAAGCACATACTTATGCATGATGGTAGTTAGTGTTGCGTGGCACAACTATATTGCTTATGTGCATTTATGATATGTGTTCATAATTGGAATATGTTATTGCTAACCATGGTGGTTGCAGGGTCATATGAGACATAGACTATGCGTTACGGTTGCATAGATATACATCGGAGTGATGATTTTAATGCTTTGCCGCTAAATGTTGGAGCGAGGTGCATTAAAATACACTCATGGCGATGTTTATTGGAATACGGGTTATGCATTACGGTTGCATACATGTCGAAGCGATGATGCCGCTGTCGTGTCGAAGCGATGGTAAATGCCGCTGTCACGTCGAAGCGATGATGCCGCTGTCGTGCCAAAACAATTATTGGAATACGGGCTATGCATTACGGTTGCATGCATGGCGTAGCGATGTGAATACTTGCCGCTGTCATATTATAGCGATGAAGAATATTTGCCGCAAATATGTCGAAGCGAGGGGTATTTCCGCTGTCATGTCGGAATAATGGTAAATGACGTTGTCGTGTCGAAGCGATGGTAAATGCCCCTGTCACGTCGAAGCGATGGTACCACCGTCATGTCGAAGCGATGATGCCGCTGTCGTGTCGAAGCGATGATACATGCCGCTGTCACGTCGAAGCGATGATGCCGCTGTCATGGCGTAGCGATGCGATCGGGAACAAAGTACTACATGAGTGTGAGTACCTCTTGAGTCTACGATTATTCCGCTATTATATTGGCAATGGTTCATGCCGCCGGGTATTCTATTGGCGATGGTTCATGCCGCTGGGTATTATATTGGCGACGGTTCATGTCGCCGGGTATTCTATTGGCAATGGTTCATGCCGCCGGGTATTCTATGGCGATGGTTTATGCCGCCAGGTATCATATAGCGATGGTACATTCCGCTACATCTATGGCGATGGTTCATACCGCCGGATATCTATAGCGATGTTTCATGCCGCTGACTTTATGGCAAGGTATCATACCGCCGATTCTATAGCGATGGATTATACCGCTATGTGTGTAGCACTGGATAATGCCGCCTACGAGCGATGGAAGCTGCTTGTGTACTGCTGGTGGACGATGGATACAAGTATTCCGCTATCTTGGTAGCGATGAGGTATGGCATATTACTTTTGTTATCATTGTTGTAAATATTATGTGTTGTTTTATACCGTCATATGTTTGACGATGTTATTTGGGATGTCTATGTGGACGCGTGGCGTCGTCTTGGTGAATAATACAATCATGTTTATGAATTTGGTTGTATAGTTTGAGTGCCGATGGTGAGCACATGGTAGAGTCTGGGTCACTAGTTGATGAGACCTTTTGCCGAGCAGGTTTGCTCGATGGAGCATTGGATGCATTGTACCAGTGAGTGTACCGCATCATGTTATAGAGGTAAATATTTGTCGAGCAGTGATACCGTTGGGTATGCTCGCTGGTTTGGCTAAGGCCAAGCGATTGGTGGTAAGAGTAGTCATCGAGGAAACTACTCGCTTGTTGTTGTGATGTGTGTTAGGCATGGGCACACCCACCCTGAGGGTGTGGGGTAAGTCCTAATGGATTAGGATTGCATCGTAGTTGAGCAAGGACACCGGGTTGTCCATTGTGCTTGGTGTTTTAGAGATATGTTGGGCGATGACCCACAACTCTAATGGTTTGTACGGTATGGTATACCGGGATGGAACGAGTGTCACGCTGATAGGATGGTATGAACCTATGGGGCCAATGAACCGTTAGCCAGGTATTGTTGCAGTGCTTGGTGTGATTGTGTTAACCTTTATATTGCTCATTGGATTCGAGCTGGGTGAATCGAATGGTGATACGATGAGGGGTATGGTAGACTTTTGTAGCCTCCTTGTGGTATGATGTTTGAGACAGGGAGTATCTCACGGAGACGTTTATACGTCAAATGTTTTGAGAGACTTGTTTTGGGGCAGCTCAATTTGGTTGGAAATACCAACGTGAGTGTCAACAAGTCATTATTAGCTCTGGTCGAGCATCTTTACATGTAGAATGCAACGGGGATCACAATTGAAATTGTGAGATATAGCTAGTGGGGTAACACTACTATATTGATTTTATCTCTTGGAGAGATTTGAGTTGCACTGTCATGGAGACAGCTGGCATTGGTTGAGTGTTGATCGAGAATCAACCGGGGTAAGCCCTACTAGTGTTGGACTAGGTGATGGCTTCAATACTTCCGGTGAGACGTTCGAGGAGAAGTCTCCGGGGTAATGCTCGAGATCGTGTAGTACTATAGTATTAGTACAGAGCATTACTAGGTTGGGTATACATGGCGTATACGGGTTTCGATTTGGTAATAGTGGGTTCGATGCACTATTCTGAACCAGTTGCATATTTTTGGTTCCGAGATATATTTTGGTATAAATATATCCCGTCCTCCGAACGGTGGTTCGAGGTTGGAGGATCATTGATTCATGACATTTTTTCCTTGAGAGGAAGGCGGTATTATGACACCTACCGGTTGAATCTTTTGGGGAGATTCGTTGTTTTGGTTCGTGTGGTGTTGATGTTGAAATCACACCCTTTGGTTTTGGTTGTCAACCATCATTATCCGTGGGGTGAGAATAATCGAGGTTTGACAGTTGGTTTTCGGATTTGGGTATGATTAGAGATACCCGAGTCCATTGCATTGTGTATGCATGTTGTGTTGGTGTATGGGCATGTATGTCGTGTGTGTATACGAATGCCAACTTCATTTGTTCATTGTTGAACGTCGAGTTTGTATGCTTGGTTTGGTGAATCTCCGGTGTGAGATTGTGGAACCTCGAGATCGGTAATCTCGATGGCACGATGCATTCCGATGAATGATCGTGAGGGTTGTTTGACTTCCCCCGAGGAGGGATCGTCGTGTTTTGGAACCATGGTAATTCTTGTTGGATAATTCGATAGCCTTCCTGTTTTAGGATTGTTGGATCCAAGGATAAATGAGGGATGGCCGGGATTCGCGTTTGTTTAGTGTCATAGTTGACACGTGTGTAGGAATGCAATTGTTTGTCTTGCATGTCTCCTGTGGAACTTGAGACCTTGTGGAGTCTCGATAGTGTGTTTTGGACCAAGATGGGATTTCTTGGAACACCTTGTTTTAGACTTCTGTGGTGATGTGTTTTGTGTGGATCAGTGACCGTGGGTAACCCGATCTGGGTTGCAAGTGGTGCAACTACTCCTTTCGAGGAGATGGACTGGGAAGCGAAAACCAGATTTTTCTGTGAGTATACTGTTGTATACTAGTGGTGCCCCATCATGACGATGCGTGTCAAGCATCGTGGGCAAGTGATGAATATCATGGAGTGATATCTATGTCAGAACCAAGGGAGATTTGGTCGGTTTGCAGTCGTGGTGGACTGACTTCTGGGACGATTCACGTCGAGGTATGTTGTTATCTTTTGGGTTTGTATTGGTCTTGGCGTTTGCTCTATTTTAGAGCTTGGTGCGAGATGAGTGTTCTCGCAGTTGTTAATTCGATTCTAATGTGGTCCAGAATCGGGGTTGTGGCCTTGTTTTGGTTGTGTAGTCCTGGTGTTACGTGGAGTACACCGGTGCAATTTCGAGGACGAAATTTTGTTAGTGGGGGATAATTGTGATGTCCGGGGAATAATGGTGTTAATCCCGGTGTGGTGTTAATCCCGGTGTGGTATTAATCCTTGATGGATTTTTAATTGTGGCAATTAGGAATTAATTACGGTTATGGGTCTCCCGAGGTTGTTAAATCGGGTATTTGGGATCGTTGGATCCAAAGGTTGAGATTGTATTCTCATTTTGGTGGAAAACCTATGAATTGGGTTTTTAGTGGAACTTGGTGTCCGGGTGCCTTATGTTGGGGCCAGTCTGGGGATTTGATGTTGGAGAGAGAGTTTTTGTAAACAAATGATTTTTATTGAATCATGATGTATTTGTGGAGGTATTAGTATTTTGGGGCATTTTTGCTATATATACCAGTTGCACTCGGGAATCCGTCATTCGGAATCCATTTCTCTCCTCTCCTCTCCCTCACGCCTCTCTCTCACCCCAAACCCTTCCCCTTTCCCCTCTTTTGCTCTTGGGAAGGAAATCGATGGTAGCTTGGCTCGGGAGCCAATTTTCTCGAAGATAATCAGGTATTAATCTTCCCCTCGTCATTGTCTTCGATTTGATAGTAGTATGTTGTGCTTTGGTTGAGCTTTTGGGTTGGATTTGTGTTTGGGATTTTGGGTTAAAATCTTAAATGTTGATTTTAGTGTTTTTATGGAATTTAAATGTTGTATTTGAGGTGTTGGTGGTGTATGGGGTGTTGGTTTTGAGTTTGGGTGTCAAAAACACCATGGAAGCTCGAATTTTGCAGAAAATCGCAGGTTGCGATCGATCACCAAGGGGTAGCGATCGATCGTGACGTGCAGTCCAATTTTTTTGAAGGCGATGAACAGTGCTGGCGATCGATCGCGAGGTCTCGGCGATCGATCGCCAGGATTGGCGATCGATCGCGAGAAGGCACTGGTTGGCCACTGGAGTGTGGCGATCGATCGCGATAAAGGTGGCGATCGATCGCCACCCAAAGGAAATTGTTTTTTTGAAATTTTGGAAAAATGTCGGGATTTTGGAACCGAGATTTAAAGGGGCCGTTCCCGGGGCAATGTCTACATTCCAATGGGAATGCTATATTATTTTTAAAATGGATTGGTTGAGGCCAAAGTTTGATAAAACGGAATTCCCGATTGAATTCTTGGTTATCGTTTGAACTTGTTAAACGGTATATTTTGAGTATTATGCATGCTTAGCCGGGGGCTTTTATTTTGGTAATCGTCATGGATTGACGATATGATTGGGAGCTATGAACATGCTTGGGCACGTGGTTGCATACTTATGTTTGATTGTGAATTATTTGTGTTTTAGCACATACTTCTTGAGGAGTGGGACTCAAGCAAGGTTTGGCTTGGACTGCAGAGACTTAAGGTACGTATGACGTACGCGCATAGCCTATTATAATGTTGCACTGTAAAATGCATGGTATGTGATAATTGCATTAAATGGACACTGAAACACATGGTGTGTAATAATCGCATTATATGGACATTGAAATACGTGGTACGTGGTAATTGCGTCAAATAGGTGTTGAAATGCATGGTGCATGATATTTGCTATAAATGGCTAGCGATATGCATGGTAAATGATATTTGTGTCAAATGGTTATACATGGGAACCATACGGTGCCGCTATTGAGCGAGCAATGATTTGGGATGCTGTCGCCGTTGAGCGACCATCGATTATGATGCCGCTAGTGTTGAGCGTGCGCGGGGTTTAGAATGCCGCTATTGTGGAGCGAGCAATGAAATAGGAACATGTAATCATTGAATTGATTTATGTGATATTTACGATCTTTTAATATAATGATTTTACCATATTGATTATGGAACTGGCATAACAGAACGGTATTAGTTAATCTATGTGACGATTAACTGGCTTTGGGAATTTGATGAGTTTGGTTATTTTGATAACAAGGACAATACACGGGATCCCGGATGAGGGTGTTACCATCCAGGGAGTATCATTTAAATTATGGCATTTACATTCTGTAAATTATGAATAGCAATGTTATGATCATTGGATTGGTGGTATTGGTATGCTCACCCCGTGTGGGGGCTGTCTCTGTTGGGGCAGGTGTTACAGGTGTAGCAGCGGCTTTAGATCTGAGCTCGGGCTGTTGACTGGAGGTACTTCCAGGATCGAGGTACCAGAGCTGGTTGGATAGGCGCTTAGATCCAGAGTTGAGATCGAGTTGCGCTTGGGAGGTGTTTCCAAGATCGAAGCACCCGTAACGGTATCCGGTAGAGTGTTTTATACATTAGATACACGCTTATTCATTGGGTGCTCTTATGTGAGCACATTTTACGTGTATATGGAATGTATAAATGGGCTACGGCTTTTCTCTATTCATTTATGGTTAGCATGCAATTAAATATGGAATTGCTAAATGAACTGAGAACTTGTTAGTGTGATATGAGGGTGCATGTTATATATGTAATCTTGGTTGGGGAATCTGAATATTATGTGGATCAAATGCAAGAAATTTTCAGGATGGCATATGGTATTGTACTTGCATATGGCTTTTCCCCATGATGGTATGATTATATGCACTAATGTTATGGTTTAATACACTAATTATGGGTTAATGGCACCGGGGGTCCTTACATTAGTGGTATCAGAGCAGTGGTTAGCTCTTTGGGGCTGTTGAGGGCCTAGGAAAATGATAATGGGAATGAGAAGCACATACTTATGCATGATGGTAGTTAGTGTTGCGTGGCACAACTATATTGCTTATGTGCATTTATGATATGTGTTCATAATTGGAATATGTTATTGCTAACCATAGTGGTTGCAGGGTCATATGAGACATAGACTATGCGTTACGGTTGCATAGATATACATCGGAGTGATGATTTTAATGCTTTGCCGCTAAATGTTGGAGCGAGGTGCATTAAAATACACTCATGGCGATGTTTATTGGAATACGGGTTATGCATTACGGTTGCATGCATGTCGAAGCGATGATGCCGCTGTCGTGTCGAAGTGATGGTAAATGCCGCTGTCACGTCGAAGCGATGATGTCGCTGTCGTGCCGAAACAATTATTGGAATACGGGTTATGCATTACGGTTGCCTGCATGGCGTAGCGATGTGAATACTTGCCGCTGTCATATTATAGCGATGAAGAATATTTCCGCAAATATGTCGAAGCGAGGGGTATTTCCGCTGTCATGCAGGAATAATGGTAAATGCCGCTGTCGTGTCGAAGCGATGGTAAATGCCCCTGTCACGTCGAAGCGATGGTACCACCGTCATGTCGAAGCGATGATGTCGCTGTCGTGTCGAAGGGATGATACATGCCGCTTTCACGTCGAAGCGATGATGCCGCTGTCATGGCGTAGCGATGCGATCGGGAACAAAGTACTACATGAGTGTGAGTACCTCTTGAGTCCGCGATTATTCCGCTATTATATTGGCGATGGTTCATGCCGCCGGGTATTCTATTGGCGATGGTTCATGCTGCCGGGTATTATATTGGCGATGGTTCATGTCGCCGGGTATTCTATTGGCAATGGTTCATGCCGCCGGGTATTCTATGGCGATGGTTTATGCCGCCAGGTATCATATAGCGATTGTGATATCCCCGAAATAATTAATTGCAATTAGGGCATTAATTTTGTTTATGTGATTTATGGCGATAATTAGATTATGTGTTGGGACTAATTATCTTGGTAAAATGTGATGACCAGGGATTATAGATGTTAATCACGTAGTGTTAAAAATCCCTAAAGTTGTTTTACGTGGCGATTTGGAGTTTAATCGCGATGTTGGGCCTTCTGGGCTCGTTTATTTGGGTAGTTGGGATCGTTGGATCCCGAGGTTGAGATTGTATTCACATTACGGTGTAAAACCTAAGAGTTGGGTTTTTGATGTGTCTCGGAATCTCGGGTGCTTGTGTGAGCACCGATAGGGGGTTTTGGTGTTAGAGAGAGAATTTTTGAAAACAGATGATTTTTAATGAATCACGATGTATTTGTGGGGCTATTAGTATTTCGGGGTATTTTGCTATAAATACAAGTTGAACCCGAGATTTTTATTAAAAATTGCATTTCAGCCCCACCTTCCCTTCTTCTCTCTCCCCGCCGAATCCCGCCTGCTACAGTCCCCCGCGCACAAAAACGCTTCGCCTGCCGCCGTCCCGCCGCCGTTCGGCGCGTGCGACCCGCCGCCGGCTTCGTCTCGTCGAGGCGCAGCTATCCCCTCCGGCAATTCGAAGTTTCGTCGCGTTTTGAAGTCGGATTTTGCAGATGAGCGCCGATCCCCAAATTCTAGGGTTCTTCGATTTCGGTCGATTTTACTTCCGATTTTCGATTAAGTAACGTTCTTTACCTCTTTTTCGTCCCTCTCATGTTATTCCCTGCTAAATTTGGAGGTATTGTGTTCGAATTTGTGGATCTTGGTTCGAATTTCATGATGTTGAGGGGTTTATGTTCGATTTTGGGGGTTTTTGGCATGAGGATGATGATTCTTGTTGTTATTCGATTTATTCATGTTTAAATGAATTATGATGCTTATTTGGGTTCGAATCGAGTTGTTATGGTTCGAATTTTTGAAGGTGTTCTTGAGCAATTTTTTCGATATGTCGCATTCGTTTTCCCTCCCTGCATGTACCCTGCCCCGGGTCTTTTAAATGATTTATTGTCGTGTGTTGACAATATTTTGAGGGTTATGGATGTGCTTGAGCATGTGTTACATGTTCGTAAATAATTGTGAATTATTTATCGTGTTAGCACATCGTTCCTCGGGGCATGGAACTCGAGCAAGGTTTGGCTCGGACTTCGAGGATTTAAGGTACGTTTAGCGTACGAGCATAGCTTAAATGATGTTTTACAAGTATGATGCATGATTTAAAATACATGAAATGCTTTACTATGATGGCACCGTGACTTGGTTATGTTATGTTGAATCACATGGTGAAATGCTTGGTGCCGCTATGAAGCGAGCAAATGATGGGTGTGGTCGCTACGGAGCGAACACCAGTAGTATGACGCTACTTTGAAGTAAGAAATGAAAATGTGGTGTTGATTAGATATCTAGGATATCTGTGTTTTATTCCCTATTGGTAATGAATAGGAACAGAGACGTAGTTAATCAGAGAAGTGATTAACTAGTATCGGAAGTTAAGGAAGTCTCAATATGATATCTAGAATTATGATAATTGCTAGATAAAGAAAGATGTTATGAAATGTTGTTAATTCGAAACTGGTTAGGGTTAACCAATATGATGATTAACTGCATATTCAAGATTTGATGATTTATCTGTTTTGAGAACAGGGTTATTACAGGGGTACGCTAGGATGAGGATGATACCATCCAGGAAGTGTCACATATGTTCCACAATATTTACATTTTCGTAAATTATGTATTATGTCATTATGATTATGAAATTATGGAATTGGTATGCTCACCCCGTTGGGGGCTGTCTCTGTTGGGACAGGTGAACAGGTACATCGATGGCTTTGGAGATGAGCTCGAGCTGTTGATTGGATGTACTCCCAGGATCGTGGTACCAGGGCTTGATGGAGCACGGTATCGTATAGAGTACCTATATATATATATACCCATGATGGTTATACACATAATTATGATGCTCGCATGTGAGCACGATTATACTTGTACATGGGTTGTATATAAAGGCATGAGCCTTTCTCTCTTTCATTCTATGTTGCATGCAATTAGAGGTAGAATTGCTAAAGGTTATGAGAGTCATTAGTGTATGTGGGTGTTGAAACCCACTTTTGTTGCCATATGTGTGGTGTTTTCCCTGGCTGGGAATTTACTTGATATTGCTGTATTCTGATGAGTATTACGTTTTCCCTGGCCGGGAATTATGTTATGTGTTGTACTTTTATTTCGGGATAGCTCTATTTATGGGGAGACTCTGCCCAAATTTTTATAAAAGTCCACAATGTAAAGAGTGGTGTAATGGGCGAACTCTATGAGTCTCTTGTTGTTGGGATGATGAACTTATAACATAGTATGTTAAAGAAAACTTTGTAATTACCATTCAATGGTAAAGTATTATCTGAGTTTCCCGAATGATTTTATGGAAAGCATGTGCCACACATAATGATTAATACACTAATCAAGGGTTAAGTATAAGGGGTCCTTACATTAGTGGTATCAGAGCAGTGGTTGCTCACTGGGGCTGTTGAGGGCCTAGGAAGTTATTGATAGCACATATTTATGCATGATAGCATTAATGTTATACGATATGACTAATTGTTTATGTGCTTATATGATATGAAAAGTGGTATTGCTAACCATTGTGGTTGCAGGAATCGTGTGGAACACGATAGGATGGCATTAATAGCGATGTCTAACACTCTATATGCTACGTGCTAAGGAACCTGATTTTGAAGAAAATCAGGGAAAAGAAAGATATGATGTATTGTCTGATGACAGACTGGGTAGACAACCGACAGTGGAATACTTCGGTATGGTCTCAATTATTATTGAATATACTAATGCGTTTGTTCATGTAATGTTCAAGCAAGGAAGGTGCGTAAGAAACGTACGGGCATCAAACGGTAACATATTCTTAAACTATGACTTTGCATTGATTGCATAAGTGTTTATGATGATGATTATGATGATGTTTATGATGATGATGTTTACGATGATGATGATTATTGTAAGTAAGTTAAGATGATGATGTTTATGATAAGTAAAGATGATATGATATTTATGATGATGATTATGATAAGTAAGTTATGATGATGATGTTTATGATAAGTAAAGATGATATGATGTTTATGATGATGATTATGATAAGTAAGTTATGATGATGATGTTTATGATAAGTAAAGATGATATGATGTTTATGATGATGATTATGATAAGTAAGTTAAGATGATGATGTTTATGATAAGTAAAGATGATATGATGTTTATGATGATGATTATGATAAGTAAGTTAAGATGATGATGTTTATGATAAGTAAAGATGATATGATGTTTATGATGATGATTATGATAAGTAAGTTAAGATGATGATGTTTATGATAAGTAAAGATGATATGATGTTTATGATGATGATTATGATAAGTAAGTTAAGATGATGATGTTTATGATAAGTAAAGATGATATGATGTTTATGATGATGATTATGATAAGTAAGTTATGATGACGATGTTTATGATGAGTAAAGATGATATGATGTTTATGATGATGATTATGGTAAGTAAGTTATGATGATGATGTTTATGATGAGTAAAGGTGATATGATGTTTATGATGATGTTTACGATGATGATGATTATGACGATGTTTATGATGACGTATATGAGATTGGGTAAGGTGCCCATGTGGTAAGATGCCACACAATGTTTATGATATGGTAAGACGCCATATGATTGGGTGAGATGCCCATGTGGTAAGATGCCACACAATGTTTATGATATGGTAAGACGCCATATGATTGGGTGAGATACCCATGTGGTAAGATGCCACACAATGTTTATGATATGGTAAGACGCCATATGATTGGGTAAGATGCCCATGTGGTAAGATGCCACACGATGATTGTGTTATGGTAAGATGCCATATGACGGGGTAAGATGCCCATATAGTAAGAGGCCATACGATGTTATTATGTGGTAAGACGCCACGGGGTAAGATGCCCATATGGTAAGAGGCCATACGATGTTATTATGTGGTAAGACGCCACGGGGTAAGATGCCCATATGGTAAGAGGCCATACAATGTTATTATGTGGTAAGACACCACGGGGTAAGATGCCCATATGGTAAGAGGCCATACGATGTTATTATGTGGTAAGACGCCACGGGGTAAGATGCCCATATGGTAAGAGGCCATACATGTTATTATGTGGTAAGACGCCACGGGGTAAGATGCCCATATGGTAAGAGGCCATACGATGTTATTATGTGGTAAGATGCCACGGGGTAAGATGCCCATATGGTAAGAGGCCATACGATGTTATTATGTGGTAAGACGCCACGGGGTAAGATGCCCATATGGTAAGAGGCCATACGATGTTATTATGTGGTAAGACGCCACGGGGTAAGATGCCCATATGGTAAGAGGCCATACGATGTTATTATGTGGTAAGACGCCACGGGGTAAGATGCCCATATGGTAAGAGGCCAAACGATGTTATTATGTGGTAAGACGCCACGGGGTAAGATGCCCATATGGTAAGAGGCCATACGATGTTATTATGTGGTAAGACGCCACGGGGTAAGATGCCCATATGGTAAGAGGCCATACAATGTTATTATGTGTGGTAAGACGCCAAGGGGTAAGATGCCCATATGGTAAGAGGCCATACGATGTTATTATGTGATAAGATGCCACAGGGTAAGATGCCCATGTGCATGAATATGAACCAGGGAAAATGAAAAGAAGTTAATGATAACCAGCAAGCTTACTCAACTATGATTTCGTACATTTACTGTTATAGTTATAAGATGATGATGCTTATATGATGATGATGTATAAGATGATGATGCTTATATGATGATGATGTATAAGATGATGATGCTTATATGATGATGATGTATAAGATGATGATGCTTATATGATGATGATGTATAAGATGATGATGCTATAAGATGATGATGCTTATATGATGATGATGTATAAGATGATGATGCTATAAGATGACGATGCTTATGTGATGATGATGTTATAAGATGATGATATTTATGAAATGATGATGCTCATATGATGAAGATGTTATAAGATGGTGATAATTATAAGATGATGATTTTAATCATTCATGTCAAGAATTAATGACTATATGCATGGCTATGAAACAGGGACATTGGAGTGTCCAGGGTGTATAGGCATTAGAGGAATGTTGGGTAAAGACCCACTACTCTATTGATTTTCTTCCCACAGTATGGTATGCCGTGCGGGAACGTCCATCTTATTGGTAGGTTTGAGGTGAACCTAGAGAGGCAGCGACTAGTTTGTCTGCCGTGTGTGTGCAGCACCAAGAGGGGCTTGTTAGAGCCGTTATACTGCTCGTAGGAACCAAGTGTGGCAAATCGTAAGGCGATACGATGTGGATTGTGGTGGACTCTAGTAGTCACCATGTCATCGAGGTTGAGGTTCTGCGTGCCTCACTGAAACGTGTATACGTTTATGTTTAAATCTTTGTGAGACTTGTCTGGGACAGCTCATGATGTTGAAGTACCAACAAGAGAGTCATCAAGTCGTCGTTGATTCGATCTGGGAATCCATGTATTTGGGATGCAATGGGTTTATTGCATGTCCTTTCAAATTTGAAACTCTAAGGAGTCTCGATTGTTTCTTTATGACCAGGATGTGGTTCTTGGGATATCCGGAGGTGGACATCTTATGAGATATCTTTCGTGTGAATCTATGGCCGTGAGTTGCCCAACTTAAGTTGCAATGATGCGACTGCTCCTTCGATAGAGGAGGTTTGGAAGTGGAAACCAGGTTTGGTATGTGTACACCGTAGTGTACTGATGTTTCCCTTGTAACGATGGATGTTAGACATCGTGAGTCATGATAAGAGATGTCAATGGATGATATCTACGATGGAATCGGGAGCGATTCGAATCCTTGCAGTTTCAGTTGACTAACTGCTTTTGGATTATTAGCGTTGAGTTGTGCTGACGCTCTTTGACGTTATGATAGATTTGGAAGTCTATTCCACTCCAGAGTTTGACACGAGGTCAACGTTCTCACGGTTGAGGTGTCATTTAGGATGCGTTCATACTATTTGTATTAGAACTAAGGATGACTGTCCGACCTACAGCCGTAAGTATTGGTTGTTTTGCAGTCATGAAAGGCTGACTTTTAGGATGACCCGCATTGAGGTACGTTTTGCCTCTTGGGTGATATGTTGGCTTTGGTATGTCGCTCTGTTTCAGAGTTTGATGTGAGGTAAGTATCCTCGCGTTTATTAATACGATTCTGATATGGTCAAGAATCGAAGTTATGGCTTCATGTTGTTGTGTAGCCTGAGTGTTATGTGATACACCGGTGCTAATTTCGAGGACGAAATTCTTTTAGTGGGGGATATTGTGATGACCAGGGATTATAGATGTTAATCCCGTAGTGTTAAAAATCCCTAAAGTTGTTTTACGTGGCGATTTGGAGTTTAATCGCGATGTTGGGCCTTCTGGGCTCGTTTATTTGGGTAGTTGGGATCGTTGGATCCCGAGGTTGAGATTGTATTCACATTACGGTGTAAAACCTAAGAGTTGGGTTTTTGATGTGTCTCGGAATCTCGGGTGCTTGTGTGAGCACCGATAGGGGGTTTTGGTGTTAGAGAGAGAATTTTTGAAAACAGATGATTTTTAATGAATCACGATGTATTTGTGGGGCTATTAGTATTTTGGGGTATTTTGCTATAAATACAAGTTGAACCCGAGATTTTTATTAAAAATTGCATTTCAGCCCCACCTTCCCTTCTTCTCTCTCCCCGCCGAATCCCGCCTGCTACAGTCCCCCGCGCACGAAAACGCTTCGCCTGCCGCCGTCCCGCCGCCGTTCGGCACGTGCGACCCGCCGCCGGCTTCGTCTCGTCGAGGCGCAGCTACCACTCCGGCAATTCGAAGTTTCGTCGCGTTTTGAAGTCGGATTTTGCAGATGAGCGCCGATCCCCAAATTCTAGGGTTCTTCGATTTCGGTCGATTTTACTTCCGATTTTTGATTGGGTAACGTTCTTTACCTCTTTTTCGTCCCTCTCATGATATTCCCTGCTAAATTTGGAGGTATTGTGTTCGAATTTGTGGATCTTGGTTCGAATTTCATGATGTTGAGGGGTTTATGTTCGATTTTGGGGGTTTTTGACATGAGGATGATGATTCTTGTTGTTATTCGATTTATTCATGTTTAAATGAATTATGATGCTTATTTGGGTTCGAATCAAGTTGTTATGGTTCGAATTTTTGAAGGTGTTCTTGAGCAATTTTTTCGATATGTCGCATTCGTTTTCCCTCCCTGCATGTACCCTGCCCCGGGTCTTTTAAATGATTTATTGTCGTGTGTTGACAATATTTTGAGGGTTATGGATGTGCTTGAGCATGTGTTACATGTTCGTAAATAATTGTGAATTATTTATCGTGTTAGCACATCGTTCCTCGGGGCATGGAACTCGAGCAAGGTTTGGCTCGGACTTCGAGGATTTAAGGTACGTTTAGCGTACGAGCATAGCTTAAATGATGTTTTACAAGTATGATGCATGATTTAAAATACATGAAATGCTTTACTATGATGGCACCGTGACTTGGTTACGTTATGTTGAATCACATGGTGAAATGCTTGGTGCCGCTATGAAGCGAGCAAATGATGGGTGTGGTCGCTACGGAGCGAACACCAGTAGTATGACGCTACTTTGAAGTAAGAAATGAAAATGTGGTGTGATTAGATATCTAGGATATCTGTGTTTTATTCCCTATTGGTAATGAATAGGAACAGAGACGTAGTTAATCAGAGAAGTGATTAACTAGTATCGGAAGTTAAGGAAGTCTCAATATGATATCTAGAATTATGATAATTGCTAGATAAAGAAAGATGTTATGAAATGTTGTTAATTCGAAACTGGTTAGGGTTAACCAATATGATGATTAACTGCATATTCAAGATTTGATGATTTATCTGTTTTGAGAACAGGGTTATTACAGGGGTACGCTAGGATGAGGATGATACCATCCAGGAAGTGTCACATATGTTCCACAATATTTACATTTTCGTAAATTATGTATTATGTCATTATGATTATGAAATTGTGGAATTGGTATGCTCACCCCGTTGGGGGCTGTCTCTGTTGGGACAGGTGAACAGGTACATCGATGGCTTTGGAGATGAGCTCGAGCTGTTGATTGGATGTACTCCCAGGATCGTGGTACCAGGGCTTGATGGAGCACGGTATCGTATAGAGTACCTATATATATATACCCATGATGGTTATACACATAATTATGATGCTCGCATGTGAGCACGATTATACTTGTACATGGGTTGTATATAAAGGCATGAGCCTTTCTCTCTTTCATTCTATGTTGCATGCAATTAGAGGTAGAATTGCTAAAGGTTATGAGAGTCATTAGTGTATGTGGGTGTTGAAACCCACTTTTGTTGCCATATGTGTGGTGTTTTCCCTGGCTGGGAATTTACTTGATATTGCTGTATTCTGATGAGTATTACGTTTTCCCTGGCCGGGAATTATGTTATGTGTTGTACTTTTATTTCGGGATAGCTCTATTTATGGGGGGGAGACTCTGCCCAAATTTTTATAAAAGTCCACAATGTAAAGAGTGGTGTAATGGGCGAACTCTATGAGTCTCTTGTTGTTGGGATGATGAACTTATAACATAGTATGTTAAAGAAAACTTTGTAATTACCATTCAATGGTAAAGTATTATCTGAGTTTCCCGAATGATTTTATGGAAAGCATGTGCCACACATAATGATTAATACACTAATCAAGGGTTAAGTATAAGGGGTCCTTACATAAAATGCTTGTCACATGGTAGGCGTGACCTGGTAGAGCATTTTCGGGTACATGTTATACATGTTGGGATTTGGGTGTTGTAATGGTTTAAATGATATGGGTTGTGTCTATTTGGTAATGCATGATTTTAATAGGGATCTTATTGCATTGTGGTAAAATACTTTTAAAATATCATGTTGGGGTATTCTACATACCATGCTTGTGTCTTGGAATACAATTAAAACCCCATATCATGGCTTGGGAGCCACTTGCATGCTTTATATCCCATCACCCTCTCCATCAACTTTTTGGTCCCTAAACCCCATTCACTCATCCAGAAGCTGCCATTTTCGTTTTTGAAACTAGAGAGGAGGAGAAAGCTTGAAAAAAAGGAGTCTTTGGTGTTTTCTTGCTTGAAACTTGGAGCTCAAGTGGTAAGCTTCCACTATGGTAGAGTTTTATTGAGTTTGGTTGGGTTATAACTTGTTTTTGGGGTTAAAAAGGGGAAGATCTTGTTCCAACATCTTGTTTATGTTTGGGGGTTGCATTTTAAAGTTGTTTTGTGGTTATATGTTGAGCATGGGAGTTGTTCTTGGTTGTAGATGAGTTTAAGTGTTGTTGGAAGCTCATACATGGAAGTTCCTCGCTGGAACAGGGCTGCTCGATCGATCGAGATTTGGGTCCGATCGATCGAGCAAAGCAGAGCCAGAACAAGGCGTGAAATGAGCTTACCGATCGATCGGTAATATTTCCCGATCGATCGGTGTGATGTCTCGATCGATCGGTAAAATGGTTCGATCGATCGGTGGAGGCAGTGCTTGGATGCATATTTTCTCTTCATTTGGCGATCGATCGGGGCTTAGAGGGCGATCGATCGCAAGGCATAAAATGTGGATTTTGGGATTTTGTTTTAAATGATGTTATTTTTGGTAATGGTTCACTTATTGGCTTCTAATATGGATTCATGTGATTGTGTAGAACCATCCCAGGTAGCCACACATCAAAGGAGATAAAGTTCCACGACATCTCCACTTTTGGAACTAAGGTACGTAGTGAGACGTACGAGCATCGGACGGTAAAACGTATTTATTACGCTTTGAATTGGCTATGCATTATGGTTGCACATGTGGTCTTATTTATGCATTATGGTTGCATATATTGTTGGAACATGCATTATGGTTGCATGAAATTGTGAGTCGAGGTTATATCACAGTGATGAAGAATACTTGCCGCCTTCATGTCGAGGCGATGATAGAATACTTGCCACTGTCATATTTAGCGATGAAGAATATTTGCCGCAAACATGTCGAAGCGAAGGATCATGCCGCTGTCATGTTGATGCGAGGGATATTATACCGCTAATATGTCGAAGTGAGGGGTATTAATGCCGCTGTCATGTAACGCGAGGGGTATTATGCCACTGATATAATAAGACTGGGATTGGCCATTAGTATACATGGAACGGATGCATGTCATGACATATATTATTGGTGTTATAATCAATTAATTGTGATTATAGTACAGGGACAACCAAGGGAGCTTTTGTATGTGTTAAGTACAGGAAGTGATTTGCATTTATGGTTTATGCATTGAATTATGATCATACTATTGTGAATATGATTTATATACATGGTCATGGTTTGGGGTTGTTCCTGTAGGTACTTTTGGGCGGACGGGCTAAGGCGGGTTGATGCAGTGAGCCAGTGAGGAGTGCTTTTGGCATAGCAGGCTTAATTTTTGTATAGTCTCTACTCTAGGAGTAGTGTAAAACTATAGGATTAGCATTCATTGGTTGAGAATGTAACTAATCCCTTTTGGAACTTCATTTTGGCACTGTAATTAATAGCTCAGGGCATCAACACAACCTTTATACTCTGTTATGCATGGAAATTTTTATTTACGCCTTTAATCCGCACTTAAGGAACTAGGGTCCCTACATTAGTGGTATCAGAGCAGTGGTTAGAGAACCCGGGAACGAGTGAAGGGTAGCCTTAGTATGGTTGGCTAGGTGTTTACACTTGGGGCATGTCTATGCATGTGGTGCATATTTATGTATACAATTGGCATACTAACATGCTTGTCATTCATATTGTCTAACGGTTTAGCATATATATTGTTTGGAATTGTTGTTAACCTTTGTGTTACACCATGGCGGCTATAAATGCGGGGAACCTCAACGAGGAGGTGGGTGATATTGGGAGCGTGAATGCTAGCATCGGGCAGGCAAATCCTTTACCCCCACCTGCTGTGGGCATGGAACCGGTTGCTCAATTACTGCTACCAGGGGAGCTTAGCCTGACACAATTCCTGACCTCCACCCACCCATGTTTGAAGGAACAGAGACAGGAGAAGAGGCCGAAGAGTGGCTGGAGAGACTAGAACAGATTTTTGTATCTGCGCCGTGTGCTAGGACGGCTTGGTTAAGACTGGCAGAATTGGCAAAGAAGTCTTCCATGTGGTGGAAGACGACTGTAATGGAATTGAGGGCACAGGGCATGGTAATCGACTGGACTTTATTTCGGACTCGGTTTCTAAACCGATATTTCTCTGCCGCGGCTAGGCAAAACTAAGGAGGATGAATTTACGAATCTGAAGCAAGGGAACCTGACGGTTTCGGACTACGCCATGCACTACTCATCCTTATTGAGGTATGTTCCACACATTGCTACAAATGGGCATGCCAAGATGAGGCACTTTTTGAAGGGGCTGCGACCGGAATTATTTGATCGGGTCATTTCTAACAACCCGACATCCTTTGATGAGGCACTGGTTAGAGCGGAGTTAGCGGAGATAGGGGTGAGTGCTTATCGTGAGGCCATATCCTCACCAGCTCCATCACAAAGATCAACATCTGAAAATCTGAGGCCCCGAGGAGGATCTTTTAAGTCACGGGGGACTTCTTCTTCTACTCGGTTCGGCGGAAGGAGGCCGGAGGGCCGGAAGCAAGGGGATCGGAGGAGTGGTACATCTACTTATGGGGGACCGGCTCAAGCTAGTAGAGCTGGAGATGTCAAGTGCCACTTTTGTGGAGGGCCACATTTGATGCGAGATTGTTCTGCGTGCTACATTTGTGGCAAGTCGGGCCACATTGCTCGGCGTTGCCCCAACCGGGAAGGACAGACGGATCTCAGGGAAGGTCGAGGGAGGTTTACTAGTGGTTCAGTGCAGCAGAGGCCACCGATGGTGCCTCGTCAGATGGGAGGACATGCGATGGGGCCACCTCAGGGACAGGTCTATGCATTGACCAGGGAGCAGGCCGATGCAGCTCCAGAGGAGGTTATAGCTGGTACGTGCCTACTATTTACATTTTCCGCCTTTATTTTGATAGACACAGGTCCTTCGCACTCCTTCGTGTCTGCGGACTTTGTGGCGAGACATCATATGTGCACGTCTCCGTTACCCACGTCTCTATTGGTCTCGACACCCACCGGGAAGAGAGTTGTTGCTGATCGGTTTCTGATGGACTGCCTCATTTATTTTGAGGGCAATGAGATAAAGGCAGATTTGATTGTTTTGAGTATGTCAGATTTCGACTGCATTGTAGGCATCGACATTCTGAACAGATATCAGGCAATGGTAGATTGTCGACAGAGGACAGTTCGATTCAGATCTGGTTTGGGAGTTCAGTGGACTTTTTATGGCGACGGGTCTTGTGCGAAGATTCTGTTGATTTCGGCAATCAAAATGTCTCAGTTGTTGGAACGTGGTCACACGGGATACCTCATCTATGCCGTGGACACGTCAGGAAAGAGCAAAGAGTTAAAGGTTGAGGACGTACCAGTGGTAGCGGAATTTGCTGACGTATTTCCGGAGGAGATTCCCGGATTCCCACCGGCAAGGGAAGTTGAGTTTGGGATTGAGTTATTACCGGGGACATCCGCTATCTCTCGTGCACCTTACAGGATGGCACCGGCTGAGCTAAGAGAGTTGAAGGAGCAATTGCAGGAACTCCTTGATAAAGGATATATACGCCCTAGCGTATCGCCTTGGGCCGCACCAGTTCTTTTTGTGAAGAAGAAGGATGGCTCGATGCGCTTGTGCATCGATTACCGGCAACTGAATAAGGCCACGGTAAAGAACAAGTACCCTCTTCCAAGGATCGACGACTTGTTTGACCAGTTGCAAGGTACGAAGCTGTATAGTAAAATTGATTTAAGATCCGGGTACCACCAGATACGGGTCAGGGAGGAGGATGTGCAAAAGACAGCATTTAGGACTCGGTATGGGCACTACGAGTTCTTGGTAATGCCATTCGGTGTGACGAACGCCCCGGCTGTCTTTATGAGCTTGATGAATCAGGTATTCCAACCCTATCTGGATCAGTTCGTCATTGTGTTTATTGACGATATACCATCTACTCCCGGAGTGAGGAAGAGCATGTGAGACATTTGAGGACAGTGCTCCAGATCCTTAGAGATCACCAGTTATATGCCAAACTCAGTAAGTGTGAGTTTTTGTGATGACCAGAGATTAGGGATGTTAATCCCGGAGTGTTAATAACCCCTAAAGTTGTTTTACGTGACAATTGGAGTTTAATCGAGGTGTTGGGCCTTCTGGGCTCGTCTATTTGAGTAGTTGGGATCGTTGGATCCCGAGGTTGAGAGGTATTCTCATTTCGGTGAAAACCTGTGAGTTGGGTTTTTAGTGTGACTCAGAATCTCGGGTGCTGTGTGTGGGCACCGGTAGGGGGTTTTTGAGTTAGAGAGAGAGTTTTTGAAAACAGATGATTTTTAATGAATCATGATGTATTTGTGGGGATATTAGTATTTCGGGGTATTTTTGCTATAAATACCAGTTGAACCCGAGATTTTAATTATCGGAACCATTTTTCCTCACCTCCTCTCTCTCTTCCCGCCCGCGCACTTCACGATCCCCTTTGACCACCGCGCGTAAAAATCGTCGGCCCGCCGCCGTTCGGCGCGTGCCACCCGCCGTTGGATTCGTCTCTTCCAGGCGCCTCTATCCATACCAACAATTTGAAGTTTGGTCGCGATTTGAGCTCGGATTTCTGCAGAAAGCGTAGGGTTCGAAAACTGGAGTTCATCCGATTTTTGGGGCTCGATTTTGGTATGTTTTTGGTACGATTTTTCTAGTGTTTTTGGGGCGTTTTTAAGCTGATTTTGAGTCGATGATTTCAGACTTTTGTGGTTCGAAATAATTGTTGCATTTGGTTCGAATTTTAGCTCGATTTTCATGAGTTAGGGTTCGAAAAATTGGGGCTTTTGACAAGGAGTGATGATTCTTGTTAGTAATTGATTAATTCATGTTTAGATGCATTATGATGCTTGATTGTGTTCGAAATTGAGGAATTGGATTCGAATTTAGGGCTTTGAATTCGGATTTTGGGGGTTTTGGCATGTGGGGCGATTATTCATGTTGTTGATTGATTAATTCATATTTTAGATGAATTATGGTGTTTAATTGGGTTCGATTTGTGTTGTGAAGATTCGAAAATTTGTGGGGAATTCTTGAGCAATTTTCGATAATGGTTAATTGTCGTGTGTTGACAATATTTTGAGGGTTATGGGTGTGCTTGAGCATGGGTTGCATGTTCGTAATTAATGGTGAATTAATTTATCGTGTTAGCACATCGTTCCTCGGAGCATGGAACTCGAGCAAGGTTTGGCTCGGACTTCGGAAATTTGAGGTACGTGTGACGTACGAGCATTACTTTATGTGATAGCAATTGTGAAATGCATAATGTGTTGTAATTGCATTAGATGGTTGTGGGTATGGCTATATATATATATATATATGTCGATATGACTATGGAACGACCTAGTCTTGATATCGCTGCCACAAGTGTGCGTAGTACTAGAGTAGTATGACCTTATAAGAGGTATGGGTACTGGGTTTATATGACTATTGTGAGACATGTGAGATGTCTAAGTATAAATGAGAATTTGTAAAATAAAGGGTAGGGCATTTGAGATGCCCGAGAATGATCGTGGGATCATGTATTCATTGTAAGACATGTGAGATGTCTAAGTGAAATGGAAAATTGGTAAAATAAATGCTAGGCATTTGAGCTATCTATGATTGGTAGCAAAGTTGAAAATCAGTGTTAGATATCGAGATATCTATATTTGTATGTATAATGAATTTGGAATCATTAATTATTGATACTTGAGAACCAGGCATGCAATGAGTTAAATCAATGTGTTGATTTACTGATTTATGAGATTTGATGAGTTTGATGATGTAAGTAACCCCATGAGCATACAACGCAGCGGAATAAAATTTTGGGATTACAAACCAGCGATCTATACATAGGGATTCATATCGGATTAGAGAATTACAAGTGTCTTACCCTTGTAGCGCGTTTGAAGCAGAATCCACGGAGCTGCACCACGTCCTACGCCTTCTCCGAGTCACTAAGCAAAAATCGATTGGTTTTGCCTCAACGGTATCCACACGATCAAATCGAATGAAGGGACGATTTAATAACAAGTTGCTAGACAAGTTATTAAACCGGAACAAGAAAGAACACTCGATTCTAAATCGAATGGCTCGCTCAAAACTCAAAATTTCTCTTCGGCTATGAAGAGAGGCCGAGAGCACCTTTGGTTATGGAGGCCGTGTGGTTCTTTTGTTTTTAGGTTAGTATGATATGAAAGTTGTCTTTCAATTAATCACCTTGCAATCATATTAAATATGATTAATTAAAGGCTTTCTTAAAGCTTCATGGGCTTAAGCCCATGATTTAATTAATCCTTATGATTATTAATTAAGACTCCTCTTAATTATTTAATTCATCCCATGAATTTAATTTCCCTTCTCGATTTAATCTTTTGTGCGACCCGATAGGATCTCGTAATGTTGGCAGTGACATAAAATCTCATTTTATGTCGCAAGCATCGAGCGGTATCTAGCAACACATCGATGCTACCCAAATTACGAGAATGTCAATGACTCGACATAACCTTTAGAACTTGTGATAATATTAATCATGTAACTTAATCCCTTTGTCCTTTGTGTTTAGATTGAACACGAGTCATGGAATAATCATACTCGTATATTCAATCTCTATTTCTTGATCCCCAAGTAGAACTAGAATAAACGAATAAGCTCGATATCTCATATCGACTCATTCGAGCATGGCCATGCATTTTAGTTCTCACTTGATCAAGGGCCAAACACATATCCTGTTATATAGGAGGGACAAATCCTATCTCGATCAGTCAACATCCCTCTACATAATTCGTAGTGTATCCAATAGTCGCCTTTATAGATTACCCTGTTACGGGTAACGTTTGACGATATCAAGATACATAACTCCTTATGTTGGGATCTCTGATGATCACAAGTCGTAAGGATTGTATACATTATTATCACTATGAGAATTGCATATGACGATCATATAACTATCCATGTTGCATTCTCATGGTGGGTCTGTCCAGTACATCGTTCTCTAACATGTACCCATATGTTGATTTGATATCTCATATCAATGAACAATTCATCGATCAACATATACTAGTCTCTACGTATTATCATTATCCCTATTCATGATAATACTTGACTAGGGACATCTTTAAGAATAATACAATATTATTCTAAGGACATTAACATATATATTAATTCACAATGCACAGTTAAAAGAATAATATATAATAATGAATTGCCATTCATAAAACCATAAACATTGTATGTCTTAAACAATCATCTAATGACTTGTCTTAGGGCATATCCCAACAAATCTCCCACTTGCACTAAGACCACTCAGACATATACCTAATGCCTAGAGATCTAGTATGACGATCATGCTTCTGCTGTGACAGCGGCTTCGTCAATGGGTCAGATACATTATCATCTGTTGGTACTTTGCATATTTTAACATCTCCCCTTTCAACGATTTCTCGAATGAAATGGAAACGCCTAAGTATGTGCTTGGATCTTTGGTGAGATCTTGGTTCCTTAGCCAATGCGATCGCTCCATTGTTGTCACAATAGAGTTCTATCGGATCTTTAATGCTAGGCACCACTCCAAGTTCAGAAATGAACTTCCTCATCCAAACAGCTTCCTTTGCTGCATCCGAGGCAGCAATATACTCAGCTTCCGTTGTAGAATCGGCTACTGTTTCTTGCTTTGAACTCTTCCAGCTCACAGCACCCCCATTTAGGCAATACACATATCCAGATTGCGATCGAAAATCATCTTTGTCGGTTTGGAAGCTAGCATCAGTGTAACCCATTACATTGAGCTCTTCCTCACCTCCATAAATCAAGAATGTATCCTTAGTCCTTCTCAAGTACTTCAGGATATTCTTGACAGCAATCCAGTGACCTTCACCTGGATCAACTTGATATCTGCTCGTCATGCTCAAAGCATACGATACATCGGGACGAGTACATATCATGGCATACATGATAGATCCAATAGCTGACGCGTATGGAATCTTACTCATGCGTTGTCTCTCATCTGGTGTTGAAGGACATTGTTCCTTCGAGAGATAAATACCATGTGTCATAGGAACGAATCTTTTCTTGGATTCTTGCATGCTAAACCTTTTAAGCACTTTGTCTATGCATGTACTTTGACTTAGACCAAGAAGCCTTCTCGATCTATCTCTATAGATCTTGATTCCTAATACATAGGTGGCTTCTCCTAAGTCTTTCATCGAAAAGCAATTCCCTAGCCAAATATTTACAGATTGCAAGGCAGGGATATCATTTCCAATAAGAAGTATGTCATCTACATACAACACTAGGAAAATGATTACGCTCCCACTGACCTTCTTGTAGACACAAGGTTCATCTTCATTTTTGATAAAACCAAACTCTTTGATTGCATCATCAAAACGAAGATTCCAACTCCGAGAAGCTTGCTTCAATCCATAAATGGATCGTTGTAGCTTGCATATCTTTCCAGCATCCTTTGGATCGACAAAACCCTCGGGCTGTGTCATGTACACATCCTCGAGCAGATTTCCATTAAGGAAAGCTGTTTTGACATCCATCTGCCAGATTTCATAATCATGAAATGCAGCTATTGCAAGTAAGATCCTTATGGATTTAACCATGGCCACTGGTGAAAAGGTTTCATCATAGTCAATACCATGAATTTGTTTGAATCCTTTTGCAACCAGCCGACCTTTATAGGTTTGTACGTTACCATCCATATCGGTCTTTTTCTTGAAAATACATTTGCACCCTATGGGTCGTACCCCTTCAGGTGGATCAACCAAAGTCCATACTTGGTTTGCAAACATGGATTCCATCTCAGATTTCATGGCCTCTTGCCATTTCTCA
Organism: Haberlea rhodopensis; assembly: GCA_907163345.1. Lineage (NCBI taxonomy): Eukaryota > Viridiplantae > Streptophyta > Magnoliopsida > Lamiales > Gesneriaceae > Haberlea > Haberlea rhodopensis. The sequence goes on from CAJQUN010000201.1 coordinate 157,393, forward strand.
GAATCATTACCCATTATAGCATGTTGATAAGATGACGGCTCATCCTCATCAATAAGTAGTAAGTCACCTTGTTGAGTCACGAGAAATCCATATCTCTCTGGCTCCCGGTGTGCTCTTACAGACCTACGCTGGGCTTGTGTCTCTTGAGCAGGTGCTTCTTCCACAACAGTTTGTGGTGCCTGCTCTGTTTCCATCTCAATTTCAGGTTCAGTGTTTTCTTGTGGTTGAACTTCACTAAGTTCTATTTTTCTCCCACTGGTTTTTCTAGAAATAAATTCTCTTTCAAGAAATACACCAGTCCGAGCAACAACTACTTTGTTCTCGGTGGGATAATAGAAATAGTATCCTTTCGTTTCCTTAGGATACCCCACAAATAAACACTTATCAGATTTGGGTCCAAGTTTGTTAGTGGCATGACGTCTAACGAAAGCCTCACAACCCCAAATCTTCATAAAAGACATACTAGGACGCTTCCCAGTCCATATCTCATATGGTGTCTTTTCCACTGATTTAGATGGAACACGGTTCAGTAAGAAAATTGCTGTTTCTAGAGCGTGTCCCCAAAACGATATCGGAAGATCTGCATGACTCATCATTGATCTAACCATGTCTAACAAGGTTCGATTTCTCCTCTCGGATACACCATTCCATTGTGGAGTATACGGAGGAGTGAGTTGTGGGACTATCCCACACTCCTTTAGATAGTCATGAAACTCTTGGCTTAAGTATTCTCCTCCTCGATCTGATCGAAGGATTTTGATACTTTTGCCAAGTTGGTTTTGTACTTCATTCTTGAAATCTTTGAACTTTTCAAAGGTTTCATGTTTATGTTTCATTAGGTACACATACCCATATCTAATGAGGTCATCAGTAAATGTAACGAAGTATTGAAAACCACCTCTAGCTTGCGTACTTATTGGTCCACATACATCACTATGTATTAGTCCCAATAAAACATTTGCCCTTTCAACATGTCCCTTGAAAGGGGCTTTAGTCATCTTGCCCATTAAACAAGATTCGCATGTTTCATATGATTCAAAATCAAATGAATCTAATACTCCATCCTTATGAAGTTTAGATATGCGGTTCTCGTTTATGTGGCCCAAGCGACAGTGCCAGAGATAAGTCGGATTACAATCATTATTTTTAATCCTTTTAGTATTTATGTTATAGATAGGCATATCAAGATTTAATACATAAAGACCATTCACCATTTGTGCACTAGCATAAAACATATCATTTAAATAAATAGAACAACAATTGTCCTTTATTATAAATGAAAAACCATACTTGTCTAAACAAGAAATAGAAATAATGTTTTTAGTAATTGAAGGCACAAAATAACAGTCTTTTAAAATCAACGATAAACCAGAAGGTAAAGCTAAATGATAATCTCCCATAGCTAATGCAGCAACTCTTGCTCCATTTCCAACTCGGAGATCAACTTCACCTTTTGCCAATGTCCTACTCCTTTTGAGATCCTGCACATTTACACAAATGTGAGATCCACATCCAGTATCTAATACCCATGATGAAGAAGTAGATAAATTGACTTCTATAACAAAAATACCTGAAGCGGAAGTCACACTTCCTTTCTTTAGATCCTCCAGATATACTTTGCAGTTCCTTTTCCAATGGCCGGTCTCACCGCAATGGAAACAGTTCCCTTCTTTTGCTATCCCTCCCTTTGGCTTCAGTGCAGAAGACTTTGGCTTAGATTTAGCAAAGACCTTCTTTGCTTTCTTGTTGCCTTTAGCTTTGGCCCTTCCTTTGCCCTTATTCACAATAAGGACATTTGTGGCCTTAGTCTTCTTAGTATTTGCTTCATATGTTCTCAACATACCAAGCAACTGGGGTAGAGTCTTTTCCATATCAGTCATATTGTAATTTACTACAAATTGACTGAAGCTCTCCGGCAACGATTGCAAGATTACATCGGTGGCCAACTCTTGGTCCAATGGAAAACCCAGCTTGTCCAGATTCTCAATGTACCCAATCATCTTGAGCACATGAGTTCCAACTAAGCTTCCTTCTACCATCCTGCACTGGAATAACGCTTTAGAGACGTCATACCTCTCTTGTCTAGCTTGCTGTTGGTACAACTGCTTTAAGTGTTCGATCATATCTGTAAGGACCCCCGTGCCCTTAACCCGTAATTAGTGCATTAAGCCATACCATGAGTGCATATAATCATACCATCAGGGGAAAAACCCTATGCAAGTGCAACACCGTATGCTACCCAGAAAATTTCTTGCATTCAATTCCCAATATTCAAATTCCCCCTACCATTATTATTCACATAACATGCACCCACATAATACACTAATATGCTCTTAGTTCATTTAGCAATTCCCATAATTAATTGCATGCAACCATAATGAACAGAAAGAGGCCATAGCCCATTTATACATCCCATATACACGTAAGGTGTACTCAATGAATAAACGTGTATTTGATGCATAAAACACTATACCGGATACCGCTACTGGTACTTCTATCCTGGAAGCATCTTCCAAGCACAACTCGATCTCAACACTGGATCTGTGCACTTCTTTGACCAGCTCTAGTACCTCGATCCTGGGAGTACCCCAATCAATAGCCTGAGCTCAACTTCAAAGCTACCGCTACACCTGTATTACCTGCCCCAACAGAGACAGCCCCCACACGGGGTGAGCATACCAATACCACCAATCCAATAAGCATAATATTGCAATTCAAATACAAAATGTAAATGCTTTAATTTAAATGATACTCCCTGGATGGCAATACCCTCATCCGGGATCCCCTGTATTGTCCCTGTTCTCAAAATAACCAAACTCATCAAATTCCCAAAGCCAGTTAATCGTCACATAGATTAACTAATACCGTTCCATTATACCAGTTCCATGATCAATGTAGTAAGAACACAATGTAAAAGACCATAGATATCACATATATCTATCCAATCATTCCATGTTCCTATTTCCTCGCTCGCTCCTCAATAGCGGTATAATAAACCTTGCGCACGCTCAACAATAGCGGCGTCATAACCGATGGTCGCCCAATGGCGACCGCATTCCGAATCATTGCTCGCTCGAAGGCGGCACTGTATGATTCCCAATATATATATATATATATCCATTTAAGGCAAATACCATTTACCATGCATATTATTATCCATTTGTAGTAAGTATCATGCACCATGCATTTCAATACTTATCCGATGTAATTACCACATGCCACATATTGCAATGTCCATACAATACAATTACCATACACCATGTATTTCAATGCCCATTTAATACCATTATCACAAACCATGCATTTTACAGTTGCAATACTATAATAGGCTATGCTCGTACGTCCCACGTACCTTAATTTCCGAAGTCCGAGCCAAACCTTGCTCGAGTTCCATGCTCCGAGGAATATGTGCTAACACATAAACAACTCACAATCAAGAATAAGCATGCGATTACGTGTCCAAGCACGTTCAAGACTCCCAGTCATATCGTCAATCCATGATGATTACCAAAATAAAAGCCCCCCCGGCTAAACATGCATAATACCCAAAATATACCATTAACAAGTTTAAAAGATAACCAAGAATTCAACCGGGAATTCCGTTTTATTGAACTTTGGCCTCAACCAATCCATTTTAAAAGTACAGCATTCACATTGGAATGTAGACATTGCCCCGGAAACGGCCCCTTAAAACCCCGATTCCAAAATCCCAACATTTTCCAAAATTTGAAAAAAAACCCAAGGGAACAGGGCCGCGATCGATCGGCGCCAAGCCGCGATCGATCGCCATACCCTACTGTCCGAAAATAAACAAGCCGCGATCGATCGCCACATCTCGCGATCGATCGCCAAGACCCTCGCGATCGATCGCCCACTTCTCGCGATCGATCGCCGCTACTGCTCATCGCCTTCCCAAATCCAGTAGCATGTCGCGATCGATCGGCGCCTCGCCAAGATCGATCGCGGACTGCAATTTTCCGAAAACTCGAGCTTTAATGGTGTTTTTAACACCCAAACTCCAAACCAGCACCCCATACAACCTCAACACCTCAAATACAACAATTAAACTCCATGAAAACACTGAAATCAACATAATAGATTTAAACCCAAAATTCCCAAAACCCAAAGCCAACCAAAACCTCAACCAAAAGCTACCATACTACTATCAAACCGAAGCTAATGACGAGGGGGAGATTAATACCTGATTATCTTCGAGAAAACCGGCCTCCAAGCCAAGCTACCCGCGATTTCTCCTCCAAGGGAGAAAAGGGAAATGGGGGAGAAGGGTTTATCGCAGGAGAGGGGAGGGAGAGGGAGAGAAATGGATTCCAAATGACGGAATCCCGAGTCCAACTGGTATATATAGCAAAAATGCCCCAAAATACCAATACCTTCACCAATACATCATGATTCATTAAAAATCATCTGTTTTCAAAAACTCTCTCTCTAACTCAAAAACCCCCCTACCGGTGCCCACACACAGCACCCGAAATTCTGAGTCACACTAAAAACCCAACTCGCAGGTTTTCACCGGAATGAGAATACGATCTCAACCTCGGGATCCAACGATCCCAAATGCCCGATTTACCAACCTCGGGAACCTCGGGATCCAACGATCCCAAATGCCCGATTTACCAACCTCGGGAGATGCCAAACCGCAATTAATTCCTAATTGCCACAATTAAAAATCCATTAAGGATTAATACAACACCGGGATTACCACCATAATTCCCGGACATCACAATTATCCCCTACTAATAAAATTTCGTCCCCGAAATTGCACCGGTGTACTCCACGTAACACCAGGACTACACCAACAAAACAAAGCCAAGACCCTGATTTTGAACCACCTTAGAATCAAATTAACAACTGCGAGAATACCAGTCTCGCACCAAGCCCTAAAATAGCGCAACGCCAAAACCAATACAAGCCCGAAAGATAACAACATACCTCGACGTGAATCGTCCCACAAGTCAGTTCACCAAAACTGCAAACCAACCAAATCTCCATTGGTTCTGACAAAGATATCATCCCGTGATATTCACCACCTGCCCACGATGCTTGACACGCATCGTCAAGATGGGGACCACTAGCATACAACAGTATACTCACAAAAGAAACCAGTCTTCGTTTCCCAGTCCATCTCCTCCAAAGGAGTAGTTGCACCACTTGCAACCTGGACCGGGTTACCCACGGTCATTGATCCACACAAAATACATCACCGAGGATGTTTACACCGGTGTGTTCCAAAAATCATATCTTGGTCCCGACACACCATCAAGACTCCACAAGGTCTCGAGTTCCATAGGGAAACATGTAAGGTAACCAATTACATTCCTGTACACGTGTCAACCATGACACTAAACACATCCGAATCTCGGTCATCCCTCATTTATCCTTGGATCCAACAATCCTAAAATAGGAAGGCTATCGAATTATCCAACAAGAACCACCATGATTCCAAAACACGTCGATCCCTCCTCGGGGAAAATCAAACAACCTTCACGATCATTCATCAGAATGCATCGTGCCATCGAGATTACCGATCTCGAGGTTCCACAATCTCACACCGGAGATCCACTAAACCAAGTATACACACTCGACGTTCCACAATGAACAAAATAATGTTGTCATTCGTATACACACACACGGCATACATGCCCATACACCCACACAACATGCATACGCAATGCAATAGACTCGGGTATCTCTGATCACACCCAAATCCCAAAACCAACTGTCAAACCCCGATTATTCTCGCCCCACGGAGAATGATGGTTGACAAACCAAAACCAAAGGGTGTGATTTCAACATCACCACCACACGAACCAAAATAACGAATCTCCCCAAAAGATTCAACCGGTAGGAATCACAATACCGCCTTCCTCTCAAGGAAGAAGTCATGAATCCATGATCCTCCAATCCTCGAACCACCGTTCGGAGAACCTGGGTATATTTATACCAAAACATATCCCGGAACCCAGAAATACACAATTGGTTAGAGTAGTGCATCAATACTACCATTACCCGATCCAAAATCCGTATACGCCATGTATACTCATCCCAACGACGCTCTGTACTAATACCATAGTACTCCACAATCGAGCATCTCCCGAAGACGTCTCCTCAAACGTCTCACCGAGGTAAGAAATCCATTACCCGGTCCAACACCAGTAATGCTTACCATGGCCGATTTACAATCAATCCACGACCGATGTAAGCTGTCTCTAAGACAGTACAATTCAAATCTCTCCAAGAGATAAAATCAATATAGTAGTGTCACCCCACTAACTATATCTCACAAACCATTGTGACTCCCATTGCATGCCATATGCAAGGATGCTCAACTAGAGCTAACAACGACTTGTTGACACTCACGTTGGTAATACCAACGAACTTGAGCTGTCCCAGTACAAGTCCCTCAAAACAATGACGTATAAACGTCCCCGTGAGGTATTCCCTACCTCAAATACCATGCCACATAGAGACTACAAGTGTCTACCATAACCCTCATCGTATCACCATACGATTCACCAAACTCGAATCCAACGAGCATTATAATAGCTACCACAAGCACACTAAAGCACTGCAACAATACCTGGCTAGTGATTCGCTGGTCCCATAGGCTTATACCAACCTATTAACGCGACACACATTCCATCCCGGTATACCATACCGCCCAAACCATTAGAGTTGTGGGTCATTGCCCAACATATCTCTAAAACACCAAAGCACACTGGACAACCCGGCGTCCACGCTCAATTATCATGCAATCCTAATCCATTAGGACTTCTTCCACGCCCTTAGGGTGGGTGTAACCATGTTTACTCCTCATCACAATAACAAGCGAGTAGTTTCCTCAATGACTACTCTTACCACCAATCACTTGGCCTTAGCCATCCCAGCGAGCATACCCAAGGGTATCATTGCTCGACAAATATTTACCTCTACAATATGATGCGGTACACTCACCGGTACAATGCATCAATGCTCCATCGAGCAAACCTGCTCGGCAAAAGGTCTCGTCGACCAATGACCCAGACTCTACCATGTGCTCACCATCGGCACCCAAACCATACTACCAAATACATAAACATGAATGCATTGACCACCAAAATGATGCCACACGTCCACATAGACATCCCAAATAACATCGTCAAACACATGACGGCTCATGTCGATATACGACATCCATAATCTCATCGTCAAACACATGACGGTAAACAACAATATACCATAATCCCAATACTGATAACAAAAGTAATATGCCATACCTCATCGCTATCGAGATAGCGGAATACCTGTATCCATCGTCCACTAGCGGTACATAAGCAGCACCCATCGCTCGTAGGCGGCATAATCCAGTGCTACACACATAGCGGTATAACCCATCGCTATCGAATCAGCGGCATGATCCCTCGCCATGGAGTCAGCGGCATAAAATGTCGCTATAGATATCCGGCGGTATAAACCATCGCCAATAGAATACCCGGCGTAACCGTCGCCAATAAAATACCCGGCGTAACCATCGCCAACAAAATACCCGGCGTAACCATCGCCAACAAAATACCCGGCGTAACCATCGCCAATAAAATACCCGGCGTAACCATCGCCAATAAAATACCCGGCGTAACCATCGCCAATAAAATACCCGGCGGAACCATCGCCAATAAAATACCCGGATAATCGCGGACTCAAGAGGTACTCACACTCATGTAGTACTTTGTTCCCGATCACATCGCTACGTCATGACAACGGCATCATCGCTTCGACGTGACAGCGGCATGTATCATCGCTTCGACACGACAGCGGCATCATCGTTTCGACATGACGGTGGTACCATCGCTTTGACGTGACAGCGGCATTTACCATCATTCCGGCATGACAGCGGAAATACCCTTCGCTTCGACGTATTAGCGGCATAATATCCCTCGCAATAATAATATGACAGCGGCATTTTCCTTCGCTTCGACATATTTGCGGCAAATATTCTTCATCGCTATAATACGACAGCGGCAAGTATTCATATCGCTACGCCATGCATGCAACCGTAATGCATAACCCGTATTTCAATAATTGTTTCGGCACGACAGCGGCATCATCGCTTCGACGTGACAGCGGCATTTACCATCGCTTCGACACGACAGCGGCATCATCGCTTCGACGTGCATGCAACCGTAATGCATAATCCGTATTCCCATAAACATCGCCATGAGTGTATTTTAATGCACCTCGCTCCAACATGTAGCGGCAAAGCATTAAAATCATCACTCCGATGTATACCTATGCAACCGTAATGCATAGTCCATGTCTCATAAGACCCTGCAACCACCATGGTTAGCAACACATATGCCAATGATGAACACATATCATAAACGCACATAAGCAATCATGCATAAGTATGTGCTTCTCATTCCCAATAACATGTTCCTAGGCCCTCAACAGCCCCAAAGAGCTAACCACTGCTCTGATACCACTAATGTAAGGACCCCCCGTGCCCTTAACCCGTAATTAGTGCATTAAGCCATACCATGAGTGCATATAATCATACCATCAGGGGAAAAACCCTATGCAAGTGCAACACCGTATGCTACCCAGAAAATTTCTTGCATTCAATTCCCAATATTCAAATTCCCCCTACCATTATTATTCACATAACATGCACCCACATAATACACTAATATGCTCTTAGTTCATTTAGCAATTCCCATAATTAATTGCATGCAACCATAATGAACAGAAAGAGGCCATAGCCCATTTATACATCCCATATACACGTAAGGTGTACTCAATGAATAAACGTGTATTTGATGCATAAAACACTATACCGGATACCGCTACTGGTACTTCTATCCTGGAAGCATCTTCCAAGCACAACTCGATCTCAACACTGGATCTGTGCACTTCTTTGACCAGCTCTAGTACCTCGATCCTGGGAGTACCCCAATCAATAGCCTGAGCTCAACTTCAAAGCTACCGCTACACCTGTATTACCTGCCCCAACAGAGACAGCCCCCACACGGGGTGAGCATACCAATACCACCAATCCAATAAGCATAATATTGCAATTCAAATACAAAATGTAAATGCTTTAATTTAAATGATACTCCCTGGATGGCAATACCCTCATCCGGGATCCCCTGTATTGTCCCTGTTCTCAAAATAACCAAACTCATCAAATTCCCAAAGCCAGTTAATCGTCACATAGATTAACTAATACCGTTCCATTATACCAGTTCCATGATCAATGTAGTAAGAACACAATGTAAAAGACCATAGATATCACATATATCTATCCAATCATTCCATGTTCCTATTTCCTCGCTCGCTCCTCAATAGCGGTATAATAAACCTTGCGCACGCTCAACAATAGCGGCGTCATAACCGATGGTCGCCCAATGGCGACCGCATTCCGAATCATTGCTCGCTCGAAGGCGGCACTGTATGATTCCCAATATATATATATATATATCCATTTAAGGCAAATACCATTTACCATGCATATTATTATCCATTTGTAGTAAGTATCATGCACCATGCATTTCAATACTTATCCGATGTAATTACCACATGCCACATATTGCAATGTCCATACAATACAATTACCATACACCATGTATTTCAATGCCCATTTAATACCATTATCACAAACCATGCATTTTACAGTTGCAATACTATAATAGGCTATGCTCGTACGTCCCACGTACCTTAATTTCCGAAGTCCGAGCCAAACCTTGCTCGAGTTCCATGCTCCGAGGAATATGTGCTAAAACACATAAACAACTCACAATCAAGAATAAGCATGCGATTACGTGTCCAAGCACGTTCAAGACTCCCAGTCATATCGTCAATCCATGATGATTACCAAAATAAAAGCCCCCCCGGCTAAACATGCATAATACCCAAAATATACCATTAACAAGTTTAAAAGATAACCAAGAATTCAACCGGGAATTCCGTTTTATTGAACTTTGGCCTCAACCAATCCATTTTAAAAGTACAGCATTCACATTGGAATGTAGACATTGCCCCGGAAACGGCCCCTTAAAACCCTCGATTCCAAAATCCCAACATTTTCCAAAATTTGAAAAAAAACCCAAGGGAACAGGGCCGCGATCGATCGGCGCCAAGCCGCGATCGATCGCCATACCCTACTGTCCGAAAATAAACAAGCCGCGATCGATCGCCACATCTCGCGATCGATCGCCAAGACCCTCGCGATCGATCGCCCACTTCTCGCGATCGATCGCCGCTACTGCTCATCGCCTTCCCAAATCCAGTAGCATGTCGCGATCGATCGGCGCCTCGCCAAGATCGATCGCGGACTGCAATTTTCCGAAAACTCGAGCTTTAATGGTGTTTTTAACACCCAAACTCCAAACCAGCACCCCATACAACCTCAACACCTCAAATACAACAATTAAACTCCATGAAAACACTGAAATCAACATAATAGATTTAAACCCAAAATTCCCAAAACCCAAAGCCAACCAAAACCTCAACCAAAAGCTACCATACTACTATCAAACCGAAGCTAATGACGAGGGGGAGATTATACCTGATTATCTTCGAGAAAACCGGCCTCCAAGCCAAGCTACCCGCGATTTCTCCTCCAAGGGAGAAAAGGGAAATGGGGGAGAAGGGTTTATCGCAGGAGAGGGGAGGGAGAGGGAGAGAAATGGATTCCAAATGACGGAATCCCGAGTCCAACTGGTATATATAGCAAAAATGCCCCAAAATACCAATACCTTCACCAATACATCATGATTCATTAAAAATCATCTGTTTTCAAAAACTCTCTCTCTAACTCAAAAACCCCCCTACCGGTGCCCACACACAGCACCCGAAATTCTGAGTCACACTAAAAACCCAACTCGCAGGTTTTCACCGGAATGAGAATACGATCTCAACCTCGGGATCCAACGATCCCAAATGCCCGATTTACCAACCTCGGGAACCTCGGGATCCAACGATCCCAAATGCCCGATTTACCAACCTCGGGAGATGCCAAACCGCAATTAATTCCTAATTGCCACAATTAAAAATCCATTAAGGATTAATACAACACCGGGATTACCACCATAATTCCCGGACATCACAATATCGAACGCCTCCATTTCCTCATGTTGCTTCTGAAGCTCAGAGTTCATGGTGGCAAGCATGAGGCACCCAACATCAAGTGCGTCACTCTGATGCTTCTTGTAAGCATCTTTTTCGGTTCTTGTAGCCGTTAGGGGAGGTTCCTCAGCGGGTAAGGGTTCCTCTAGGACATATTGTTTCTTTTCTTGTTTGAGGACTATCCTCAAGTTCCTATGCCAGTCTAGGAAATTCGTCCCATTTAGTTTGTCCTTCTCAAGGACCGATCGCAGTGATAAAGTGCTAGTAACGTTGTTAGTTGCCATGGATATCTACAATATAAATATGCAAAATAAGTTTATGATTTAATCATTTAACATGGTCTTATATTAAATGATACTCCCACTATTTTGTTTGAAAAATATCAACCCTCGAAATCTTTAGTGGGCCAAGATCCATATTTCACTTAATCTTGAGTTAGCTTTGGCTAATCGCCCAAGACTCGGTTATTTAGGTAGACAACACTTTGTCAATTATATCACATATAATTCTTGGATAGTTGGATGAACAACGCTTTGTTCAATTCATCGAATGAATTAAAATCCAACCCATGCCTCTAGGTTCCCAATCCTATTGAGATAACCTAGTTAAGTCGTACCCAATTAAAGTATAACGGATATCACTTTTATCCTTTCGCGCCTTACTAAGATTGCCACGGTGCTTTGCTTTGGCAAACCCACACATGTACAATCGAAGTTATTGACGAGTACTTTTATTTGGAAGGCATCTAAAACTTAATATTTTAGAGGGATTTATTGATCTCATGATTAATTTGATAATTTAAAATATGTCCACTACATATAGTTGTATACATATCTACATATATGTGTAATACTATTATCAAACTAAACATAAGATAAATCATGCATCAACATACATAATTAAAACGTGACATGGTTATAGCCCCTACTAATGAGTTTCTCAAGCCAATGAGAAACTCCTATGAGTCAACCTAAGGTAACTTCATAAGCTCCTTCCTTTGGCTCCAATTTGTGAATGGCCTCCTCATCCCGGCACGATGCTCCATCTTCATTGATCACCATCAATAAAATAAACTATACTATTTACAAGATATAGAATTCCTCGATTCACATTCGAGGGGAACATAGGGGAGGGATTACATTTAGAATAAAATAGAGAAAGGCACGACTCGCAGGTCGTATTATAAATTACAATCATTCACAAATCCTATCTAATAGGTCAAAGGGCTATAACCACGCACCATGCTCAAACAACACATAAAGCATGCATTAACATTTAATTAATTAAATTCTAAACAATTTAAATTTAATTCTAATTAAAACTGTAAAATAATTTTTTGAAAAATTATCGTACGCTCGGGACATCACATGCCACGAACTTAATTCGACTTAGCTACGAACCACCATGGTTCGAGCCAACATGGATCAATTATGGGCCTAGGGTTCGAAACCCTAGCCCATGGCCGAACCATTTAGCGGCGGCGGCCGAGCCCATGCACGGCTGCTAGGGTTCGAAACCCTAGCCCTCATGAGCTAGCCGTCACGTGCCAATGGGTTCAAAAACCCTAAATTTTTTTTTTCGGTGGCTCGGCCCACGCTCGAGCCAGGGTCCGAACCCTAGCCCTTAAGCGGCGGCTACTCGGCCATGCACGAGCCAATGGGTTCGAAACCCTTAGCTTGTACGGCGGCCGTGAGCCATGGGACTAGGGTTCGAAACCCTAGCCCTTTGGTGACGTCGGCCGTGAGCCATGGGACTAGGGTTCGAAACCCTAGCCCTTTGGTGGCTTCGGCTGTGAGCCATGGTGAGCTAACACCTCGATTTTACGCTTTCATGTATCGTATACAATTATTCGCCAATTATATCAAATACAATTATACGATGATTTTCATAAACTAAAATTAATTTCATATCAAATATGAATTTAAACAGTTTTAAATAGCATGCAATATTAATTCTAACATGATTAAACTATTTAACCACATAAATCCGATATGAGCCTTGTACACGGTTCTGATACCACTGTAAGTAACCCCATGAGCATACAACGCAGCGGAATAAAATTTTGGGATTACAAACCAGCGATCTATACATAGGGATTCATATCGTATTAGAGAATTACAAGTGTCTTACCCTTGTAGCGCGTTTGAAGCAGAATCCACGGAGCTGCACCACGTCCTACGCCTTCTCCGAGTCACTAAGCAAAACTCGATTGGTTTTGCCTCAACGGTATCCACACGATCAAATCGAATGAAGGACGATTTAATAACAAGTTGCTAGACAAGTTATTAAACCGGAACAAGAAAGAACACTCGATTCTAAATCGAATGGCTCGCTCAAAACTCAAAATTTCTCTTCGGCTATGAAGAGAGGCCGAGAGCACCTTTGGTTATCGAGGCCGTGTGCTTCTTTTGTTTTTAGGTTAGTATGATATGAAAGTTGTCTTTCAATTAATCACCTTGCAATCATATTAAATATGATTAATTAAAGGCTTTCTTAAAGCTTCATGGGCTTAAGCCCATGATTTAATTAATCCTTATGATTATTAATTAAGACTCCTCTTAATTATTTAATTCATCCCATGAATTTAATTTCCTTCTCGATTTAATCTTTTGTGCGACCCGATAGGATCTCGTAATGTTGGCAGTGACATAAAATCTCATTTTATGTCGCAAGCATCGAGCGGTATCTAGCAACACATCGATGCTACCCAAATTACGAGAATGTCAATGACTCGACATAACCTTTAGAACTTGTGATAATATTAATCATGTAACTTAATCCCTTTGTCCTTTGTGTTTAGATTGAACACGAGTCATGGAATAGTCATACTCGTATATTCAATCTCTATTTCTTGATCCCCAAGTAGAACTAGAATAAACGAAAAAGCTCGATATCTCATATCGACTCATTCGAGCATGGCCATGCATTTTAGTTCTCACTTGATCAAGGGCCAAACACATCTCCTGTTATATAGGAGGGACAAATCCTATCTCGATTAGTCAACATCCCTCTACATAATTCGTAGTGTATCCAATAGTCGCCTTTATAGATTACCCTGTTACGGGTAACGTTTGACGATATCAAGATATATAACTCCTTATGTTGGGATCTCTGATGATCACAAGTCGTAAGGATTGTATACATTATTATCACTATGAGAATTGCATATGACGATCATATAACTATCCATGTTGCATTCTCATGGTGGGTCTGTCCAGTACATCGTTCTCTAACATGTACCCATATGTTGATTTGATATCTCATATCAATGAACAATTCATCGATCAACATATACTAGTCTCTACGTATTATCATTATCCCTATTCATGATAATACTTGACTAGGGACATCTTTAAGAATAATACAATATTATTCTAAGGACATTAACATATATATTAATTCACAATGCACAGTTAAAAGAATAATATATAATAATGAATTGCCATTCATAAAACCATAAACATTGTATGTCTTAAACAATCATCTAATGACTTGTCTTAGGGCATATCCCAACAGATGATTGTGAGAACAGGGACAGTACACGGAATCCCGGATGAGGATGTTGCCATCCAGGGAGTATCATTTAAAATTCATTAGTATTTACTTGTGTTGTAAATTATGAATTTCATTATTGTGATTATGGGATTTTGTGTATTGGTATGCTCACCCCGTTGGGGGCTGTCTCTGTTGGGGCAGGTGAACAGGTACACCGATGGCTATGGAGCTGGGCTCGAGCTGTTGATTTGATGTACTCCCAGGATCATGGTACCAAGGCTTGATGGAGCACGGTATCGTATAGAGTACTTATATACACCCGAGGTTTATATACACATTTATGATGCTCGCATGTGAGCACGGATATTCTTGTATATGGGTTGTATATATAAGGCATGAGCCTTTCTCTCTTTCATTATATGTTGCATGCAATTATGGTAGAATTGCTAATGATATGAGAGTCGTT
Source organism: Haberlea rhodopensis (assembly GCA_907163345.1). NCBI lineage: Eukaryota > Viridiplantae > Streptophyta > Magnoliopsida > Lamiales > Gesneriaceae > Haberlea > Haberlea rhodopensis. The sequence goes on from CAJQUN010000201.1 coordinate 172,472, forward strand.
AGTGTGTTATGTGGGTGTTGAGACCCACTTTTGTCGTCTTATGTGTGGTGTCTTCCCTGGCTGGGAATTTACTTTGTGTTCAGTATTCTGTTGAGTATTGTGTATTCCCTGGCCGGGAATTATATTATGTGATGTGCTTTTGTTTTGGGATAGCTCAATTTATGGGGAGACTCTGCCCAAATTTTTATAAAAACCCACAATGCAAAAGTGGTGTAATGTGGGTGGTAAAGGGCGAACATGGGTGTCTAATTGCGGGTAGAGATGATCTTAATGTTGAATATTAAAGAAAGTTTTGTGATTGCCATTCAATGGTAAATCATCATTTGAGTGTCCCGATTGATTTTTATTGAAAGCATGTGCCACACATAGTGGTTAGCACACTAATCAAGAGTTAAGGGCTTGGGGTCCTTACATTAGTGGTATCAGAGCAGTGGTTAGCTCTTTGGGGCTGTTAAGGGCCTAGGAAGTTATTGATAACACATATTTATGCATGATGGCATTAATGTTGTATGACACAACTAGTTGTTTATGTGCTTTTTATGATATGAAAAGTGGTGTTGCTAATCAGTGTGATTGCAGGAATCGTGTAACATGAGATGGGATGGCATTAATGGTGATGTCTGGCCCTTCATGTATTATGTGCTAAGGGATCTGATTTTGTAGGAAAATCAGGAAAGGTGAGACGTACGGGCTTCGGACGGTAAAACGTGTTACACCTTTGATTATGTATATCGTGGGTAGTGAACCCTTACATGTGATGATATATGTGAAATGTTAGTGATATATTGTGATAATGGAATCAACTGTTGTGCTTGATTATTGTGGTAGAATTGATGAATGTTCCGGTAGCCTCTATCTCCGAGCGAGGGAGGTACTTCCCGCTGTCATGACTGAGCGAAGTAACATGCCGCTGTCATTGTCGAAGCGAGGGGTCCTAAAATTCCGCTGTTGTATTGGGACCGGAACAGTCACAATTCTAGTGATTATTGTGGAATATTGTGGTTATAACTGAAAAGTGATATCGATCTTTATATTGTGAACTGTGGTATTAACCTGGATGCAGGTACATGGAGCAAGTGGAAGTTCCGGTAGTTGTTATATTTGAGCGAGGGAGGTACTTGCCGCTGTCATATGAAGCGATGGTAATATGATATTTGCCGCTGTCATGTCTAAGCGAGGTAACATGCCGCTGTCATTGTCGAAGCGAGGGATATCATATGATGCCGCTATATGTCGAAGCGAGGGGTCCTAAAATTCCGCTACTATAACAGGACCGGAACAACCACATTATCGATATTGATAGCGATGGTTCATGCCGCTATATTGATTGGCGATGGTTCATTCCGCCATATGTATTGATTGGCGATGGTTCATTCCGCCATATGTATTGATAGCGATGGTTCATGCCGCTATATTGATTGGCGATGGTTCATTCCGCCATATGTATTGATAGCGATTGTTCATGCCGCTATATTGATTGGCGATGGTTCATTCCGCCATATGTATTGATAGCGATGGTTCATTCCGCTATATTGATTGGCGATGGTTCTTGCCGCCGGATATATTGATAGCGATGTCTCATTCCGCTATTCTATTGGCGATGATTTATGCCGCATGTATATTGATAGCGATGCCTCATTCCGCTATATTGATTGGCGATGACTTATGCCGCCGGATATTCATAGCGATGGTACATTCCGCTACATCTAGGGTGATGGTTCATGCCACCAGATGTCTATAGCGAGGTTTTATGCCGCTGACTCTATGCCGAGGGATTATGCCCCTGATTCTATAGCGACGGGTTATGCCGCTATGCACATGACGTTGGATTACGCCACCTACGAGCGATGGGTGCTGATTGCGTACCACTGTTGGATGACTGAGTTGTTGGGATATGCCCTAAGACAAGTCATTAGATGATTGTTTAAGGCATACAATGTTTATGGTTTTATGAATGGCAATTCATTATTATATATTATTCTTTTAACTGTGCATTGTGAATTAATATATATGTTAATGTCCTTAGAATAATATTGTATTATTCTTAAAGATGTCCCTAGTCAAGTATTATCATGAATAGGGATAATGATAATACGTAGAGACTAGTATATGTTGATCGATGAATTGTTCATTGATATGAGATATCAAATCAACATATGGGTACATGTTAGAGATCGATGTACTGGACAGACCCACCATGAGAATGCAACATGGATAGTTATATGATCGTCATATGCAATTCTCATAGTGATAATAATGTATGTAATCCTTACGACTTGTGATCATCAGAGATCCCAACATAAGGAGTTATGTATCTTGATATCGTCAAACGTTACCCGTAACAGGGTAAACTATAAAGGCGACTATTGGATACACTACGAATTATGTAGAGGGATGTTGACTGATTGAGATAGGATTTGTCCCTCCTATATAACAGGAGATGTGTTTGGCCCTTGATCAAGTGAGAACTAAATGCATGGCCATGCTCGAATGAGTCGATATGAGATATCGAGCTTATTCGTTTATTCTAGTTCTACTTGGGGATCAAGAAATAAAGATTGGATATACGAGTATGACTATTCCATGACTCGTGTTCAATCTAAACACAAAGGACAAAGGGATTAAGTTACATGATTAATATTATCACAAGTTCTAAAGGTTATGTCGAGTCATTGACATTCTCGTAATTTGGGTAGCATCGATGTGTTGCTAGATACCGCTCGATGCTTGCGACATAAAATGAGATTTTATGTCACTGCCAACATTACGAGATCCTATCGGGTCGCACAAAAGATTAAATCGAGAAGGGAAATTAAATTCATGGGATGAATTAAATAATTAAGAGGAGTCTTAATTAATAATCATAAGGATTAATTAAATCATGGGCTTAAGCCCATGAAGCTTTAAGAAAGCCTTTAATTAATCATATATAATTTGTTAACAAGGTTTAATTAGATTATGACTTGCAAGACAAATTGAATAACAAAACCCTACACCAAGCAAGAGCACACGGCCGCACCATCCAATTCCTCTCGGCCTTCACAAGTCGAAGGGGTTCTTGGTGGTTTTGAGCCATCTTCGATTGTGAATCGAGCTTGCTTCGTGTATTGGTTTAAGAACTTGTCTAGCAACTTGTTCTTAAACTATTCCTTCGTTCGATTTGATCGTGTGGATACCGTTGAGGCAAAACCATTCGAGTTTTGCTAAGTGACTCGGAGAAGGCGTAGGACGTGGTGCAGCTCCGTGGATTCTGCTTCAAACACGCTACAAGGGTAAGACACTTGTAATTCTCTAATCCGATATGAATCCCTATGTATAGATCCGGTGTTAGTAATCCCAAAATTTTATTCCGCTGCGTTGTATGCTCATGGGGTTACTTACAGTGGTATCAGAGCCGTGTACAAGGCTCATATCGGATTTATGTGATTAAATTGTGTTAATCATATTAGAGCTTATATTGCATGCTATTTAAAACTGTATTTTCATATATGATATGGATTAAATCAAGTTTGCGAAAATCATCGTATGATATTATATATGATATAATTGACGGATCGAAATATATGATAATTCATGATCAAATGCGTTAAAATGGCTCACGGCCGAGACCACCTAAGGGCTAGGGTTTCGAACCCTAGTCACCATGGCTCGGCCGCCGCTTGCAAAAGGCTAGGGTTTCGAACCCTAGTCATCATGGCTCATGGCCGCCGCATGTTGCTAGGGTTTCGAACCCATTGGCTCGTGCATGGCCAAGCAGCCGCCGCTTAAGGGCTAGGGTTCGGACCCTGGCTCGAGCAAGAGCCGAGCCGCCGCAAAATTAGGGTTTTTGAACCCATTGGCTCGTGACGGCTAACTCATGACGGCTAGGGTTTCGAACCCTAGCAGCCGTGCATGGGCTCGCCGCCACCGCTCGAACATGGCTCGGCCATGGGCTAGGGTTTCGAACCCTAGGCCCACTATTGGTCCAGCCGTGTGCTTCATGGTTCGAACCATGGTGGTTCGAGTCTTAGTCGCTTTAGTTCGTGGCATGTGATGTCCCGAGCGTACGATATTTTTTCAAAAATTATTTTACAGTTTTAATTAGAATTAAATTAAAAATGTTTAGAATTTAATTAATTAAATGTTAATGCATGCTTTATGTGTTGTTTGAGCATGGTGCGTGGTTATAGCCCTTTGACCTATTAGATAGGATTTGTGGATGTTTGTAATTTATAATACGACCTGTGTGTCGTGCCTTTCTCTATTTCATTCAAATGTAAGCCCTCCCCTATGTTCCCCTCGAATGTGAATCGAGGAATTCTATATCTTGTAAATAGTGTAGTTTATTTTATTGATGGTGATCAATGAAGATGGAGCATCGTGCCGGGATGAGGAGGCCATTCACAAATTGGAGCCAAGGAAGGTGCTTGTGAAGTTACCTTAGGTTGACTCATAGGATTTTCTCATTGGCTTGAGAAAATCTATAGTAGGGGCTATAACCATGTCACGTTTAATTATGTATGTTGATGCATGATTTATCTTATGTTTTAGTTTGATAATAGTATTACACATATATGTAGATATGTATACAACTATATGTAGTGGACATATTTTAAATTATCAAATTAATCATGAGATCAATAAATCCCTCTAAAATATTAAGTTTTAGATGCCTTCCAAAATAAAAGTACTCGTCAATAACTTCGATTGTACATGTGTGGGTTTGCCAAAGCAAAGCACCGTGGCAATCTTAGTAAGGCGCGAAAGGATAAAAGTGATATCCGTTATACTTTAATTGGGTACGACTTAACTAGGTTATTTCAATAGGATTGGGAACCTAGAGGCATGGGTTGGATTTTAATTCATTCGATGAATTGAACAAAGCGTTGTTCGTCCAACTATCCAAGAATTATATGTGATATAATTGACAAAGTGTTGTCTACCTAAATAACCGAGTCTTGGGCGATTAGCCAAAGCTAACTCAAGATTAAGTGAAATATGGATCTTGGCCCACTAAAGGTTTCGAGGGTTGATATTTTTCAAACAAAATAGTGGGAGTATCATTTAATATAAGACCATGTTAAATGATTTAAATCATAAACTTATTTTGCATATTTATATTGTAGATATCCATGGCAACTAACAACGTTACTAGCACTTTATCACTGCGATCGGTCCTTGAGAAGGACAAATTAAATGGGACGAATTCCTAGACTGGCATAGGAACTTGAGGATAGTCCTCAAACAAGAAAAGAAACAATATGTCCTAGAGGAACCCTTACCCGCTGAGGAACCTCCCCTAACGGCTACAAGAACCGAAAAAGATGCTTACAAGAAGCATCAGAGTGACGCACTTGATGTTGGGTGCCTCATGCTTGCCACCATGAACTCTGAGCTTCAGAAGCAACATGAGGAAATGGAGGCGTTCGATATGATCGAACACTTAAAGCAGTTGTACCAACAGCAAGCTAGACAAGAGAGGTATGACATCTCTAAAGCGTTATTCCAGTGCAGGATGGTAGAAGGAAGCTTGGTTGGAACTCATGTACTCAAGATGATTGGGTACATTGAGAATCTGGACAAGCTGGGTTTTCCATTGGACCAAGAGTTGGCCACCGATGTGATCTTGCAATCGTTGCCTGAAAGCTTCAGTCAATTTGTAGTAAATTACAATATGACTGACATGGAAAAGACTCTACCACAGTTGCTTGGTATGTTGAGAACATATGAAGCAAATACTAAGAAGACTAAGGCCACAAATGTCCTTATTGTGAATAAGGGCAAAGGAAGGGCCAAAGCTAAAGGCAACAAGAAAGCAAAGAAGGTCTTTGCTAAATCTAAGCCAAAGTCTCATGCACTGAAACCAAAGGGAGGGATAGCAAAGGAAGGGAACTGCTTCCATTGCAGTGAGACCGGCCATTGGAAAAGGAACTGCAAAGTATATCTGGAGGATCTAAAGAAAGGAAGTGTGACTTCCGCTTCAGGTATTTTTGTTATAGAAGTCAATTTATCTACTTCTTCATCATGGGTATTAGATACTGGATGTGGATCTCACATTTGTGTAAATGTGCAGGATCTCAAAAGGAGTAGGACATTGGCGAAAGGTGAAGTTGATCTCCGAGTTGGAAATGGAGCAAGAGTTGTTGCATTAGCTATAGGAGATTATCATTTAGCTTTACCTTCTGGTTTATCACTGATTTTAAAAGACTGTTATTTTGTGCCTTCAATTACTAAAAACATTATTTCTATTTCTTGTTTAGACAAGTATGGTTTTTCATTTATAATAAAGGACAATTGTTCTATTTATTTAAATGATATGTTTTATGCTAGTGCACAAATGGTGAATGGTCTTTATGTATTAAATCTTGATATGCCTATCTATAACATAAATACTAAAAGGATTAAAAATAATGATTGTAATCCGACTTATCTCTGGCACTGTCGCTTGGGCCACATAAACGAGAACCGCATATCTAAACTTCATAAGGATGGAGTATTAGATTCATTTGATTTTGAATCATATGAAACATGCGAATCTTGTTTAATGGGCAAGATGACAAAAGCCCCTTTCAAGGGACATGTTGAAAGGGCAAATGTTTTATTGGGACTAATACATAGTGATGTATGTGGACCAATAAGTACGCAAGCTAGAGGTGGTTTTCAATACTTCGTTACATTTACTGATGACCTCAGTAGATATGGGTATGTGTACCTAATGAAACATAAGCATGAAACCTTTGAAAAGTTCAAAGATTTCAAGAATGAAGTACAAAACCAACTTGGCAAGAGTATCAAAATCCTTCGATCAGATCGAGGAGTAGAATACTTAAGCCAAGAGTTTCATGACTATCTAAAGGAGTGTGGGATAGTCCCACAACTCACTCCTCCGTATACTCCACAATGGAATGGTGTATCCGAGAGGAGAAATCGAACCTTGTTAGACATGGTTAGATCAATGATGAGTCATGCAGATCTTCCGATATCGTTTTGGGGACACGCTCTAGAAACAACAATTTTCTTACTGAACCGTGTTCCATCTAAATCAGTGGAAAAGACACCATATGAGATATGGACTGGGAAGCGTCCTAGTATGTCTTTTATGAAGATTTGGGGTTGTGAGGCTTTCGTTAGACGTCACGCCACTAACAAACTTGGACCCAAATCTGATAAGTGTTTATTTGTGGGGTATCCTAAGGAAACGAAAGGGTACTATTTCTATTATCCCACCGAGAACAAAGTAGTTGTTGATCGGACTGGTGTATTTCTTGAAAGAGAATTTATTTCTAGAAAAACCAGTGGGAGAAAAATAGAACTTAGTGAAGTTCAACCACAAGAAAACACTGAACCTGAGATTGAGATGGAAACAGAGCAGGCACCACAAGCTGTTGTGGAAGAAGTACCTGCTCAAGAGACACAAGCCCAGCGTAGGTCTGTAAGAGAACACCGGGAGCCACAGAGATATGGATTTCTTGTGACTCAACAAGGTGACTTACTACTTATTGATGAGGATGAGCCGACATCTTATCAACAAGCTATTATGGGCAATGATTCTGAGAAATGGCAAGAGGCCATGAAATCTGAGATGGAATCCATGTATGAAAACCAAGTATGGACTTTGGTTGATCCACCTGAAGGGGTACGACCCATAGGGTGCAAATGGATTTTCAAGAAAAAGACCGATATGGATGGTAACGTACAAACCTATAAAGGTCGGCTGGTTGCAAAAGGATTCAAACAAATTCATGGTATTGACTATGATGAAACCTTTTCACCAGTGGCCATGGTTAAATCCATAAGGATCTTACTTGCAATAGCTGCATTTCATGATTATGAAATCTGGCAGATGGATGTCAAAACAGCTTTCCTTAATGGAAATCTGCTCGAGGATGTGTACATGACACAGCCCGAGGGTTTTGTCGATCCAAAGGATGCTGGAAAGATATGCAAGCTACAACGATCCATTTATGGATTGAAGCAAGCTTCTCGGAGTTTGAATCTTCGTTTTGATGATGCAATCAAAGAGTTTGGTTTTATCAAAATGAAGATGAACCTTGTGTCTACAAGAAGGTCAGTGGGAGCGTAATCATTTTCCTAGTGTTGTATGTAGATGACATACTTCTTATTGGAAATGATATCCCTGCCTTGCAATCTGTAAAGATTTGGCTAGGGAATTGCTTTTCGATGAAAGACTTAGGAGAAGCCACCTATGTATTAGGAATCAAGATCTACAGAGATAGATCGAGAAGGCTTCTTGGTCTAAGTCAAAGTACATACATAGACAAAGTGCTTAAAAGGTTTAGCATGCAAGAATCCAAGAAAGGATTCGTGCCTATGACACATGGTATTTATCTCTCGAAGGAACAGTGTCCTTCAACACCAGATGAGAGACAACGCATGAGTAAGATTCCATACGCGTCAGCTATTGGATCTATCATGTATGCCATGATATGTACTCGTCCCGATGTATCGTATGCTTTGAGCATGACGAGCAGATATCAAGTTGATCCAGGTGAAGGTCACTGGATTGCTGTCAAGAATATCCTGAAGTACTTGAGAAGGACTAAGGATACATTCTTGATTTATGGAGGTGAGGAAGAGCTCAATGTAATGGGTTACACTGATGCTAGCTTCCAAACCGAGAAAGATGATTTTCGATCGCAATCTGGATATGTGTATTGCCTAAATGGGGGTGCTGTGAGCTGGAAGAGTTCAAAGCAAGAAACAGTAGCCGATTCTACAACGGAAGCTGAGTATATTGCTGCCTCGGATGCAGCAAAGGAAGCTGTTTGGATGAGGAAGTTCATTTCTGAACTTGGAGTGGTGCCTAGCATTAAAGATCCGATAGAACTCTATTGTGACAACAATGGAGCGATCGCATTGGCTAAGGAACCAAGATCTCACCAAAGATCCAAGCACATACTTAGGCGTTTCCATTTCATTCGAGAAATCGTTGAAAGGGGAGATGTTAAAATATGCAAAGTACCAACAGATGATAATGTATCTGACCCATTGACGAAGCCGCTGTCACAGCAGAAGCATGATCGTCATACTAGATCTCTAGGCATTAGGTATATGTCTGAGTGGGTGCAAGTGGGAGATTTGTTGGGATATGCCCTAAGACAAGTCATTAGATGATTGTTTAAGACATACAATGTTTATGGTTTTATGAATGGCAATTCATTATTATATATTATTCTTTTAACTGTGCATTGTGAATTAATATATATGTTAATGTCCTTAGAATAATATTGTATTATTCTTAAAGATGTCCCTAGTCAAGTATTATCATGAATAGGGATAATGATAATACGTAGAGACTAGTATATGTTGATCGATGAATTGTTCATTGATATGAGATATCAAATCAACATATGGGTACATGTTAGAGAACGATGTACTGGACAGACCCACCATGAGAATGCAACATGGATAGTTATATGATCGTCATATGCAATTCTCATAGTGATAATAATGTATGTAATCCTTACGACTTGTGATCATCAGAGATCCCAACATAATGAGTTATGTATCTTGATATCGTCAAACGTTACCCGTAACAGGGTAAACTATAAAGGCGACTATTGGATACACTACGAATTATGTAGAGGGATGTTGACTGATTGAGATAGGATTTGTCCCTCCTATATAACAGGAGATGTGTTTGGCCCTTGATCAAGTGAGAACTAAATGCATGGCCATGCTCGAATGAGTCGATATGAGATATCGAGCTTATTCGTTTATTCTAGTTCTACTTGGGGATCAAGAAATAAAGATTGGATATACGAGTATGACTATTCCATGACTCGTGTTCAATCTAAACACAAAGGACAAAGGGATTAAGTTACATGATTAATATTATCACAAGTTCTAAAGGTTATGTCGAGTCATTGACATTCTCGTAATTTGGGTAGCATCGATGTGTTGCTAGATACCGCTCGATGCTTGCGACATAAAATGAGATTTTATGTCACTGCCAACATTACGAGATCCTATCGGGTCGCACAAAAGATTAAATCGAGAAGGGAAATTAAATTCATGGGATGAATTAAATAATTAAGAGGAGTCTTAATTAATAATCATAAGGATTAATTAAATCATGGGCTTAAGCCCATGAAGCTTTAAGAAAGCCTTTAATTAATCATATATAATTTGTTAACAAGGTTTAATTAGATTATGACTTGCAAGACAAATTGAATAACAAAACCCTACACCAAGCAAGAGCACACGGCCGCACCATCCAATTCCTCTCGGCCTTCACAAGTCGAAGGGGTTCTTGGTGGTTTTGAGCCATCTTCGATTGTGAATCGAGCTTGCTTCGTGTATTGGTTTAAGAACTTGTCTAGCAACTTGTTCTTAAACTATTCCTTCGTTCGATTTGATCGTGTGGATACCGTTGAGGCAAAACCATTCGAGTTTTGCTAAGTGACTCGGAGAAGGCGTAGGACGTGGTGCAGCTCCGTGGATTCTGCTTCAAACACGCTACAAGGGTAAGACACTTGTAATTCTCTAATCCGATATGAATCCCTATGTATAGATCCGGTGTTAGTAATCCCAAAATTTTATTCCGCTGCGTTGTATGCTCATGGGGTTACTTACATGAGTCGGGTATGCCGCTATATTGTTAGCAATGAGGTATGGCATATTACTGTTTATTTAGCACTATTGTGGATAGTATGTGTTGATTTGCTATATATGCCATGCATTTGATGATGAGATTATAGATGTCGTGTATTGACAGGTAACGTCATATGTTTGACGATGTTAATTGGTTGTCATGTGTTGACATATGCCGTCACGGGATGACGATGACATAGTTGATGTTCTATGTCGATGATGATTAATACATTTATGTTATGTATTAGGTTGTATGGTTTGAGTGCCGATGGTGAGCACATGATAGAGTCTGGGTCACTAGTTGACGAGACATTTTGTCGAGCAATGATACCCTTGGGTATGCTCGTTAGTTTGGCTAGGGCCAAGTGATTGGTGGTAAGAGTAGTCATTGAGGAAACTACTCGCTTGTGTTGTGATGTAGGGTAGACATGGTTGCACCCACCCTGAGGGTGTGGGATAAATCATATTGGATTATGATTGCATCATAAGTGAGCAAGGACACCGGGTTGTCCATTGTGCTTGGTATTTTAGAGATATGTTGGGCGATGACCCATTACTCTAACGGTTTGTACGGTATGGCATACCGAGATGGAACATATGGTTTGTTGGTGGGCTTGATTGAGCCTATGGAGACAACGCTTTGCTAGCCAGATATTGGGGGAATGATATAGTGATTGTTGGAGCCATGATACTGCTCGTTGGAACCAAGTTTGGCAAATCGTAAAGTGATACGATGTGGATTATGGTGGGCTTTAGTAGTCACCACGTCATTTGAGGTTGAGGTTGTGCATGCCTCACTGAAACGTGTATACGTTTATGTTTAATCTTGGTGAGACTTGTCTGGGACAGCTCATGAGGTTGGAGTACCAATAAGAGAGTCATCAAGTCGTTGTCGACTCGATCTGGGGAATCCGTGCATTTGGGATGCAATGGGTGTTATTATGTGATGTCCCCGAAATGGTTTATTGTGTTTAAGGCATAAATTGTGTTCGTATGATTAATTATGATTAATTATGGTGGTAATTGCCTTATGTGTTAGAATTAATTGCCATGTGGAAATGCTTGGTCATGTGGGCTGGTAGAGCATTTCAGGGTGCACGTTATGCATGTTGGGTAATCGGGTGTTATAAAGGCTTACATGTGCTAGTAGTCTTTTATTTTGTGAAACGTGCATTTAATTGGTATTTGGCGCATTGTGGTGATATGTGTTTAAAATACAATGTTGGGCATAAATTGCATCATGTTAGGAAGTGGGGTGTAAAATTGGAATTAACTCTCATAACCCACTATAACCTCATATCATCTTTACCCCCCTCACATTACTCAACCCCAACACCTTTCAAACCCTACCCTCCTCCTCTCATTTTCGAGTGGGACTCCAAGGTGGAAGAGAAGTTCTTGCAAAACTTGATTCCTGTGATTTCTTGGTAAGATTTGGGTCCTAGGATGCATATATTTATCATCCCTTGTTGTTTGTGAGGTTTATTGTGATTTTGGGTGGTGGTTTGGAGTATGAAATGGGTTTATTTGGGTTGGTATGTTTTGTGGTTGGGTGTGGGATTTTGGGGTTGTTTTATGATGTATATTGAAGGTTTAAAGTGTTTTTGTGTTTTGGGTTTGTTGGTATAGGTGTTGTGAAAGTTGGGAAGGAATTTTTGGTGTAAAAATGGTGGAAATCGTGTGTCTGTGCGAGGCGATCGATCGCCTGAAAAGAGGCGACCGATCGCCTAAGGGCAGTGGGCTTCTCGCAGGGCAGGCGATCGATCGCCTAAAATGAGGCGACCGATCGCCGAGAGGCAGTAGCCAAACCAAGGTTTAGGCGATCGATCGCCATGTTTGAAGCGATCGATCGCCGCGAAGAAAAATTTGAGGCGATCGATCGCCTCAGTGGAGCGATCGATCGCCAGCTGTGTAATTTTGAAAAATGTCGTATTTTGTTGAATTTTTGGTATTCGACTATTATTTGGCTTCTAATATTGAATTGTATGGTTGTGTAGAACCATCTCAGGTGCCAACAACGTCGAGGGGATAAAGTTATACAACTTCTCCACTTTTGAAACTAAGGTACGTAGTGAGACGTACGAGCATCGGGCGGTAAATCGTATTGCAACTTTAATGATGCATATTGTGAATAGTGTATCCATATATGTGATGGAATATGTGAAATGATAGTGTTATATCATGATATTGGAATGGAATCAAATGTGTTTGATTATTGTGGTAGAATTGATGAATGTTCCGGTAGCCTTTATCTCCGAGCGAGGGAGGTACTTGCCGCTGTCATATGAAGCGATGGTAGTATGATATTTGCCGCTGTCATGTCTAAGCGAAGTAACATGCCGCTGTCATTGTCGAAGCGAGGGATATCATATGATGCCGCTATATGTCGAAGCGAGGGGTCCTAAAATTCCGCTGTTGTATTGGGACCGGAACAGTCACAATTCTAGTGATTAATGTGAAATATTGTGGATATAATTGGAAACGCGTTATCGATCATTATGTCGTGAACTAATGATTTTGTGCATAAATTTGTGAAACAGGAACAACAGTGAAATGTGCTAATGTGGTGACCAAGGAGCATATCTATTATTTGCCGCATGCGCTTAATTATTTTGTTAAGTTGAATTGTGATTAAATGGTGATATTTATGCTCATGGTGAGTTGTTCCTGTAGGCACGCTTTTGGACAAAGGGGCTCAGGGTTGGGTTGAACTGTGAGCTGAAAGAGACTTGAAAGAAGTTAGATTACAGGATTTTTGTTAGTCGTATCATTCATTTTGGGAATGTAATTAACTAACTACTGAAGTTTTATTTTTGGCCTGTAATTATATTGAGCTCACATAACAACCAGAACTCTAAGATGTATCTATTACATGTTTAGCCATATTTATATCTTGATTTCACCGTTAAGGAACTAGGGTCCTTACATTAGTGGTATCAGAGCAGTGGTTATAGAACCCGGGAACGAGTGAAGGGTAGCCTTAGCAATGAGTTGACTAGGCGTCTACTTTTAAATATGTTGCGCGCATATGAAACATGTAACTGTTATGCTATCGTGTTATGGTTTTCTAACGATGTATTATGTGAACTGTTTTGTATATTGTTGTTAACCCTTGTGTTGCAGTATGGCAGCAAATGTCGATGTTGGTGATGCTATAAGTGTGAATGCCAGTGCTAGACATACAAATCCCCTACCGCCGCCAGCCTTGGGCGAAGAGCCGTCTGAACAACAACTATTGCCGGGAGAACTGAGTTTGACACAATTTCTAGCTTATCGGCCCCCGACCTTTGAAGGGACTGAAACAGGGGAGAAGGCTGAGGAATGGCTAGAGAGGTTGGAGCAGATATTTGTAGCTGCCCCATGCGCAAAGACAGCTTGGATACGGCTAGCAGAATTTCAATTGGCCAAGAAGGCGTTGATGTGGTGGAAGACCACAGTGATTGAACAAGAAGCTCAAGGTCAGGAAATAAACTGGAAGTTGTTTAGGACTCGATTTTTGACCCGGTACTTCTCAGCAGCTGCACGGCAGGCTAAAGAGGACGAATTCAATAGCTTGAGGCAAGGTACTATGCCGGTGTCTGACTATGCCCTCCAGTACTGTTCTTTACTCAGATATGTGCCTCATATCGCCTCTAGCACCCAAGCAAAGATGAGAAATTTTATGAAAGGCTTGAGGCCGGAGTTGTATGATAGGGTGATCACTTATGGCCCTACTTGTTTTGATGACGCCCTAGCACGAGCTGAATTGGCAGAATTAGGAGTGGGTGCATATCCGACTGTGGCACCGCCTCCAGCACCATCACAGAGGCCGACCCCTGAGAACTTGAAACCAAGGGGCGACCATTTTAAGCCAAAGGGAAACTCATCATCTTCCAGATTCGGTGGTAGATGGCAAGATGCTCGTGGAAGGGGTGGTCGTGGAAGTAATGCTCCGTCTCATAGGGGACAGTCTCAGGCTAGCAATTTTGAGAAGGTTAAGTGTTTTCTGTGCGGGGGACCCCATTCAGTGAAAGTATGCTCTGCTTGTTATGAGTGTGGGAAACATGGGCACTTGGCCCGAAATTGCCCTAATCGGGGAGGGCCACAGAATACTATGGGGAGACCTTCAGACAGGCCAACGCAGCAGAGACCACCATTTGCACCGAGGCCATTGGGAGGACAGCCGTTGGGGCCACCTCAAGGGCAAGTGTATGCCCTCACCAGGGAGCAGGCTACAGCAGCTCCAGAAGAAGTGATAGCGGGTACGTGTTATTTATTTACGCACCCTGCTTATCTTTTGATAGATACAGGTGCGTCACACTCCTTTGTGTCGACGAGTTTTGTGGAGAGGCACCGTATATGCACGACTCCGTCACCCACGCCTCTTGTGGTTTCGACACCCGCTGGAAAGAGTGTGATTGCAGATCAGTTTGTTGATGACGGCCTCATTTATTTTGAGGGCAACGAGTTGAAGTCAGATTTGATTGTTCTGGGTATGTCGGACTTCGACTGCATTGTGGGTATTGATGTGCTGAACAGATACCAGGCAGTAGTAGACTGCAGTCAGAGGACAGTGCGGTTCAAATCTGATTTAGGGGTCCGGTGGACTTTTTATGGGGATGGTTCCCGCTCAAGAATTCCGTTGATATCGGCTTTAAAGATGACTCAGTTATTGGAACGTGGGCATGAGGGTTATCTTATTTATGCCATTGACATTGCTGGCAAGAAAGAAGAGTTAAGAGTCGAAGATATACCCGTAGTTGCCGAGTTTGCCGATGTATTTCCGGAGGAGATTCCCGGATTCCCGCCGGTTAGGGAAGTTGAGTTTGGGATCGAATTATTACCGGGGACATCCGCTATTTCTCGTGCCCCTTACAGGATGGCACCAGCGGAGCTAAGAGAGCTGAAAGAGCAGCTACAAGAACTACTTGATAAGGGTTACATACGTCCCAGCGTATCACCTTGGGGTGCGCCTGTGTTATTTGTGAAAAAGAAGGATGGATCGATGAGATTGTGCATCGACTACAGGCAATTGAATAAGGCCACAGTGAAGAATAAATACCCTCTTCCGCGTATCGACGATTTGTTTGATCAGTTGCAGGGCACGAGGTTGTATAGTAAGATTGATTTGAGGTCGGGGTACCACCAGATCCGAGTTAGGGAGGATGATGTACAGAAGACGGCCTTCCGGACCCGTTATGGTCACTATGAGTTTTTGGTCATGCCGTTTGGAGTGACAAACGCCCCGGCTGTGTTTATGAGCTTGATGAATCGAGTGTTCCAACCCTTTTTGGATCAATTCGTCATTGTATTTATTGACGATATACTTATCTATTCACGGAGCGAGGAAGATCACAGGAATCATTTGAGGACAGTGCTCCAGATTCTGAGGGACAATCAGTTGTATGCTAAGCTGAGTAAATGTGAATTTTGGCTGAGCAGCGTGGTATTTTTGGGGCATGTGATCTCTAGTGATGGGATTTCTGTAGATCCCAGGAAAGTGGAAGCAGTGATGGATTGGTCTGCGCCTACATCTGTGCCCGAGATCCGTAGCTTCCTCGGTTTAGCGGGTTACTACCGACGTTTCGTCGAGGGATTCTCTAAGATCGCCAAACCATTGACGCAGTTGACTCAGAAGGGTGTTCCGTTTTCTTGGTCAGAGGCGTGTGAGCAAAGCTTCCAAGAGTTGAAGCACCGGTTGACTACAGCACCTGTTCTGGTGATCCCTTCGGAGAACGAGAGGTTTGCCTTGTACACGGATGCATCACTGCAGGGATTGGGCTGTGTACTGATGCAGGATAGGCACGTAGTGGCTTATGCATCGAGACAGTTGAAGCCTCATGAGACCAGGTACCCGGTTCATGATTTAGAACTGGCAGCCATTATTTTCGCTTTGAAAATTTGGCGGCATTATCTTTATGGTACTTCTTTCACCATTTACACGGATCATAAGAGCTTGAAGTTCCTATTTACCCAAGCGGAACTGAATATGAGGCAAAGGAGGTGGATGGACTTGCTCAAAGACTATGATTGCGAGATAGAGTACCATCCAGGGAAGGCGAACCTGACAGCTGACGCCTTAAGGAGGAAGGTGAAGTGTACGGCAGATGATGTTATTCAGTTGTCGACCTTGATGACCTCTTGTTGTCATTTGGGATATGATTTTGATTTGGATGTATCGCCGGTGCTGGTATCGACCCTATTGGCAGAACCGGACATCTTTGAACTTATCAGGAAAGCTCAAGTGACAGACGCTGAGATACAGAGATGGTTGTCATATTTACGTCTGGGTCAATTATCGAAGTTCAGAGTAGCAGAAGATGGTTCCTTGAGACTTGGTAACCGTTGGGTAGTGCCGAGGGCACCAGAGTTGCGTCAAGGCATCCTGCATCGTGCTCACAGTAGCAAATTTAGCATCCATCCAGGTGGGAGAAAGATGTACAAGGACTTGTGTGATCAATTTTGGTGGAGACGGATGAAGAGAGATGTTATGTCATTCGTTAAGAAGTGCCTAATTTGCCAACAAGTGAAAGCAGAAAGGCAGAGGCCCGGAGGCGAGTTGAAGAGTTTAGATATACCAGAGTGGAAGTGGGAGCACATCTCTATGGATTTCGTGACCCACTTGCCAAGGACTGCCTCGGGATTTGATGCGATCTGGGTGATTGTAGATCGACTGACGAAGGTGGCCCACTTCATTCCATATAGTATGACTTTCACATACTTAAAGATGGCCCAGTTGTATGTACGGGACGTGGTGAGATTGCACGGCATCCCAGTCTCGATTGTGTCTGATAGGGACCCGCGGTTCACATCGCACTTTTGGGAGGGTCTTCAATCGGCTTTGGGTACAGAAGTGAGGCTGAGTACGGCTTATCACCCTCAGACAGATGGTCAGACAGAGCGTACCATACAGACGCTTGAGGACATATTGAGGGCGTGTGTTTTGGAGTTCGATACTCCGTGGCAAGATTCAGTGCCACTAGTGGAGTTCTCTTATAACAACAGTTATCAGGCGAGCATTCAGATGGCTCCATTCGAGGCCCTTTACGGTCGACGATGTAGGTCACCATTGTACTGGGAAGATTTGACTAGTAAGGCGGTCGGAGGACCGGAATTGATTCGTGAAATGGAAGAGAAAATCAAAGTGATCCGACAGAAAATGAAAGCGGCTCAAGATAGGCAAGCGGCCTATGCTAATAAGCGACGGCGACCATTGGAATTCCAAGTATGAGACAGAGTCTTTCTAAAAATCTCACCTTTCAGAGGTGTAGTTCGTTTCGGTATGCGTGGGAAGTTGTCTCCGAGATATGTTGGGTCGTACGAGGTATTGCAGCGCATCGGCACTTTGGCTTACCGTTTGGCCCTACCGCCGTCCTTGTCTGGTATACATGATGTCTTCCATGTATCTATGTTGAGGAAGTATGAACCAGACCCGTCTCATGTGTTGCAACCTTCTGAGGTTCAGTTGAGTTCAGATGTATCCTATGTTGAACGGCCAGTCAGGATTCTGGATCGTGAGGATCGCAGACTTCGAAGCAAGGTAATACCGATGCTCAAGGTTCAGTGGGATCGTCGGGGTGTCGAAGAGGCCACGTGGGAGATGGAACGGCATATGGTGCAGCACTACCCGGAACTATTCTCTGGTATGTGTTCATGTTTAGTTTCTTTTGGGGTAGGTGCATGCGATTTCGAGGACGAAATCTTATAAGTAGGGGAGTATTGTGATGTCCCCGAAATGGTTTATTGTGTTTAAGGCATAAATTGTGTTCGTATGATTAATTATGATTAATTATGGTGGTAATTGCCTTATGTGTTAGAATTAATTGCCATGTGGAAATGCTTGGTCATGTGGGCTGGTAGAGCATTTCAGGGTGCACGTTATGCATGTTGGGTAATCGGGTGTTATAAAGGCTTACATGTGCTAGTAGTCTTTTATTTTGTGAAACGTGCATTTAATTGGTATTTGGCGCATTGTGGTGATATGTGTTTAAAATACAATGTTGGGCATAAATTGCATCATGTTAGGAAGTGGGGTGTAAAATTGGAATTAACTCTCATAACCCACTATAACCTCATATCATCTTTACCCCCCTCACATTACTCAACCCCAACACCTTTCAAACCCTACCCTCCTCCTCTCATTTTCGAGTGGGACTCCAAGGTGGAAGAGAAGTTCTTGCAAAACTTGATTCTTGTGATTTCTGGTAAGATTTGGGTCCTAGGATGCATATATTTATCATCCCTTGTTGTTTGTGAGGTTTATTGTGATTTTGGGTGGTGGTTTGGAGTATGAAATGGGTTTATTTGGGTTGGTATGTTTTGTGGTTGGGTGTGGGATTTTGGGGTTGTTTTATGATGTATATTGAAGGTTTAAAGTGTTTTTGTGTTTTGGGTTTGTTGGTATAGGTGTTGTGAAAGTTGGGAAGGAATTTTTGGTGTAAAAATGGTGGAAATCGTGTGTCTGTGCGAGGCGATCGATCGCCTGAAAAGAGGCGACCGATCGCCTAAGGGCAGTGGGCTTCTCGCAGGGCAGGCGATCGATCGCCTAAAATGAGGCGACCGATCGCCGAGAGGCAGTAGCCAAACCAAGGTTTAGGCGATCGATCGCCATGTTTGAAGCGATCGATCGCCGCGAAGAAAAATTTGAGGCGATCGATCGCCTCAGTGGAGCGATCGATCGCCAGCTGTGTAATTTTGAAAAATGTCGTATTTTGTTGAATTTTTGGTATTCGACTATTATTTGGCTTCTAATATTGAATTGTATGGTTGTGTAGAACCATCTCAGGTGCCAACAACGTCGAGGGGATAAAGTTATACAACTTCTCCACTTTTGAAACTAAGGTACGTAGTGAGACGTACGAGCATCGGGCGGTAAATCGTATTGCAACTTTAATGATGCATATTGTGAATAGTGTATCCATATATGTGATGGAATATGTGAAATGATAGTGTTATATCATGATATTGGAATGGAATCAAATGTGTTTGATTATTGTGGTAGAATTGATGAATGTTCCGGTAGCCTTTATCTCCGAGCGAGGGAGGTACTTGCCGCTGTCATATGAAGCGATGGTAGTATGATATTTGCCGCTGTCATGTCTAAGCGAAGTAACATGCCGCTGTCATTGTCGAAGCGAGGGATATCATATGATGCCGCTATATGTCGAAGCGAGGGGTCCTAAAATTCCGCTGTTGTATTGGGACCGGAACAGTCACAATTCTAGTGATTAATGTGAAATATTGTGGATATAATTGGAAACGCGTTATCGATCATTATGTCGTGAACTAATGATTTTGTGCATAAATTTGTGAAACAGGAACAACAGTGAAATGTGCTAATGTGGTGACCAAGGAGCATATATATTATTTGCCGCATGCGCTTAATTATTTTGTTAAGTTGAATTGTGATTAAATGGTGATATTTATGCTCATGGTGAGTTGTTCCTGTAGGCACGCTTTTGGACAAAGGGGCTCAGGGTTGGGTTGAACTGTGAGCTGAAAGAGACTTGAAAGAAGTTAGATTACAGGATTTTTGTTAGTCGTATCATTCATTTTGGGAATGTAATTAACTAACTACTGAAGTTTTATTTTTGGCCTGTAATTATATTGAGCTCACATAACAACCAGAACTCTAAGATGTATCTATTACATGTTTAGCCATATTTATATCTTGATTTCACCGTTAAGGAACTAGGGTCCTTACATATTATATCCAGTTTTTCCGAACGGTGGTTCGAGACTAGTGGATCTCGAGTTCGTTAGCATTTCCCTTGTGGGGAAGGAGGTAGTATTATACCTAATTGGGAATCTTTGAAGGATTCGGTAAGTTGGTACGTGTGGTGTTGATTTTTGGGAATCATGCCGTGTTGTTGATCGTCTATTATCATCCTCCTCTGGATGGGAATAACTCAGAATTGACAGTTGTGTTTGGGGCTTAGGGGTATGTTGTAGATACCCGAGCCAAGTGCATTGAGTATGCATGTGATGTCAGTGCTTAGGCAGGTATACCGGTGAGTGTACGGACGCCAGTTATTGATTTCCTTTTTGTCAAGCATAGAGTTATGCTATTTTTGGATGGTTAAATCTCTGATGAGAGATATGGAACACCTTGAGATTGGGAATCTCCATGGCACTATAATTATGAGAAACAATCGTGGAGTTAGTTGACTCCCTTTGAGGAGGGATTATCTTGTGAGGGTTGAGGTGTTTCCTTGTTGGTGTTTCCTCCGAGTTATGCGATAGCCTTCCCAAGTTTGGATTGTTAAATCCTTGGATTATCAAGGAATGGCAGGAATTCGGATTTATTGGGTGTCGCTGTCGACACAAGCGTTGAGGATGCAATGGGTTTATTGCATGTCCTTTCAGAATTTGAACTCTGTGGAGTCTCGATGGTTTAGTTATGATCAGGATGTGATCCTTGGAATATCCGGAGGTGGACATCTTGTGAGATATCTTTTGTGTGAATCTGTGGCCGTGAGTTGCCCAAATTGAGTTGCAATGATGCGACTGCTCATTCGATG
The DNA here is from genome assembly GCA_907163345.1 of Haberlea rhodopensis. Classification (NCBI taxonomy): domain Eukaryota; kingdom Viridiplantae; phylum Streptophyta; class Magnoliopsida; order Lamiales; family Gesneriaceae; genus Haberlea; species Haberlea rhodopensis. The sequence continues at coordinate 193,564 of CAJQUN010000201.1, forward strand.
GAGGAGGTATGAAAGTGGAGATCAGGTTTGGTATGTGTACATCGTGGTATACTAGTGTTTTTCCTCGTAATGATGTGTGTTAGACATCGTGAGTCATGATAAAGATATCATTGGATGATATCTACGATGGAATCGGGAGCGATTCGAATCCTTGCAGTTTCAGATGACTAACTACTTTTGGGTTGTTAGCGTTGAGTGGTACTGACGCTCTTTGACGTTATGATGGATTTGGAAGTCTATTCCACTCCAGAGTTTGACACGAAGTCAACGTTCTCACGGTTGAGGTGTCATTCATGATGCGTTCTTACTAGTGGTATTAGAACGAAGGATGACTGTCCGATCTACGGTCGTAAATATTGGTTGTTTTGCAGTCATGAGGGACTGACTTTTGGGATGACCCGCATCGGGGTACGATTTGCTCTTGGGTGATATGTTGGTTTTGGTAAGTCGCTCTGTTTCAGAGTTTGAAGAGAGGTAAGTATCCTCGCGGTTTTTAAGACGATCCTGATATGGTCAAGAATCGAGGTTATGACTTCATGTAGTTGTGTAGCCCGGGTGTTACGTGATACACCGGTGCTAATTTCGAGGACGAAATTCTTTTAGTAGGGGATATTGTGATGACCAGAGATTAGGGATGTTAATCCCGGAGTGTTAATAACCCCTAAAGTTGTTTTACGTGACAATTGGAGTTTAATCGAGGTGTTGGGCCTTCTGGGCTCGTCTATTTGAGTAGTTGGGATCGTTGGATCCCGAGGTTGAGATCGTATTCTCATTTCGGTGAAAAACTGTGAGTTGGGTTTTTAGTGTGACTCAGAATCTCGGGTGCTGTGTGTGGGCACCGGTAGGGGTTTTTGAGTTAGAGAGAGAGTTTTTGAAAACAGATGATTTTTAATGAATCATTATGTATTTGTGGGGATATTAGTATTTCGGGGTATTTTTGCTATAAATACCAGTTGAACCCGAGATTTTAATTATCGGAACCATTTTTCCTCACCTCCTCTCTCTCTTCCCGCCCGCGCACTTCTCGATCCCCTTTGACCCCCGGGCGTAAAAGTCGTCGGCCCGCCGCCGTCCGGCCGCCGTTCGGCGCGTGCCACCCGCTGTTGGATTCGTCTCTTCCAGGCGCCTCTATCCATACCAACAATTTGAAGTTTGGTCGCGATTTGAGCTCGGATTTCTGCAGAAAGCGTAGGGTTCGAAAACTGGAGTTCATCCGATTTTTGGGGCTCGATTTTGGTATGTTTTTGGTACGATTTTTCTAGTGTTTTTGGGGCGTTTTTAAGCTGATTTTGAGTCGATGATTTCAGACTTTTGTGGTTCGAAATAATTGTTGCATTTGGTTCGAATTTCAGCTCGATTTTCATGAGTTAGGGTTCGAAAAATTGGGGCTTTTGACAAGGAGTGATGATTCTTGTTAGTAATTGATTAATTCATGTTTAGATGCATTATGATGCTTGATTGTGTTCGAAATTGAGGAATTGGATTCGAATTTAGGGCTTTGAATTCGGATTTTGGGGGTTTTGGCATGTGGGGCGATTATTCATGTTGTTGATTGATTAATTCATATTTTAGATGAATTATGGTGTTTAATTGGGTTCGAGTTGTGTTGTGAAGATTCGAAAATTTGTGGGGAATTCTTGAGCAATTTTCGATAATGGTTAATTGTCGTGTGTTGACAATATTTTGAGGGTTATGGGTGTGCTTGAGCATGGGTTGCATGTTCGTAATTAATGGTGAATTAATTTATCGTGTTAGCACATCGTTCCTCGGAGCATGGAACTCGAGCAAGGTTTGGCTCGGACTTCGGAAATTTGAGGTACGTGTGACGTACGAGCATTACTTTATGTGATAGCAATTGTGAAATGCATAATGTGTTGTAATTGCATTAGATGGTTGTGGGTATGGCTATATATATATATATGTCGATATGACTATGGAACGACCTAGTCTTGATATCGCTGCCACAAGTGTGCGTAGTACTAGAGTAGTATGACCTTATAAGAGGTATGGGTACTGGGTTTATATGACTATTGTGAGACATGTGAGATGTCTAAGTATAAATGAGAATTTGTAAAATAAAGGGTAGGGCATTTGAGATGCCCGAGAATGATCGTGGGATCATGTATTCATTGTAAGACATGTGAGATGTCTAAGTGAAATGGAAAATTGGTAAAATAAATGCTAGGCATTTGAGCTATCTATGATTGGTAGCAAAGTTGAAAATCATTGTTAGATATCGAGATATCTATATTTGTATGTATAATGAATTTGGAATCATTAATTATTGATACTTGAGAACCAGGCATGCTATGAGTTAAATCAATGTTTTGATTTACTGATTTATGAGATTTGATGAGTTTGATGATTGTGAGAACAGGGACAGTACACGGAATCCCGGATGAGGATGTTGCCATCCAGGGAGTATCATTTAAAATTCATTAGTATTTACTTGTGTTGTAAATTATGAATTTCATTATTGTGATTATGGGATTTTGTGTATTCGTATGCTCACCCCGTTGGGGGCTGTCTCTGTTGGGGCAGGTGAACAGGTACACCGATGGCTGTGGAGCTGGGCTCGAGCTGTTGATTTGATGTACTCCCAGGATCATGGTACCAGGGCTTGATGGGGCACGGTATCGTATAGAGTACTTATATACACCCGAGGTTTATATACACATTTATGATGCTCGCATGTGAGCACGGATATTCTTGTATATGGGTTGTATATATAAGGCATGAGCCTTTCTCTCTTTCATTATATGTTGCATGCAATTGTGGTAGAATTGCTATATGAGAGTCGTTAGTGTGTTATGTGGGTGTTGAGATCCACTTTTGTCGTCTTATGTGTGGTGTCTTCCCTGGCTGGGAATTTACTTTGTGTTCAGTATTCTGTTGAGTATTGTGTAATCCCTTGCCGGGAATTATATTATGTGATGTGCTTTTGTTTTGGGATAGCTCAATTTATGGGGAGACTCTGCCCAAATTTTTATAAAAACCCACAATGCAAAAGTGGTGTAATGTGGGTGGTAAAGGGCGAACATGGGAGTCTAATTGCGGGTAGAGATGATCTTAATGTTGAATATTAAAGAAAGATTTGTGATTGCCATTCAATGGTAAATCATCATTTGAGTTTCCCGATTGATTTTTATTGAAAGCATGTGCCACACATAGTGGTTAGCACACTAATCAAGAGTTAAGGGCTTGGGGTCCTTACAGTTTTGGTTGAGTAGTGTGGTATTTCTGGGGCATGTCATATCTAGCAGTGGGATTTCAGTGGACCCCAGGAAGATTGAGGCGGTGATGGAGTGGGCTGCACCCACTTCTGTGCCCGAGATTCGGAGTTTCCTTGGTTTGGCTGGGTATTACCGAAGCTTCGTTGAGGGATTCTCTAAGATTGCTAAGCCACTGACTCAGTTGACTCAAAAGGGAGTGCCCTTCTTTTGGTCAGAGGCTTGTGAGGAGAGCTTTCAAGAGTTGAAGCACCGATTAACGACGGCACCGGTATTGGTGATCCCTACGGAGAACAAAAGGTTTGTGCTTTATACTGACGCATCACTGCAGGGCTTGGGTTGTGTACTGATGCAAGATAAGCATATGGTAGCTTATGCATCGAGGCAGTTGAAGCCGCATGAGGTTAGGTACCCAGTCCATGACTTGGAGTTGGCTGCTATTATCTTTGCCCTGAAGATTTGGAGGCACTATCTGTATGGTACGTCCTTTACCATATATACGGATCATAACAGCCTGAAATTCTTATTCACTCAGGCGGAGTTGAATATGCGTCAGAGGAGATGGATGGATCTACTCAAGGACTATGACTGTGAGATAGAGTACCATCCGGGGAAGGCGAACTTGACAGCAGACGCCTTGAGTCGGAAGGTGAAGAGTACTGCTGAGGAGGTCATGCATTTGTAGGCTATGATGACTTCCTGTTGCCATCTGGGCTATGACTTTGACGTAGATACATCGCCTGTGCATGTATCGACCTTATTGGCTGAGCCAGATATCTATGAGCATATCAGGAGAGCTCAGAGGACAGATGATGAGATTTAGAGATGGTCATCATTGGCACTTCAGGGACAGCCATCAAAGTTCAGAGTGGCTGAGGATGGTTCTTTGAGACTCGGTAATCTATGGGTAGTTCCAGGTACGCCGGAGTTGCGTAGAGGAATCTTGGAACGAGCACATAGTAGCCGATTTAGCATCCACCCGGGAGGGAGGAAGATGTATAAGGACTTGTGTGATCAGTTCTGGTGGAAGCGGATGAAGCGTGATGTGATTGCTTTTGTCAAGAGGTGTTTGATCTGTCAACAGGTTAAGGCGGAGAGGCAGAGACCCGGTGGCGAGCTAAGGAGCTTAGAGATACCGGAGTGGAAGTGGGAACACATATCTATGGACTTTGTGACTCACTTGCCGAGGACTACTTCGGGTTGTGATGCCATTTGGGTGATCATTGACAGGCTGACGAAGGTAACTCACTTCATTCCCTACAGTATGACGTACACATACTTGAGCGTGCGCGGGGTTTAGAATGCCGCTATTGTGGAGCGAGCAATGAAATAAGAACATGTAATCATTGAATTGATTTATGTGATATTTACGATCTTTTAATATAATGATTTTACCATATTGATTATGGAACTGGCATAAAAAACGGTATTAGTTAATCTATGTGACGATTAACTGGCTTTGGGAATTTGATGAGTTTGGTTATTTTGAGAACAGGGACAATACAGGGGATCCCGGATGAGGGTGTTACCATCCAGGGAGTATCATTTAAATTATGGCATTTACATTCTGTAAATTATGAATAGCAAAGTTATGATCATTGGATTGGTGGTATTGGTATGCTCACCCCGTGTGGGGGCTGTCTCTGTTGGGGCAGGTGTTACAGGTGTAGCAGCGGCTTTAGATCTGAGCTCGGGCTGTTGACTGGAGGTACTTCCAGGATCGAGGTACCAGAGCTGGTTGGATAGGCGCTTAGATCCAGAGTTGAGATCGAGTTGCGCTTGGGAGGTGTTTCCAAGATCGAAGCACCCGTAACGGTATCCGGTAGAGTGTTTTATACATTAGATACACTCTTATTCATTGGGTGCTCTTATGTGAGCACATTTTACGTGTATATGGAATGTATAAATGGGCTACAGCTTTTCTCTATTCTTTTATGGTTAGCATGCAATTAAATATGGAATTGCTAAATGAACTGAGAACTTGTTAGTGTGATATGAGGGTGCATGTTATATATGTAATCTTGGTTGGGGAATCTGAATATTATGTGGATCAAATGCAAGAAATTTTCAGGATGGCATATGGTACTGTACTTGCATATGGCTTTTCCCCATGATGGTATGAGTATATGCACTAATGTTATGGTTTAATACACTAATTATGGGTTAATGGCACGGGGGTCCTTACATTAGTGGTATCAGAGCAGTGGTTAGCTCTCTGGGGCTGTTGAGGGCCTAGGAAAATGATAATGGGAATGAGAAGCACATACTTATGCATGATGGTAGTTAGTGTTGCGTGGCACAACTATATTGCTTATGTGCATTTATGATATGTGTTCATAATTGGAATATGTTATTGCTAACCATGGTGGTTGCAGGGTCATATGAGACATAGACTATGCGTTACGGTTGCATAGATATACATCGGAGTGATGATTTTAATGCTTTGCCGCTAAATGTTGGAGCGAGGTGCATTACAATACAATCATGGCGATGTTTATTGGAATACGGGTTATGCATTACGGTTGCATGCATGTCGAAGCGATGATGCCGCTGTCGTGTCGAAGCGATGGTAAATACCGCTGTCACGTCGAAGCGATGATGCCGCTGTCGTGCCGAAACAATTATTGGAATACGGGTTATGCATTACGGTTGCCTGCATGGCGTAGCTATGTGAATACTTGCCGCTGTCATATTATAGCGATGAAGAATATTTGCCGCAAATATGTCGAAGCGAGGGGTATTTCCGCTGTCATGCCAGAGTAATGGTAAATGCCGCTGTCGTGTCGAAGCGATGGTAAATGCCCCTGTCACGTCGAAGCGATGGTACCACCGTCATGTCGAAGCGATGATGCCGCTGTCGTGTCGAAGCGATGATACATGCCGCTGTCACGTCGAAGCGATGATGCCGCTGTCATGGCGTAGCGATGCGATCGGGAACAAAGTACTACATGAGTGTGAGTACCTCTTGAGTCCGCGATTATTCCGCTATTATATTGGCGATGGTTCATGCCGCCGGGTATTCTATTGGCGATGGTTCATGCTGCCGGGTATTATATTGGCGATGGTTCATGTCGCCGGGTATTCTATTGGCAATGGTTCATGCCGTCGGGTATTCTATGGCGATGGTTTATGCCGCCAGGTATCATATAGCGATTGTGATATCCCCGAAATAATTAATTGCAATTAGGGCATTAATTTTGTTTATGTGATATTATGGCGATAATTAGATTATGTGTTGGGACTAATTATCTTGGTAAAATGCTTGTCACATGGTAGGCGTGACCTGGTAGAGCATTTTCGGGTACATGTTATACATGTTGGGATTTGGGTGTTGTAATGGTTTAAATGATATGGGTTGTGTCTATTTGGTAATGCATGATTTTAATAGGGATCTTATTGCATTGTGGTAAAATACTTTTAAAATATCATGTTGGGGTATTCTACATACCATGCTTGTGTCTTGGAATACAATTAAAACCCCATATCATGGCTTGGGAGCCACTTGCATGCTTTATATCCCATCACCCTCTCCATCAACTTTTTGGTCCCTAAACCCCATCCACTCATCCAGAAGCTGCCATTTTCGTTTTTGAAACTAGAGAGGAGGAGAAAGCTTGAAAAAAGGAGTCTTTGGTGTTTCTTGCTTGAAACTTGGAGCTCAAGTGGTAAGCTTCCACTATGGTAGAGTTTTATTGAGTTTGGTTGGGTTATAACTTGTTTTGGGGTTAAAAAGGGGAAGATCTTGTTCCAACATCTTGTTTATGTTTGGGGGTTGCATTTTAAAGTTGTTTTGTGGTTATATGTTGAGCATGGGAGTTGTTCTTGGTTGTAGATGAGTTTAAGTGTTGTTGGAAGCTCATACATGGAAGTTCCTCGCTGGAACAGGGCTGCTCCATCGATCGAGATTTGGGTCCGATCGATCGAGCAAAGCAGAGCCTGAACAAGGCGTGAAATGAGCTTACCGATCGATCGGTAATATTTCCCGATCGATCGGTGTGATGTCTCGATCGATCGGTAAAATGGTTCGATCGATCGGTGGAGGCAGTGCTTGGATGCCTATTTTCTCTTCACTTGGCGATCGATCGGGGCTTAGAGGGCGATCGATCGCAAGGCATAAAATGTGGATTTTGGGATTTTGTTTTGAATGATGTTATTTTTGGTAATGTTTCACTTATTGGCTTCTAATATGGATTCATGTGATTGTGTAGAACCATCCTAGGTAGCCACACATCAAAGGAGATAAAGTTCCATGACATCTCCACTTTTGGAACTAAGGTACGTAGTGAGACGTACGAGCATCGGACGGTAAAACGTATTTATTACGCTTTGAATTGGCTATGCATTATGGTTGCACATGTGGTCTTATTTATGCATTATGGTTGCATATATTGTTGGAACATGCATTATGGTTGCATGAAATTGTGAGTCGGGGTTATATCACAGTGATGAAGAATACTTGTCGCCTTCATGTCGAGGCGATGATAGAATACTTGCCACTGTCATATTTAGCGATGAAGAATATTTGCCGCAAACATGTCGAAGCGAAGGATCATGCCGCTGTCATGTTGATGCGAGGGATATTATACCGCTAATATGTCGAAGTGAGGGGTATTAATGCTGCTGTCATGTAACGCGAGGGGTATTATGCCACTGATATAATAAGACTGGGATTGGCCATTAGTATACATGGAACGGATGCATGTCATGACATATATTATTGGTGTTATAATCAATTAATTGTGATTAAAGTACAGGGACAACCAAGGGAGCTTTTGTATGTGTTAAGTACAGGAAGTGATTTGCATTTATGGTTTATGCATTGAATTATGATCATACTATTGTGAATATGATTTATATACATGCTCATGGTTTGGGGTTGTTCCTGTAGGTACTTTTGGGCGGACGGGCTAAGGCGGGTTGATGCAGTGAGCCAGTGAGGAGTGCTTTTGGCATAGCAGGCTTAATTTTTGTATAGTCTCTACTCTATGAGTAGTGTAAAACTATAGGATTAGCATTCATTGGTTGATAATATAACTAATCCCTTTTGGAACTTCATTTGGCACTGTAATTAATAGCTCAGGGCATCAACACAACCTTTATACTCTGTTATGCATGGAAATTTTTATTTACGCCTTTAATCCGCACTTAAGGATCTAGGGTCCCTACAGCGATGGTACACTCCGCTACATCTATGGCGATGGTTCATACCGCCGGATATCTATAGCGATGTTTCATGCCGCTGACTTTATGGCAAGGGATCATACCGCCGATTCTATAGCGATGGATTATACCGCTATGTGTGTAGCACTGGACTATGCCGCCTACGAGCGAGGGATGCTGCTTGTGTACTGCTGGTGGACGATGGATACAAGTATTCCGCTATCTTGGTAGCAATGAGGTATGGCATATTACTTTTGTTATCATTGTTGTAAATATTATGTGTTGTTTTATACCGTCATATGTTTGACGATGTTATTTGGGATGTCTATGTGGACGCGTGGTGTCGTCTTGGTGAATAATACATTCATGTTTATGAATTGGTTGTATAGTTTGAGTGCCGATGATGAGCACATGGTAGAGTCTGGGTCACTAGTTGACGAGACCTTTTGCCGAGCAGGTTTGCTCGATGGAGCATTGGATGCATTGTACCAGTGAGTGTACCGCATCATGTTATAGAGGTAAATATTTGTCGAGCAGTGATACCGTTGGGTATGCTCGCTGGTTTGGCTAAGGCCAGTGATACAGCAGCATGAATCATCGCTCGATATACCTGGCGGCATGAACCATCGCCAATGACATAGCGGAAAGAGGCATCGACGTACACGCACCTGGCGGAATAACCATCGCCCCTAACATAGCGGCATGAATCATCGCTGTGATGTCCGGAAATTACTGGTGTTAATCCCTGGGTGGCTATAATCCTTAAAGGATTTTATTTTGTGGCAATTAGGAATTAATTACGGTTTTGGGTCTCCCGAGGTTGTTAAATCGGGCATTTGGGATCGCTGGATCCAAAGGTTGAGATTGTATTATCATTTTGGTGGAAAAACCTATGTGTTGGGTTTTTGGTGGGACTTAGAGTCCGGGAAGCTTTTTGTTGGGGCTGGTATGGGGATTTGATGTTGGAGATAGAGTTTTTGAAAACAGATAATTTTTAATGAATCATGATGTATTTGTGGAGGTATTGGTATTTTGGGACATTTTTGCTATATATACCAGATGGACTCGGGATTCCGTCATTTGGAATCCATTTCCTCTCCTCTCTCCCCTCTCCTGCGATAACCATCTCCAAAACCCTTCCCCTCTTTCCCCTTCAATGGAAATCGTTGGGAACACGATTTAGGGGCCGGATTTCTTGAAGAAAAGCTGGTAATCTTCTTCTCCTCGCTTGTAGCTTTGATTTGATTGTAATTTTGTTGAATTTGGTTGAGATTTGGGTTTGATTTGGTTTGGGTGATTTTGGTGAAAATCATAAAATCTTTTGGGTTTGTTTAATTTGAGTTTAACACCCTTGTTGGAGGTCCTTGGGTTCGGTGGTTTTGGGTTGGGAGGAGTTGGGGTATGGTTGGTGGAGGTTTCAAGCTCTTAAAAATGGTGACTTTCGGGTTTCAGGGTTCTAGCGATCGATCGGTAGGAGTTACCGATCGATCGGTCGAATGCCGTAGCGAAATATGAAAAATCTGGGTTCTACCGATCGATCGGTAGAAGTTACCGATCGATCGGTAGTGATGAATAGTGAATTTTTAAAAAAAAAAAAAAAATTCTCAAATTTTTTGGGAGCTTATATGGGTACATTGATGATGTATTTGGGGGTTTGATTCATGGTTGGGTATATGTTGTGTGCTCATAAATAATTGTGAGTTATTTTGTGTGTTAGCACATATTTATCGGGTCACGGGACCAAGGCAAAGTTTGATTCGGACTACGAAATTTTAAGGTAGGTATGACGTACGAGCATAGCCTATTATAATGTTGCAACTGTAAAATGCATGGTATGTGATAATTGCATTATATGGACATTGAAATACATGGTATGTGGTATTTGCATAAATGGATATGGAAATGCATGGTATGTGGTATTTGCCATAAATGGATATTGAAATGCATGGTATACGGTACTTGCTATAAATTGATAGTGAAATACATGGTATATGGTAATTGCGATAAATGAACATTCGTTGGGAATTATATGGTGCCGCTTTTGAGCGAGCAATGATTGGGATGTTGTCGCCGTTGAGCGACCATCGGTTATGACGCCGCTATTGTTGAGCATGCGTGGGATCGAAATGCTGCCATTGTGGAACGAGCTATGACATAGAAATATGGAGTCAATTGCTAAATATATGTGATATCTGTAGTACTCTATTTTATGGTTTAATCGCATTTGGTTATGGAACTGGTATAGCAGGAACGGTTTTCGTTGATCAATGAGATGATCAACTGGCATTTGGGAATTTAATGGTTTGGTTATTTTGAAAACAGGGACAAGACAGGGGATCCCGGATGAGGGTGTTACCATCCAGGGAGTATCATTTAAATTATGGCATTTACATTCTGTAAATTATGAATTGCAACGTTATGATTATTGAATTGGTGGTATTTGTATGCTCACCCCATGTGGGGGCTGTCTCTGTTGGGACAGGTGTTACAGGTGTAGCAGCGGCTTTGGAGTGGAGCCCAGGCTGTTGATTAGAGGTACTTCCAGGATCGAGGTACCAGAGCTGGTTGGATAGGCACATAGATCCAGAGATGAGATCGAGTTGCGCTTGGGAGGTGCTTCCAGGGTCGAAGCGCCAGTAACGGTATCCAGTAGAGTGTTTTATACATTAGCTACACACGTGTTCATTGGGTGCTCTTACGTGATTACATTTTACATGTATATGGAATGTATAAATGGGCTATGGCTCTTCTCTATTCATTTATGGTTTGCATGCAATTAAATATGGAATTGCTAAATGATCTAAGAGCATGTTAGTGTATCATGAGGGTGCATGTTATATGAATAATCTTGGTTGGGGAATTTGAATATTATGTGGATTAAATGCAAGAAATTTTCTGGATAGCTTATGGTGTTGCACTTGCATATGGTTTTCCCCATGATAGTATGATTATATGCACTAATGGTATGGCTTAATACACTAATAACGGGTTAAGGGCACGGGGGTCCTTACATTAGTGGTATCAGAGCAGTGGTTAGCTCTTTGGGACTGTTGAGGGCCTAGGAAAATGATAATGGGAATGGAAGCACATACTTATGCATGATGGTAGTTAGTGTTGCGTGGCACAACTATATTGCTTATGTGCGTTTATGATATGTGTTCATAATTGGAATATGTTATTGCTAACCATGGTGGTTGCAGGGTCATATGAGACATGGACTATGCATTACGGTTGCATAGATATACATCGGAGTGATGATTTTAATGCTTTGCCGCTAAATGTTGGAGCGAGGTGCATTAAAATACACTCATGGCTATGTTTATGGGAATACGGGTTATGCATTACGGTTGCATGCACGTCGAAGCGATGATACCGCTGTCGTGTCGAAGCGATGGTAAATGCCACTGTCACATCGAAGCGATGATGCCGCTGTCGTGCCGAAACAATTATTGGAATATGGGTTATGCATTACGGTTGCATGCATGGCGTAGCGATGTGAATACTTGCCGCTGTCATATTATAGCGATGAAGAATATTTGCCGCAAATATGTCGAAGCGAAGGATAATGCCGCTGTCATATTACTATCGCGAGGGATATTATGCCGCTAATATGTCGAAGCGAGGGGTATTTTCGCTGTCATGCCAGGGGGATGGTAAATGCCGCTGTCGTGTCGAAGCGATGGTAAATGCCGTTGTCACGTCGAAGCGAAGATACCATCGTCATGTCGAAACGATGATGCCGCTGTCGTGTCGAAGCGATGATACATGCCGCTGTCACGTCGAAGCGATGATGCCGCTGTCATGACGTAGCGATGCGATCGGGAACAAAGTACTACATGAGTGTGAGTACCTCTTGAGTCCATTATTATTCCGGGTATTATATTGGCAATGGTTCCGCCGGGTATTATATTGGCGATGGTTCCGTCGGGTATTTTATTGGCGATGGTTCATGCCGCCGGGTATTCTATTGACGATGGTTCCACCGGGTATTCTATTGGCGATGGTTCCGTCGGGTATTTTATTGGCGATGGTTCATGCCGTCGGGTATTCTATTGGCGATGGTTCCGCCGGGTATTTTATTGGCGATGGTTCATGCCGCCGGGTATTCTATTGGCGATGGTTCCGCCGGGTATTTTATTGGCGATGGTTCATACCGCCGGATATCTATAGCGATGTTTTATGCCGCTGACTCTATGGCGAGTGATCATGCCGCTGATTCTATAGCGATGAGTTATACAGCTATTTGTGTAGCACTGGATTATGCCGCCTACGAGCGATGGATGCTGCTTATGTACCGCTGGTGGACGATGGATACAGGTATTCCGCTATTTTGATAGCGATGAGGTATGTCAAATTACTTTTGATATCGTTATTGTGAATTCCATGTGTTGTTTTATACCGTCATGTGTTCGACGATGAGATTATGGATGTCGTATATCGACATGTGCCGTCATGTGTTTGACGATGAGATTATGGAAGTCGTATATCGACATGAGCTGTCATGTGTTTGACAATGTTATTTGGGACGTCTATGTGGACGCGTGGCATTATTTTGGTGATTAATGCATTCATGTTTATGTATTTGGTTGTATGGTTTGAGTGCCGATGGTGAGCACATGGTAGAGTCTGGGTCACTAGTTGACGAGACCTTTTCCGAGCAGGTTTGCTCGATGGAGCATTGGATGCATTGTACCGGTGAGTGTACCGCATCATGTTATAGGAGTAAATATTTGTCGAGCAATGATACCCTTGGGTATGCTCGCTGGGATGGCTAAGGCCAAGTGATTGGTGGTAAGAGTAGTCATTAAGGAAACTACTCGCTTGTTATTGTGATGAGGAGTAAGCATGGTTACACCCACCCCTGAGGATGTGGAATAAATCCTACGGAATTAGGATTGTGTTGTAGTGGAGCAAGGACACCGGGTTGTCCATTATGCTTGGTATTTTAGAGATGTGTTGGGCGATGACCCACAACTCTAATGGGTTGTACGGTATGGTATACCGGAAAGGAACGTGTGTCACGTTGATAGGTTGGTATGAGCCTATGGGGCCAACGAACCGTTAGCCAGGTATTGTTGCAGTACTTTGGTGTGCTTGTGTTAGCCTTTATGTTGCTCGTTGGATTCGAGCTGGGTGAATCGTATGGTGATACGATGAGGGTTATGATAGACTCTAGTAGTCTCTATGTGGCATGGTGATTGTGGTAGGGAATACCTCACGGGGACGTTTATGCGTCAAATGTTTCGAGTGACTTGTACCTGGACAACTCGATTTTGTTGGGAATACCAACGTGAGTGTCAACAAGTTGTTATTAGCTCTGGTTGAGCATTCGTGCATATGGCATGCCATGGGAGTCACAATGGGTTGTAAGATATAGTTAGTGGGGTGACACTACTATATTGATTTTATCCTTTGAGGAGATTTGGATTGTGCTGTCATGGAGACAGCTGGGATTGGTTGGGAGTTGATTTGTAAATCAACCAGGGTAAGCCCTACTAGTGTCGGACTAGGTGATGGCTTCGTACTTCCGGTGGGGCGTTCGAGGAGACGTCTCTGGAGAAATGCTCGAGATTGCGAAGTACTACAGCATTAGTACAGAGCATCTTTAGTTTGGGTATACATGGCGTGTACGGGTTTCGTTTTGGTAATAGTTGCTTTGATGCACTATTTGAACCAATTGCGTACTTTTGGTTCCGTGATGTATTTTGGTAGATATATCCAGGCTTCCGAACTGTGGTTCGATGATTGGAGGATCATGGATTCATGACTTTTTCCTTGAGAGGAAGGCGGTATTATGATGCCTACCGGTTGAATCTTTTGGGGAGATTCGTTGTTTTGGTTCGTGTGGTGTTGATGTTGAAATCACACCCTTTGGTTTTGGTTTGTCAACCATCATTCTCCGTGGGGTGAGAATAATCGAGGTTTGACAGTTGGGTTCGAGATTTGGGTATGATTGGAGATATCCGAGTATATTGAATAGGGTGGGCATGTTGTGTTGGTGTATGGGCATGTATGCCGTGTGATTATACGAATGCCAACTTTAGTTTGTTCCTTGTTGAACGTCGAGTTGTATGCTTGGTTTAGCGAATCTCCGGTGTGAGATTGTGGACCTTGAGACTGGTAATCTCGATGGCACGATGCATTCTGATGTATGATTGTGAGGGTTGTTTGACTTCCCCTGAGGAGGGATTGTCGTGTTTTGGAACCATGGTAGTTCTTGTTGGATAATTCGATAGCCTTCCTGTTTTAGGATTGTTAAATCCAAGGATAGACAAGGGATGGCCAGGATTTGGATTTGTTTAGTGTCGTGGTTGACACGTGGGGCGGGAATGCAATTGATTGTTCTTGCATATCCTTTCGAGAACTTGAGACCTTGTGGGGTCTTGATGGTGTGTCAGGACCAAGATATGATTTCTTGGAACACACCGGTGTAAACATCCTCGGAGATGTGCTTTGTGTGGATCGGTGACCGTGGGTAACCCGATCCGGGTTGCGAGTGGTGCAACTACCCCTTTGGAGGAGATGAACTGGGAAGCGAAAACCGGATTTTCTGTGAGTATACTGTTGTATACTAGTGGTCCCCATCATAACGATGCGTGTTAAGCATCGTGGGCAAGTGGTGAATATCATGGGAAGATATCTATGTCAGAACCAAGGAAGATTTGGTTGATTTACAGTCGTGGTAGACTGACTTCTGGGATGATTCGCATCGAGGTATGTTATTATCCTTTGGATTTTGTGTTGGTTTTGGCGTTTGCTTTATTTTAAAGCTTGGTGCGAGGTTGGTGTCCTCGCGGTTGCTAATTCGATTCTGATGTGGTCCAGAATCGGGGTTGTGGTTTTGTTTTGTTGTGTAATCCTTGTGTTGCGTGGAGTTCATCGGTGCAAATTTCAGGGACGAAATTTTATTAGTGAGGGATAATTGTGATGTCCGGAAATTACTGGTGTTAATCCCTGGGTGGCTATAATCCTTAAAGGATTTTATTTTGTGGCAATTAGGAATTAATTGCGGTTTTGGGTCTCCCGAGGTTGTTAAATCGGGCATTTGGGATCGCTGGATCCAAAGGTTGAGATTGTATTATCATTTTGGTGGAAAAACCTATGTGTTGGGTTTTTGGTGGGACTTAGAGTCCGGGATGCTTTTTGTTGGGGCTGGTATGGGGATTTGATGTTGGAGATAGAGTTTTTGAAAACAGATGATTTTTAATGAATCATGATGTATTTGTGGAGGTATTGGTATTTTGGGATATTTTTGCTATATATACCAGATGGACTCGGGATTCCGTCATTTGGAATCCATTTCCTCTCCTCTCTCCCTTCTCCTGCGATGACCATCCCCAAAACCCTTCCCCTCTTTCCCCTTCAATGGAAATCGTTGGGAACACGATTTAGGGGCCGGATTTCTTGAAGAAAAGCTGGTAATCTTCTTCTCCTCGCTTGTAGCTTTGATTTGATTGTAATTTTGTTGAATTTGGTTGAGTTTTGGGTTTGACTTGGTTTGGGTGATTTTGGTGAAAATCATAAAATCATTTGGGTTTGTTTAATTTGAGTTTAACACCCTTGTTGGAGGTCCTTGGGTGCGGATTTGTTGTGGATTTGGGTTGGGAGGAGTTGGGGTATGGTTGGTGGAGGTTTCTGTGAGACCCCGTTATCACATCAAGTTACTAAGGTGCAATTTAGAGAACTAAACATTCATGTGAATATATCAGAGTAAAGTATTGTGTTGATTAACCTGAGCTTTAGAGATTACAGTACCAAAATGTTTCAAAAGGAATAACACAATTCCTACTAAGGTACTACATTATAGTCTTACTCTACTCAGTAGAAGCTATACAAAAAATTTCTCTAACATGCTAATCCTGTAGCACTCCTTACAGCTCAGCATATCAACCCCAACCCTGGTTCTCGTCCACAAAAGCGCCTACAAAGACAACCCCCAACGCATGAGCATAAAACAATTCATATTCAACATAATATGAAAGTAAGGCATAAATGCACAATCCTAAACACAAGCACTTCCTGTATTTCCTGCATTTATAACGCCCATTGGTTGTCCCTGTACCATAATTCATAATAAAACACATTATATGAATGTATGGCTTCATAAATAAATGTCATGACATTTCCTCTTTTTCTTGAGTCAGTCATCATCAGTTATTTTAATGCTTTCATAACCTCAAAACAAGCGGTATCGCATACTCGTTTCTTCATACTAGCGGTATCTCTTCCTCGCTCAGTATGGCATACCTCGCCTCCATGTGCAAGCGAGCCTCCCCCCTCCCGCTCAACATTTTCAGCGGTAAAGCGTAAGCATTAAAACCTTAACTGTGATCGCCCTGACTCGTGGAATACGCCTCTTTATTCCACATCACAATATGCAACAACAATGAATAATATGCAACACAATGCATAATAACATGTATCATAATCCTAATGCATCACATTGCATTCATCATGTGTCACACAGACAAACATAAGTACATGTTACCGTCGGGATGCCCGTACGTCGCTTACGTACCTTTCCAAAATGTGATGTGTTGCAGGACTCTATCCCCTGCGCTATGTAGCTACCTGTGAAGGCTCTACATGTGGGGTCTTCCCACCTTAACAGTGATTAAAAGACATAAGAAGGACTAATCATGCATTAAGGTAACATCTTAAGGTTTTGGTTGTTACACGAGCTACAGGATTACAGGCCAAAATACAAAACTTCAAAAATAATTCATTATATTATAAAAGAATATCATTTAGATTTACACTACTCCTAGAGTAGATACTAATCAAAACTTGAATCCTATGCATTCCTGTGTCCCTAGTAGCTCACTGCCTCAACCCGACCCTTAGTCCTTTCGTCCAAAAGTGTACCTACAGGGATAACACATCATGAGCATATATAATCTTACTTAACATCATAAAACATCATAGTAAATGCATGAAAACTTGGTTAAGTAAATATGTTGAATATTCATTAACTTCTTATTGTTGTCCCTGATTCATAATCATACATTTGGGGCACCTTACCCCGTGGCACCTTACCACAATAACATCGCATGGCCTCTTACCATGTGGGGCACCTTACCCCGTGGCACCTTACCATAATAATATCGCATGGCTACTTACCATGTGGGGCACCTTACCCCGTGGCACCTTACCACAATAACATCGCATGACTACTTACCATGTGGGGCACCTTACCCCGTGGCACCTTACCACAATAACATCGTATAAACATCATCATATAAACATCGTATGCACATCATCATATAAACGTCATATAAAACATCATTATTTCATCATGTATATTCATGCGATATATGCATAGTCATAGTATAGGGATGTGTTTTACCGTCCGATGCCCGTACGTCTCTTACGTACCTTTTCAAAAGGAGGAGGAGTCAACAGACTTTATCTCCTAGATGGTGCAGGTACCTGGGATGGTTCTACAAGACCACATAATACCATATTAGATGCCTCAAAACCATCTCACATCAAAAACTTAACAAAATAAAACATCATTATATTTTCTTCTTTCTGCCGGTCTCGATCGATCGGCCCAAGGTCTCGATCGATCGAGACACTGTGCACTAACAGTGTCTTGGCTTCCTGCCTCGCTCGATCGATCGAACATTTTACCGATCGATCGAGGAGCTTCACCGATCGATCGAGAAAATCCATCGATCGATCGACATCAAAGTTTTAAATCATACATTAGACCCACTGTCATGCTCGATCGATCGGAACCAAATCTCGATCGATCGAGAGCTCTGAAAAATCGGGACTTCCCCAGATTTTTGAGCACCCCATTTCATACCATCAATATTACTTCATATCACACATAAAGTGCTTAAACAAGAATATCAATAACTTCCACATACTTTCATGCATGTATTAAAATTAAAGGTTCACTTATAACTGAAACCTACATGCATTAAATCTACCCCTTTTTATCAATACACAATCAACATTTCTGAAAAACAGGGCATAATTTCCTAGCCCAGAATTATCGAACATACATATTCATAGCCTCGAAAATACCATAAAGCCCATAGTTCATGCTCAAACAAATATGCTGGCATATTCACCAAACTTCCATGTATGCATTTACGTCAAAAGTTTTCCCATAACCTAAGTTAGCATGCTTCAATTCTTCATAACAAAAGCCCTACTCAACATACAAACAGGGCACCTCCCCTGCTCCTATGTTCGAGGAACCCTTTTTCAAACTAGAAATCTAACACATAACGCATGCAAGTTACTTAACAAGACATGCTAGGGGCTTCTTAAACATCATATAAAAGTACTCAAAACAAGGTTTCATCAAACCCTACACTAGCATGCCAAATCCGTTACAAAGAAAACACATGCATAAAACGAAAAAGCTGGTGAACCAGCGTGATTCCTCACCACTTTTGCACTCCGATTTTTTTGACAAGAAAGGATTAATAAAATCCGATCACTTTCTTCCTGGAGCAGAACAAGTTGCAGACAAAAAGAAGAGAAAAAGAAGGAAGCTTTTTGGAAGAGACAAGGTTAAAATATCTTAATGCCAACATGCCCACTTAGTCAAATATTTCCCAGAAAACAGGGGAGGGGGCGTGGGTTGCTGCAAGTGGGGGGGGGGGGGGGGTGGTTGCATGTAGGGTGGTTTTGTGGTGTTTAATTGTATCCCGGTATTTTGTACGATGCATTAAAATATCCTCACTCGATATTTTCTAACTTCATTTAATTAATACATCCTTTAAAAACACCCCATATGCTCCCCACATCATATCATCATATCATAAATCGTGGCCCCCAATTTAAATACACCACAACCCTTAAACACATCATAATTCATCATCTTAGAACATAATCATATATCATTTCGGGGGTATTACATTACTCCCCTACTTATAAGATTTCGTCCTCGAAATCCACATGCATCATCATAACGGAACTAAACATAAATACATACCAGAAAATAGTTCCGGATAGTGCTGCACCATATGCCGTTCCGTCTCCCATGTAGCCTCCTCGACACCCCGACGATCCCACTGAACTTTGACCATCGGTATAACTTTGCTCCGTAGTCTGCGATCCTCACGATCCAGAATTCTGATCGGTCGTTCTTCGTAGGACATATCTGAGTCTAACTGAACTTCTGTAGGCTGTAAGACATGAGACGGGTCTGGCTCATACTTCCTCAACATAGAGACATGGAAAACATCGTGTATGCCAGACAAGGATGGCGGTAAAGCCAAACGATATGCCAAAGTACCGATACACTGTAAAACTTCATATGGCCCAACATACCTTGGAGATAACTTTCCCCGCATCCCAAAACGAACCACACCCCTGAAGGGCGAGATTTTTAAGAAGACCCTGTCTCCTAACTGGAATTCTAGTGGTCGTCGCCGCTTATTGGCATAGGCCGCTTGCCTGTCCTGGGCCGCTTTCATCTTCTGGCGTATCAACTTTATCTTACCTTCCATATCTCTGATCATATCCGGTCCTCCGACCGCTTTGCTAGTCAAGTCCTCCCAATACAGTGGTGATCTACATCGTCGTCCATACAGAGCTTCAAAAGGGGCCATTTGAATGCTCGCCTGATAACTGTTATTATAGGAGAACTCCACCAGCGGCACTGAATCCTGCCACGGAGTATCAAACTCCAAAATACACGCCCTCAACATGTCCTCGAGCGTCTGAATGGTACGCTCTGTTTGGCCGTCTGTCTGAGGGTGATAGGCCGTACTCAGTCTCACCTCTGTGCCCAAAGCTGTCTGGAGACCCTCCCAGAAATGTGAAGTGAACCTCGGGTCCCTGTCAGATACTATCGAGACTGGAATACCATGCAACCTCACCACATCCCGTATATACATCTGGGCCATCTTCAAGTATGTATATGACATACTGTAAGGGATGAAATGAGCCGTCTTCGTCAGCCTATCTACGATCACCCAGATCGCATCAAATCCTGAGGCCGTCCTTGGCAAGTGGGTCACGAAGTCCATAGATATATGCTCCCACTTCCATTCATTCACCTCTAAGTTCTTCAGCTCACCACCAGGCCTCTGCCTCTCTGCCTTTACCTGCTGGCAGATCAAACATCTTTTAACAAAAATGATTACCTCACGCTTCATGCGTCTCCACCAGAATTGATCGTATAGATCTTTGTACATCTTCTTTCCCCCTGGGTGGATACTGAAACGACTACTGTGAGCCCGCTCCAATATTCCTCTACGCAGTTCAGGTGTAATTGGGACTACCCATCGGTCGCCCAATCTCAAAGAGTCATCTTCAGCCACTCTGAACTTGGATGGTTGACCTTGAAGGATCAATGATGTCCACCTCTGAACCTCACTATCCGACTTCTGGGCCTCCCTGATCGCCTCAAATATGTCTGGCTCCGCCAATAGGGTCGACACTCGTACAGGCGACGTGTCTACATCAAAGTCATAGCCCAGATGGCAGCAAGAAGTCATCAAAGCTGACAAACACATGACATCCTCTGCAGTACTCTTCACCTTCCGACTTAAGGCATCTGCTATCAAGTTTGCTTTACCCGGATGGTACTCAATTTCACAATCATAATCTTTAAGCAAATCCATCCATCTTCTTTGTCTCATATTCAACTCTGCCTGAGTGAATAAGAACTTCAGGCTCTTATGATCTGTATATATAGTGAAAGACGTGCCATACAAGTAATGCCTCCAAATCTTCAAGGCAAAAATGATGGCCGCCAATTCCAAATCATGCACGGGATACCTGGCTTCGTGTGGCTTCAGTTGCCTCGATGCATAAGCCACCACATGCTTATCTTGTATCAACACACAGCCCAAGCCCTGTAATGACGCATCCGTATACAATGCGAACTTCTTATCCTCAGACGGAATTACCAGTACAGGCGCTGTAGTCAAACGACGCTTCAGCTCTTGGAAGCTTTCCTCACAAGCCTTAGACCAAAAGAAGGGGACTCCTTTCTGAGTCAGCTGTGTCAGGGGTTTGTCAATCTTCGAGAAACCTTCGACGAAACGTCGGTAATAACCTGCCAAACCGAGGAAACTCCGTATTTCTGGTACAGAAGTGGGTGCAGCCCACTCTATCACAGCCTCAATCTTTCTGGGATCCACAGATATTCCATGGCTAGATATGACATGGCCTAAGAATACCACGCTGTCCAACCAGAACTCACACTTGCTAAGCTTTGCATACAGCTGATGATCCCTAAGGATCTGAAGTACTATCCTCAAGTGCCTTACATGCTCTTCTTCAGTCCGAGAGTAAATAAGTATGTCGTCAATGAAGACTATGACGAACTGATCCAAATACGGCTGGAATACCCTGTTCATCAAACTCATGAAGACAGCTGGGGCATTCGTCACCCCAAAAGGCATGACCAGGAATTCATAGTGCCCATATCTTGTCCTGAAAGCCGTCTTCTGAACATCATCTTCTCTTACTCGAATCTGATGGTACCCCGACCTCAGATCGATCTTACTGTAGAGCCTCGTTCCCTGCAACTGATCAAACAAGTCATCAATCCTCGGAAGTGGATACTTGTTCTTGATTGTGGCCTTATTCAGTTGCCTATAGTCAATGCATAGGCGCATCGATCCATCTTTCTTCTTAACAAATAAGACAGGTGCACCCCATGGCGATACGCTAGGGCGTATGTAGCCCTTGTCAAGGAGCTCCTGCAACTGCATCTTTAACTCCCTTAACTCAGCTGGTGCCATCCTATATGGGGCACGAGAAATTGCAGACGTCCCTGGTAGCAGCTCAATCCCAAACTCGACCTCTCTCGTCGGTGGGAATCCGGGAATCTCCTCCGGAAAGACATCAGGAAACTCCGCCACTACGGGCACATCCTCAACCTTCAACTCCTTCCTCTTTTCCGTCATATCAATGGCATAGATAAGATATCCTGTATGGCCTCGTTCTAATAACTGTGCCATCTTGACAGCCGATACCAACGGAATCTTTGGGCAAGAACCATCCCCAAAGAATGTCCACTGGACTCCCATATCAGATCTGAATCGGACAGTCCTTTGCCTGCAGTTAACGACCGCCTGATACTTGTTCAGAACATCGATGCCCACAATGCAATCGAAGTCTGTCATTCCCAGCACAATCAAATCTGATCTTAACTCATTATCCTCAAAATAAATGATGCCATCATAAACAATCTGATCCGTAGTCAAACTTCTTCCAGCAGGGGTCGAGACCATAAGAGGCATGGGGGACGGAGAAGTGCATATGTGGTGCCTTTCAACAAAACTCGTCGACACAAAAGAGTGTGACGCACCTGTGTCTATCAATATAAGAGCAGGGTGCGTAAATAAAAGACACGTACCCGCTATAACTTCCTCCGGAGCCGTTGTAGCCTGCTCCCTCGTCAAAGCATACACCTGCCCCTGAGGTGGCCCCGCGGGCTGACCTCCATACTGTCTTGGCACAAAAGGTGGCCGGTGTTGTGTCGTTCTGTCCGCAGGCCTCCCCGCAGAGTTCTGCTGTCTTCCCCTGTTGGGACACTGTCGAGCGAAGTGGCCTCTATCGCCACAGACATAGCATCCAACACAGTCCTTTGCCAAATGTGATAGTCCACATATAGTGCACTGAGCTCTTCCAGATCTATCTCCCTGAGGCTGTCCCCTCCCAGATGAAGTATCATTCCTACCTTTCCCTTTCCATCGATTCTCGGGCCTCTTGCCACTGAATCTCGATGCTGACGTGTTCCCCCTAGGCTTGAACTGATCACCCCTGGGCTTCAAGTGGTCAGAAGTAGATTTCTGAGGGGTGCTGGAGGTGGCACTGCATCAGGATATGCACCAACTCCCAGTTCAGCTAGCTCAGCTCGTGAGAGTGCATCATCAAAACAGGCAGGGCCATAAGTGATCACCCTGTCATACAGTTCAGGCCTCAAGCTTCATGAAATTCCGCATCTTCGCTTGAGTGCTTGCAGCTATGTGTGGCACATATCGTAGTAAGGAACAGTAATGTAGAGCATAGTCAGATACAGGCATGGTACCTTGTCTTAAACTGGTAAACTCATCCTCCTTGGCCTGTCTTGCAGCGGCTGAAAAATAGCGGTTCAAAAACCGTGTTCAGAACATCTTCCAATTCACTTCCTGTCCCAGAGCCTCTTGCTCAATCACTGTGGTTTTCCACCACATCAATGCCTTCTTGGACAGCTGAAATTCTGCTAATCTGATCCAGGCCGTCTTTGCACAAGGCGCTGCCACAAATATCTGTTCAATCCTCTCCAGCCATTCCTCAGCTTTTTCCCCTGATTCTGTTCCCTCAAACATCGGGGGTCGATACATCATAAATTGAGCCAAGCTCAACTCCCCAGGTAGCAACTGCTGTTCAGAGGGTTCCTCGCCCAAGGCTGGTGGTGGCAATGGATTCGTACGCCCAGCACTTGCATTTACACTAATGGCGTCACCCACTTCTATATTTGCTGCCATGCTGCAACACAAGGGTTAATAACAACACCAAAAGCAGTTCATAAAGCACATCGTTAGATAATTAAACATGTTAGCATAACATAGAAACTTCATATGCAACATACACATAAAACATGTTCAATAGTAAGTACTTAGCCAACTTATTGCTAAGTCTACCCTTCACTCATTCCCGAGTTATCTAACCACTGCTCTGATACCACTAATGTGGGGTCTTCCCACCTTAACAGTGATTAAAAGACATAAGAAGGACTAATCATGCATTAAGGTAACATCTTAAGGTTTTGGTTGTTACACGAGCTACAGGATTACAGGCCAAAATACAAAACTTAAAAAATAATTCATTATATTCTAAAAGAATATCATTTAGATTTACACTACTCCTAGAGTAGATACTAATCAAAACTTGAATCCTATGCATTCCTGTGTCCCTAGTAGCTCACTGCCTCAACCCGACCCTTAGTCCTTTCGTCCAAAAGTGTACCTACAGGGATAACACATCATGAGCATATATAATCTTACTTAACATCATAAAACATCATAGTAAATGCATGAAATCTTGGTTAAGTAAATATGCTGAATATTCATTAACTTCTTATTGTTGTCCCTGATTCATAATCATACATATGGGGCACCTTACCCCGTGGCACCTTACCACAATAACATCGCATGGCCTCTTTCCATGTGGGGCACCTTACCCCGTGGCACCTTACCACAATAATATCGCATGGCTACTTACCATGTGGGGCACCTTACCCCGTGGCACCTTACCACAATAACATCGTATAAACATCGTATGCACATCATAATATAAACGTCATATAAAACATCATTATTTCATCGTGTATATTCATGCGATATATGCATAGTCATAGTATAGGGATGTGTTTTACCGTCCGATGCCCGTACGTCTCTTACGTACCTTTTCAAAAGGAGGAGGAGTCAACAGACTTTATCTCCTAGATGGTGCAGGTACCTGGGATGGTTCTACAAGACCACATAATACCATATTAGATGCCTCAAAACCATCTCACATCAAAAACTTAACAAAATAAAACATCATTATATTTTCTTCTTTCTGCCGGTCTCGATCGATCGGCCAAGGTCTCGATCGATCGAGACACTGTGCACTAACAGTGTCTTGGCTTCCTGCCTCGCTCGATCGATCGAACATTTTACCGATCGATCGAGGAGCTTCACCGATCGATCGAGAAAATCCATCGATCGATCGACATCAAAGTTTTAAATCATACATTAGACCCACTGTCATGCTCGATCGATCGGAACCAAATCTCGATCGATCGAGAGCTCTGAAAAATCGGGACTTCCCCAGATTTTTGAGCACCCCATTTCATACCATCAATACTACTTCATATCAC
Source organism: Haberlea rhodopensis (assembly GCA_907163345.1). Lineage (NCBI taxonomy): Eukaryota > Viridiplantae > Streptophyta > Magnoliopsida > Lamiales > Gesneriaceae > Haberlea > Haberlea rhodopensis. The sequence continues at coordinate 218,779 of CAJQUN010000201.1, forward strand.
ACATAAAGTGCTTAAACAAGAATATCAATAACTTCCACATACTTTCATGCATGTATTAAAATTAAAGGTTCACTTATAACTGAAACCTACATGCATTAAATCTACCCCTTTTTATCAACACATAACGCATGCAAGTTACTTAACAAGACATGCTAGGGGCTTCTTAAACATCATATAAAAGTACTCAAAACAAGGTTTCATCAAACCCTACACTAGCATGCCAAATCAGTTACAAAGAAAACACATGCATAAAACGAAAAAGCTGGTGAACCAGCGTGATTCCTCACCACTTTTGCACTCCGATTTTTTTGACAAGAAAGGATTAATAAAATCCGATCACTTTCTTCCTGGAGCAGAACAAGTTGCAGACAAAAAGAAGAGAAAAAGAAGGAAGCTTTTTGGAAGAGACAAGGTGAAAATATTTTATTGCCAACATGCCCACTTAGTCAAATATTTCCCAGAAAACAGGGGAGGGGGCGTGGGTTGCTGCAAGTGGGGGGGGGGGGGGGGGTTGCATGTAGGGTGGTTTTGTGGTGTTTAATTGTATCCCGGTATTTTGTACGATGCATTAAAATATCCTCACTCGATATTTTCTAACTTCATTTAATTAATACATCCTTTAAAAACACCCAATATGCTCCCCACATCATATCATCATATCATAAATCGTGGCCCCCAATTTAAATACACCACAACCCTTAAACACATCATAATTTATCATCTTAGAACATAATCATATATCATTTCGGGGGTATTACACTACACCAGTGTATAACACAATATTAGATGTCTCATTACAATCCAATATCAAAACTTTAACAAAATATATCAATTTATATTTTTCAACATTCTGGGTCTCTCGATCGATCGGCCCCTCTTCCCGATCGATCGAGAAGACGCCTAAAATCAAAACCAAGATTCTGCCTCGATCGATCGATCGAGATGCTCTGTTCGAGAAATACCAACCCAGAATTCTCAAACACCTATATTCACACCCTTCGATCTAGCATATAACATACACCACATGTTTGAACAATTATGCTAGCAATTACAATACACTACTCCGAGTGTATTCATACCAAATTTACACCCCAAACATAAGCCCACATGCATAAACGTCGATCATTTAAACAAGTACTGGATCAACTTTTCTGGAAACAGGGCAACATATTCATTTCCAGATTTCTTAAGCATTTCACTTCATGCTATTAAATCTATCACATATAACATAAACAATGCTCGAACAAACATGCCATGGGCTTCACAAAACTACCATGCATAATTTTACATCAAAGGTTTACCAAAACCTAAGCTTGACGTGTATGATAATGCCTTCATAAAAACACTCACCACACATATATTTCCTGAAAACAGGGCACTTGAACCTTGCCCAGAATATTTGAACACTTCCTTTCACATGATTAAATCCTTCACATAATACATGAAACATGCTCAAGGAAATATACTGGTACCTTTAACAAGCTACCATACACAAAATCACATTAAAGGTTCAACCAAAACCTAAGTTAGCATGCTTCAAACATTCAAGGTAAAACCTTTCCTAACATGAAAACAGGGCACTTCTCTGCTCGGATGTTCGAGGAACCCTTTTCTCTACTACAAATCTAGCACATAAAGCATGCAAGTTACTTATCAAAACATGCTAGAGGCTTCACAAACATCACATAAAGGTACTCATAACAATATATCTTTATACCCTAAACTAGCATGCCAAATCTGCTACAAATAACAAGCATGCTAGGAATTTAAAAACTGGGAAGAACATGTGACTCCTCACCACTTTTGCCCTTCGATTTTCTATATGAAAGGATGAATGAAATCCGATCACTTTCTTCCTAGAAACCGACCAAGTTGAAGACAAAATGAAGGGAAGAAGAAGGAGTCTTTTTGGAAGAGGCACAATGAAAATATCTTCATGTAAAGTGGCCACCTAGTCAATCTGCTTTCCCAGAAAAACAGGGGAGGGGCGTGGGTTCAACAAGTGGGGGTGGGGTGGTTGCATGTAGGGCGGTTTGGTGGTGTTTAATTGTGTCCCGGTATTTCATACGATGTATAAAAATATCTTTCCTTGATATTTTATTATTTTACCACATCAACACAACAATTAAAAACACCTAACATGCTCCCTAAACCACATCATCAAATTAAATAAATCACTCCCACATACAAAACGCCTTTAACACAAAGATTCATAATTAGCACCATTAAATGCATGATTACCCATATAATCATTTCGGGGATATCACAATACTCCCCTACTTATAAGATTTCGTCCCCGAAATCAAACATGCTGCTAACCATATAATAAAACAGTACATAAACGCATACCAGAAAACAGCTCTGGATAGTACTGCACCATGTGTCGCTCTGTCTCCCACGTGGCCTCCTCGACACCCCTACGATCCCACTGAACCTTGATCATAGGAATAACCTTGTTCCGAAGTCTGCGGTCTGCCCTATCCAAAATCCTGATAGGCCGCTCCTCATAAGAAACATCGGACTCAATCTGCACCTCTGAAGGCTGCAACACATGGGAAGGATACGGCTCATACTTCCTCAGCATAGACACATGAAAAATGTCGTGTATACCAGACATAGAAGGCGGTAAAGCCAAACGGTACGCCAGAGTACCAACACGCTGTAAGATCTCATACGGCCCCACGTATCTAGGAGACAACTTCCCCCGCATACCAAACCGTACTACGCCTCTGAAAGGTGAGATCTTCAGAAAAACTCTGTCGCCTAACTGAAACTCCAACGGCCTACGCCGCTGATTGGCATATGCTGCCTGTCTGTCCTGAGCTGCCCTCATCTTTCTCTTGATAACCTTAACTTTCTCTTCCATTTCCTGAACCAACTCTGGTCCTCCAACCGACTTACGGTCCAAGTCATCCCAACACAAGGGTGACCTACAACGCCTACCATAGAGGGCCTCGAAAGGAGCCATCTGTATACTTGCCTGGTAGCTGTTGTTGTAAGAGAACTCCACTAAGGCTATCGAGTCCTGTCATGATATGTCGAACTCTAGCACACAAGCTCTCAACATATCCTCGAGCGTCTGTATCGTACGCTCGGTCTGTCCGTCCGTCTGAGGGTGATAGGCTGTGCTCAGCCTCAACTCTGTACCTAGAGCTGTCTGCAGACCCTCCCAGAAGTGAGATGTGAACCGCGGATCTCGATCAGACACTATCGAAACAGGGATCCCGTGCAGTCTCACCACATCTCTGACATATAACTGTGCCATCCTCAAGTGCGTATATGTCATACAGTAGGGAATGAAATGAGCCACTTTAGTCAATCTGTCCACGACTACCCAGATGGCATCAAAACCCGAAATAGTCCTCGGTAAGTGGTTCACGAAATCCATAGACACGTGCTGCCACTTCCACTCGGGTATCTCTAAACTCTTTAGTTCACCTCCAGGCCTCTGCCTCTCAGCCTTCACCTGCTGACAAATCAAACAGCGCTTGACAAATGAGGTGACATCTTGTTTCATACGCCTCCACCAGAACTGGCTGCGTAGATCCTTATACATCTTCTTCCCGCCTGGGTGGATACTCATCCTGCTGCAATGAGCTCGCTGTAATAAACCCTGACGCAACTCGGGTGTATCTGGAACCACCCATCTATCGCCAAGTCTCAGAGAACCGTCCTCAGCCACTCTGAATCTCGATGGCTGACCCGAATGAACCACTAATATCCATCTCTGAACCTCTACATCGGTCCCCTGAGCCTTCCTGATGTGATCATAAATAACAGGCTCAGCTAGCAAGGTCAAAACCTGTACTGGTGAAGAAGATACATCAAAATCGAATCCCAAATGGCAGTAGGAGCCCAACATAGCTGATAAACACATGGCATCCTCTGCAGTGCTCCGCACCTTCCGACTCAGGGCGTCGGCTGTCAGATTTGCTTTCCCGGGATGGTATAGGATTTCACAATCATAATCCTTCAGCAGGTCCATCCATCTCCTCTGCCTCATGTTCAGCTCAGCCTGTGTAAACAAGAACTTCAGGCTCTTGTGATCAGTGAAGATGGTAAATGAGGTACCGTATAAATAGTGTCGCCATATGTTCAAGGCGAACACTATAGCTGCCAACTCCAGATCATGGACTGGATACCTCGTCTCGTGTGGCTTCAACTGTCTCGAAGCATAAGCCACTACATGTCTGTCCTGCATCAGTACGCACCCTAATCCCTGTAGCGATGCGTCGGTATAAAGAACAAATCCTTTGTTCTCCTTGGGAATCACTAGAACTGGTGCAGTAGTCAGTCTGTGCTTCAATTCCCTGAAACTCTGCTCACAAGCATCTGACCAACAAAATGAGACTCCCTTCTGAGTCAGATGTGTAAGTGGCTTGGCGATCCTTGAAAAACCCTCGACGAAACGTCGATAATAGCCAGCCAAACCAAGGAAACTCCGAATCTCACTGACTGAAGTAGGGGCAGACCAATCCATAACTGCCTCTATCTTCCTCGGGTCTACTGATATCCCCTCTCGTGATATGATATGGCCTAAGAAGGCTACACTGCTCAGCCAAAACTCACACTTGCTGAGTTTGGCTTACAACTGATGATCTCTGAGGATCTGGAGCACTATCCTCAGATGATCGGCATGATCCTCCTCATTCCTTGAATAGACCAGGATGTCATCAATGAACACGATCACAAACTGATCGAGGTACTCCTGAAATACTCTGTTCATCAGGCTCATAAATGTAGCAGGGGCATTCGTTACCCCGAATGGCATCACCAAGAACTCATAGTGCACATACCGAGTTCTAAAAGCCGTCTTTTGGACATCACCAGCTCTAACCCATACCTGGTGATAGCCTGACCTCAAATCTATCTTGGAGTACACCTCTGTACCCTGAAGCTGGTCGAACAGATCATCGATCCTCGGAAGTGGATATTTGTTCTTCACTGTAGCCTTGTTCAGTTGCCTGTAGTCAATGCACAGACGCATCGATCCATCCTTATTTTTCACGAACAAGACTGGCGCACCCCAAGGCGATACACTAGGATGGATGTATCCCTTGTCGAGGAGCTCCTGTAACTATACCTTCAGTTCCCTCAGCTCTGCCGGTGCCATCCTGTATGGGGCACGAGAAATGACCGATGTCCCTGGCAGCAGCTCTATAGCAAACTCCACATCCCTGACAGGCGGAAATCCCGGAATCTCATCTGGGAACACATCAATGAACTCCGCCACAACCGGAATGTCCTCGGCTCTCACTTCCTTTTCCTCAGATACATCCACAGCATAAATGATGTAACCTGTTTGGCCGCGCTCCAATAATCGCGCCATCTTAACCGCTGATATTACCGGAATCTTTGGACGAGAGCCGTCCCCATAAAAGGTCCACTGGAACCCCTGATCAGACAGAAAACGGACAATCCTCTGCCGACAGTCTACCACAGCTCGGTATCTACTCAACACGTCAATGCCGATAATGCAGTCAAAGTCTGCCATCTCTAACTGAATCAAATCGGCCCTCAGATCATTGCCCTCAAAATAAATGAGGCAATCAGATAACAGCCGATCCGTAATCACATGCTTCCCCGTGGGTGTCGAGACCATAAGAGGCGTGGGTAACAGAGACGAGCACAAGTGGTGTCCCTCCACAAAAGCAGTAGATACAAAAGAATGGGAAGCACCTGTATCTATCAATATAAGTGCAGGGTACGTAAATAAATGGCACGTACCAGCAATGACCTCCTCTGGGGCTGCCTCAGCGTGCTCCCTGGTCAGTGCATACACCTGTCCCTGCGGCGGTCCTGCCGTCTGACCTCCCTGTGGTCGTGGTGCAAACTGCTGTCTCTGTGGTGCCCTCCCAGCATCAAACCTCGGCCTATTCGGCCCTGAGTCTGTCTGACCTGCCCGATTGGGGCAACCTCGAGCAAAGTGGCCCACCTTGCCACAGATATAACAACCCTGACAGTCCCGTGACAAGTGCCATCCTCCACAGTTGCTACACTTGTTTCCCACTGTCTTGCTCCCCTGTGTGGGTCCCTTATTGTTCTGTTTCTGACCCTGAGACTTCTTCCCACTAAATTTGGAAGATGATGAGGCCCCACGAGCCTTGAACTGATCCCCTCATGGCCTCAGACTATCAGCAGCAGGCCTCTGTGGTGGCACAGAAGGGGGTACAACATCCTTGTACGCGCCCACCGCAATCTCCGCTAACTCTGCCCGTGTCAGGGCGTCAACAAATGAACTGGGGTTGTTGGATATAACCCTATCAAATAGTTCTGGCCTCAATCCCTTCAGAAAATTCCTCATCTTTGCATGGCTGCTGACAGCAATATGAGGTACATACCTCAGCAGTGAGGAATACTGCATAGCATAGTCTGACACTGACATGCTACCCTGCTTCAAACTGTTGAACTCATCCTCTTTTAATTGTCTGGCAGCTGCAGAGAAATATCGGTTAAGGAACCGGGTCCGGAATACAGTCCAGTCAACTGCCATACCTAGAGCTCTCAGCTCCATCACGGTGGTCTTCCACCACATAGCAGGCTTCTTAGCCATCTGAAACTCGGCTAACCGTAGCCATGCCGTGCGTGCACAGGGTGCAGTCACAAGTATCTGCTCTATACGTTCCAACCACTCCTCAGCTACTTCACCAGACTCAATTCCCTCAAACATGGGCAGATGGAAACTCAGAAACTGCTTCAAACTGAGCTCCCCTGGCAGTAACATCTGTACACTGGGCTCCACGCCCACAGCAGGTGGTGGTAAAGGGTTCGGCTGAGCAATACTGGCATTTCTACTGTCCATATCCCCTACCTCTTCATTGAGGTTCGCCATGCTGTAACACAATAGTTAACAACAATTCCAAAAGCAGTTCATAATATAAGCCGTTAGATAACAAGAGTATAATATTCAAAAGCATGTTAGTATAACACTTATACAACAATATGCATCACATGTATAACATGCCCAACAATGAATACCTAGTCAACTTGTCTCTAAAGGCTACCCTTCACTCTTCCCTGGTTATCTAACCACTGCTCTGATACCACTAAATGTGAGACCCCGTTATCACATCAAGTTACTAAGGTGCAATTTAGAGAACTAAACATTCATGTGAATATATCAGAGTAACGTATTGTGTTGATTAACCTGAGCTTTAGAGATTACAGTACCAAAATGTTTCAAAAGGAATAACACAATTCCTACTAAGGTACTACATTATAGTCTTACTCTACTCAGTAGAAGCTATACAAAAAATTTCTCTAACATGCTAATCCTGTAGCACTCCTTACAGCTCAGCATATCAACCCCAACCCTGGTTCTCGTCCACAAAAGCATCTACAAAGACAACCCCCAACGCATGAGCATAAAACAATTCATATTCAACATAATATGAAAGTAAGGCATAAATGCACAATCCTAAACACAAGCACTTCCTGTATTTCCTGCATTTATAACGCCCATTGGTTGTCCCTGTACCATAATTCATAATAAAACACATTATATGAATGTATGGCTTCATAAATAAATGTCATGACATTTCCTCTTTTTCTTGAGTCAGTCATCATCAGTTATTTTAATGCTTTCATAACCTCAAAACAAGCGGTATCGCATACTCGCTTCTTCATACTAGCGGTATCTCTTCCTCGCTCAGTATGGTATACCTCGCCTCCATGTGCAAGCGAGCCTCCCCCCTCCCGCTCCACATTTTCAGCGGTAAAGCGTAAGCATTAAAACCTTAACTGTGATCGCCCTGACTCGTGGAATACGCCTCTTTATTCCACATCACAATATGCAACAACAATGCATAATATGCAACACAATGCATAATAACATGTATCATAATCCTAATGCATCACATTGCATTCATCATGTGTCACACAGACAAACATAAGTACATGTTACCGTCGGGATGCCCGTACGTCGCTTACGTACCTTACCAAAATGTGATGTGTTGCAGGACTCTATCCCCTGCGCTGTGTAGCTACCTGTGAAGGCTCTACACCAGTGTATAACACAATATTAGATGTCTCATTACAATCCAATATCAAAACTTTAACAAAATATATCAATTTATATTTTTCAACATTCTGGGTCTCTCGATCAATCGGCCCCTCTTCCCGATCGATCGAGAAGACGCCTAAAATCAAAACCAAGATTCTGCCTCGCTTGATCGATCGAGATGAAATGTCGATCGATCGAGATGCTCTGTTCGAGAAATACCAACCCAGAATTCTCGAACACCTATATTCACACCCTTCGATCTAGCATATAACATACACCACATGTTTGAACAATTATGCTAGCACTTACAATACACTACTCCGAGTGTATTCATACCAAATTTACACCCCAAACATAAGCCCACATGCCTAAACGTCGATCATTTAAACAAGTACTGGATCAACTTTTCTGGAAACAGGGCAACATATTCATTTCCAGATTTCTTAAGCACCTCACTTCATGCTATTAAATCTATCACGTATAACATAAAGAATGCTCGAACAAACATGCCATCGGCTTCACAAAACTACCATGCATAATTTTACATCAAAGGTTTACCAAAACCTAAGCTTGACGTGTATGATAATGCCTTCATAAAAACACTCCCCACACATATATTTCCTGAAAACAGGGCACTTGAACCTTGCCCAGAATTTTCGAACACTTCCTTTCACATGATTAAATCCTTCACATAATACATAAAACATGCTCAAGGAAATATACTGGTACCTTTAACAAGCTACCATACACAAAATCACATTAAGGGTTCAACCAAAACCTAAGTTAGCATGCTTCAAACATTCAAGGTAAAACCTTTCCTAACATGAAAACAGGGCACTTCTCTGCTCGGATGTTCGAGGAACCCTTTTCTCTACTACAAATCTAGCACATAAAGCATGCACGTTACTTATCAAAACATGCTAGAGGCTTCACAAACATCACATAAAGGTACTCATAACAATATATCTTTATACCCTAAACTAGCATGCCAAATCTGCTACAAAGAACAAGCATGCTAGGAATTTAAAAACTGGGAAGAACATGTGACTCCTCACCACTTTTGCCCTTCGATTTTCTATATGAAAGGATGAATGAAATCCGATCACTTTCCTCCTCGAAACCGACCAAGTTGCAGACAAAATGAAGGGAAGAAGAAGGAGTCTTTTTGGAAGAGGCACAATGAAAATATCTTCATGTAAAGTGGCCACCTAGTCAATCTGCTTTCCCAGAAAAACAGGGGAGGGGCGTGGGTTCAACAAGTGGGGGTGGGGTGGTTGCATGTAGGGTGGTTTGGTGATGTTTAATTGTATGGTATTTCATACGATGTATAAAAATATCTTTCCTTTATATTTTATTATTTTACCACATCAACACAACAATTAAAAACACCTAACATGCTCCCTAAACCACATCATCAAATTAAATAAATCACTCCCACATACAAAACGCCTTTAACACATAGATTCATAATTAGCACCCTTAAATGCATGATTACCCACATAATCATTTCGGGGATATCACAGTTTCAAGCTCTTAAAAATGGTGATTTTCGGGTTTCAGGGTTCTAGCGATCGATCGGTAGGAGTTACCGATCGATCGGTCGAATGCCGTAGCGAAATATGAAAAATCTGGGTTCTACCGATTTACCGATCGATCGGTAGAAGTTACCGATCGATCGGTAGTGATGAATAGTGAATTTTTAAAAAAAAAAAAAAATTTCTCAAATTTTTTGGGAGCTTATATGGGTACATTGATGATGTATTTGGGGGGTTTGATTCATGCTTGGGTATATGTTGTGTGCTCATAAATAATTGGGAGTTATTTTGTGTGTTAGCACATATTTATCGGGTCACGGGACCAAGGCAAAGATTGATTCAGACTACGAAATTTTAAGGTACGTATGACGTACGAGCATAGCCTATTATAATGTTGCAACTGTAAAATGCATGGTCTGTGATAATTGCATTATATGGACATTGAAATACATGGTATGTGGTATTTGCATAAATGGATATGGAAATGCATGGTATGTGGTATTTGCCATAAATGGATATTGAAATGCATGGTATACGGTACTTGCTATAAATTGATAGTGAAATGCATGGTATATGGTAATTGCGATAAATGAACATTCGTTGGGAATTATATGGTGCCGCTTTTGAGCGAGCAATGATTGGGATGTTGTCGCCGTTGAGCGACCATCGGTTATGACGCCGCTATTGTTGAGCGTGCGTGGGGTCGAAATGCTGCCATTGTGGAACGAGCTATGACATAGAAATATGGAGTCAATTGCTAAATATATGTGATATCTGTAGTACTCTATTTTATGGTTTAATCGCATTTGGTTATGGAACTGATATAGCAGGAACGGTTTTCGTTGATCAATGAGATGATCAACTGGCTTTTGGGAATTTAATGGTTTGGTTATTTTGAGAACAGGGACAAGACAGTGGATCCCGGATGAGGGTGTTACCATCTAGGGAGTATCATTTAAATTATGGCATTTACATTCTGTAAATTATGAATTGCAACGTTATGATTATTGAATTGGTGGTATTGGTATGCTCACCCCGTGTGGGGGCTGTCTCTGTTGGGACAGGTGTTACAGGTGTAGCAGCGGCTTTGGAGTGGAGCCCAGGCTGTTGATTAGAGGTACTTCCAGGATCGAGGTACCAGAGCTGGTTGGATAGGCACATAGATCCAGAGATGAGATCGAGTTGCGCTTGGGAGGTGCTTCCAGGGTCGAAGCGCCAGCAACGGTATCCAGTAGAGTGTTTTATACATTAGATACACGGGTGTTCATTGGGTACTCTTACGTGTGTAGGGTCCTCCTACCTTAACAGTGAAATCAAGACATAAATAGGGCTAAACATTCATTAAAGACATTCTTAGGGTTTCGGTTGTAGCTTGAGCTAATCAGATTACATGCCAAGAATGAATTTCAAAAGGTAATTAATTACATCCTCAAAATGAAGTATGTCGATAGAAATTATACTACTTCTAGAGTAGAAACTATCCAAAAAGAAATCCTGTAATCTATCTTCTTTTATGCTCCTTTAGCTCACTGTCTCAACCCGACCCTTAGTCTTGGTCCAAAAGTGTACCTACAGGAACAACCCATCATGAGCATGTACATCGTTACTAGCATCATAAGTTAATGGCATATAAATAAATGCATAGAAATAATTGGTAACGTATACTTCCTGGTTAATCGTATTATTCCTCTTTGGTTGTCCCTGTATCATAGTTATGCATATGATCATTAGTTCTTGATATAAATGATTAAAATCATGCTTCACATATATGCTCACAACAAACTATATCCATTAGAAATGGGACTGTCCGGGTTCTATTATGACAGCGGCACATTTGGCCCCCTCGCTCGACATAACACATCATGTGATACCCATCGCTACGCCATGATAGCGGATGTATCTCTTTGTTCAGCGGATGATACCCCTCGCTACGCCTTGATAGCGGATGTACCCCCTCGCTTAGCGGATGATACCCCTCGCTACACCTTGATAGCGGATGTACCCCCTCGCTTAGTTATGTGAGCGGCAAGTACCTTCCTCGCTTGCCCATAATAGCCACCGGACATTCAACCATTCTAAATAGCATAGTTAAACATACTTTATCGTCTTATAAGCATCATCATCTACGAACATCATCATCGTATCATAATTATCATCCTAACATCACATCATCTTCATTTATCACAACATTATCATCATAAACTTATGCATCATAATCATCATCATAAATACTTATGTAATCAATGCATAGTCATAGTTTAGGAATATGTTACCGTTTGATGCCCGTACGTTTCTTACGTACCTTTTCAAAATGTGGTGAAGTTGTAGCACATTATCTCCTCGAGGTCGTGGGTACCTGGGATGGTTCTACACAACCATACAAATCAATATTAGAAGCTAATCATAGTCCCATATTCAAAAATCCCACAAAATAATCAAAAACACCACTTTTGGTGTCTAAATCGATCGCGAGTTAAAAGATTTTGTTGGACGAGGCAGTGTAGTCTCGCGGTCGATCTTCATATGGCCCCGATCGATCGCGAGACTACACTGCCTCGTCCAACAAAATCTTTTAACTCGCGATCGATCGCCGAGTTTGCGCCGATCGACCGCGACCTCGCCGATCGATCGCGCCAAACTCGCGATCGATCGCGGAAGGCTACTGCCTTCACCCCCGTAGCTCGCGATCGATCGGTGGACGCGCCGATCGATCGCCGAGTCCTGTGTGTCCGATTTTCGGGCACTATTCATCCTTCTCCTTCCCCAACTCAAACAAACTCAAACATTAAAACATCAACCATATAAAACCACTAAAAAACCTTCAATAAACATCCTCATATACTCATAAATTCAACACCCAACAAAATAATACCAACCCCAACAACCCATTTCAAAACCCTTCAAAACTATTCCAAACTCAAATAAAACTTTACAAAAGCATCAAGGAGTGATATATACACATCATAGGTCTTAAATCTTACCAAGAATCACAAGAGTGAAGCTTTTGCAGGAACTTCATTCCAAACTCGAAAATGAGGGGAAAAGGGTTTGGGAAAGTGATTTTGGGAATTTAGAGTATAAAGGGGAAAGTGACTAAAAAGGTGGGGTAGTGGGGATTATATGGGTTTAATTAAATTATACGCCAACACTTAACATGATGTATAAAATACACTAACATGGTATTTCAAAAGCATTTATAAAAATGCTACTAACTTCATTAAATCTACACCTTCCTCATAATTAAAATCAACACCATTAAATCATGTTAATACTTCATTTTCCACAAATAACTTAATCATTGCAATAATTCATCATATAAACATAATTAATGTCCAAATTGCCATTAATTAATTTCGGGCCATCACATTACTCCCCTACTTATAAGATTTCGTCCTCGAAATCGCATGCACTTACCCAAAATGAAACTAAACATAAATCATACCAGAAAATAGTTTCGGGTAGTGCTGCACCATATGCCATTTCGTCTCCCACGTAGCCTCCTCGACACCCCAACGATCCCACTGAACTTTGACCATCGGTATAATCTTGCTTCGTAGCCTGCGATCCTAACGATCCAGAATTCTAACCGGTCGTTCAATATAGGATACATCTGAACTCAACTGAACCTCTGAAGGCTGCAATACATGAGACGGATCTGGTTCATACCTCCTCAACATAGAAACGTGAAAGACATCATGAATACCGGATAAGGACGGTGGTAGAGCCAAGCGGTATGCCAAAGTACCGACGCGCTGCAATATCTCATATGGCCCAACATACCTCGGAGATAACTTTCCCCGCATACCAAACCGAACGACACCCCTGAAGGGTGAGATCTTCAAGAAGACCTTATCTCCTACTTGGAATTCTAGCGGCCGTCGCCGTTTATTGGCATAGGCTGCTTGCCTATCTTGGGCCGCTTTCATCTTTAAACGTATCATCTTATTCTTTTCGTCCATGTCCTTAATCATATCCGGTCCTCCGACTGCTTTACTCGTCAAGTCCTCCCAATACAGCGGTGACCTACATCGTCGTCCATATAGAGCTTCAAAAGGAGCCATTTGAATGCTCGCCTGATAACTGTTATTATAGGAGAACTCCACCAGTGGCACCGAATCCTGCCACGGAGTATCAAATTCCAAAACACATGCCCTCAGCATGTCCTCGAGCGTCTGAATAGTGCGCTCTGTCTGACCGTCTGTCTGGGGGTGATAGGTTGTACTCAGTCTTACCTCTGTGCCCAAAGCTGTCTGGAGACCCTCCCAGAAATGTGAAGTGAACCTCGGGTCTCTGTCAGACACTATCGAGACTGGAATACCATGCAATCTCACCACATCCCGCACATATAGTTGGGCCATCTTTAAATATGTGAAAGTCATATTGTAAGGGATGAAATGGGCTAACTTTGTCAGCCTATCCACGATCACCCAGATCGCATCGAATCCAGAGGCCGACCTTGGCAAGTGGGTCACGAAGTCCATAGATATATGCTCCCACTTCCATTTAGGTACCTCTAAGCTCTTCAGTTCACCACCAGGCCTCTGTCTTTCTGCCTTTACTTGCTGGCAGATCAGACATCTCTTAACAAAAGCAATCACTTCACGTTACATGCGTCTCCACCAAAATTGACCACATAGGTCCTTGTACATCTTCCTCCCTCCTAGGTGGATACTGAACCAGCTACTGTGGGCACGGTGCAAGATTCCTTGGCGTAATTCTGGTGTCCTTGGCACCACCCAACGGTTGCCAAGTCTCAAGGAACCATCTTCAGCAACTCGGAACTTTGATGGTTGCCCTTGGAGTACTATTGATGACCATCTCTGAATTTCATCATCCGAACTCTGAGCTTTCCTAATAGCCTCAAATATATCTGGCTCAGCCAATAAGGTCGACACTCGCACCGACGACGTGTCCACATCAAAATCATAGCCCAGATGGCAATAAGAAGTCATCATAGCTGATAAGCACATGGCGTCCTCAGCAATACTCTTCACCTTCCGACTTAAGGCGTCTGCTATCGAATTTGCTTTACCAGGATGGTACTCAATCTCACAATCATAATCCTTGAGCAAGTCCATCCATCTTCTTTGACGCATGTTAAGTTCAGCCTGAGTGAATAGGAACTTCAGGCTCTTATGGTCCGTATAGATGGTGAACGTCTTACCATAAAGATAATGACCCCAAATCTTCAAGGCGAAAATGATGGCCGCCAGTTCCAGATCATGGACCGGGTATCTGGTCTCATGAGGCTTCAACTGCCTCAAAGCATAAGCCACCACGTGCTTATCTTGCATCAACACACAACCCAAACCTTGCAATGATGCATCCGTGTACAAGGCAAACTTCTTATTCTCAGAAGGAATTACCAACACTGGCGCTGTTGTCAAGCGACGCTTCAACTCTTGGAAGCTTTCCTCACAAGCTTCGGACCAATGGAACGGGACTCCTTTCTGAGTCAGCTGTGTCAATGGCTTAGCGATCTTAGAGAATCCCTCGACGAAACGTCGGTAATAACCCGCTAAACCGAGGAAGCTCCGTATCTCGGGCACAGAAGTGGGTGCAGCCCACTCCATAACAGCTTCAATCTTTCTGGGATCCACAGATATTCCACTGCTAGATATAACATGACCCAAGAATACCACACTGTCCAACCAAAACTCGCACTTGCTAAGCTTTGCATATAACTGATGATCTCTAAGGATCTGAAGTACTGTCCTCAAGTGCTCAACATGTTCTTCTTCAGTCCCGGAGTATATAAGTATATCATCAATGAAGACTATGACGAACTGGTCCAAAAATGGCTGGAATACCCTGTTCATTAAACTCATGAAAACAGCTGGGGCATTTGTCACCCCAAAGGGCATAACTAAGAATTCATAGTGCCCATATCTGGTCCTGAAAGCTGTCTTCTGCACATCATCTTCCCTTACCCGAATCTGATGGTATCCCGACCTCAGATCGATCTTACTGTAGAGTCTCGTACCCTGCAACTGATCAAATAAATCATCGATCCTCGGAAGCGGATACTTGTTCTTTACTGTGGCTTTGTTCAGTTGTCTGTAATCGATGCACAGATGCATCGAGCCATCTTTCTTTTTGACAAACAAAACTGGTGCACCCAGGGCGATACGCTAGGGCGTATGTAGCCCTTGTCAAGGAGTTCTTGCAACTGAACCTTTAACTCCTTTAGCTCTGTTGGTGCCATCCTATACGGGGCACGATAAATGGCTGACGTCCCCGGTAGTAATTCGATTCCAAACTCGACCTCTCTCGCCGGTGGGAATCCGGGAATCTCTTCAGGAAATACATTAGGAAACTCTGCCACTACGGGCACATCTTCAACATTTAATTCTTCCTTCTTTTCAGAAACATCAATAGCATAAATAAGATATCCTGTATGGCCTCGTTCCAATAATTGTGTCATCTTGACCGAAGATATCAACGGAATCTTTGAACGAGAACCATCCCCATAGAACGTCCACTGAACTCCCTTATCAGATCTGAATCGGACAATCCTCTGCCTGCAGTTCACAACTGCCTGGTACCTATTCAGAACATCAATACCCAATATACAGTCAAAGTCTGACATTCCCAGAACTATCAAATCCGACCTTAACTTGTTATCCTCAAAATAAATGAGGCCATCATAGACAATCTGATCAGCAATCAAACTACTTCCAGCGGGTGTCGAGACTACAAGAGGCGTGGGCGACGGAGAAGTGCATATGTGGTGTCTTTCCACAAAACTCATCGACACAAAAGAGTGTGACGCACCTGTGTCGATCAATATAAAGGCAGGGTGCGTAAATAAAAGACACGTACCCGCTATGACCTCCTCCGGAGCCGCTGTAGCCTGCTCCCTCGTCAATGCATACACCTGTCCCTGCGGTGGCCCCGTAGGCTGACTTCCATGCTGCCTCGGTACATATGGGGGTCTATGCTGTGCTGCTCTGTCCGTAGACCTCCCCGTAGAGTTCTGCTGCCTTCCCCGGTTGGGACACTGTCGAGCAAAGTGGCCTCTGTCGCCACAAACATAACATCCTACACAATTCTTCGTCAGATGTGGTTGCCCACAAAGAGAGCATTGAACCTCCCCAACACTGCCTCCCTGAGACTGTCCTCTTCTTGGTGGGGCGTCATTCCTGCGATTTCCTCTCCATCGGTTCTCGGGCCTCCTTCCACTGAATCTAGACGCTGAAGTGTTCCCTCCAGGCTTAAACTGATCACCCCTTGGCTTCAAATGGTCGGGAGTAGATTTTTGAGGGGGTGCTGGAGGTGGTACAGCATCGGGATATGCACCAACCCCCAGTTCGGCTAACTCAGCCCGTGTAAGTGCATCATCAAAGCAAGTAAGGCCATATGTAATCACCCTATCATAAAGTTCTGGCCTCAGGCCCTTCATAAAGTTCCTCATTTTTGCTTGAGTGTCGGCGGCGATATGAGGTACATATCTGAGTAGAGAACAGTAGTGGAGGGCATAATCTGACACCGGCATGGTACCTTGCTTCAATTTAGTAAACTCATCCTCTTTAGCCTGACGTGCAGCCGCTGAAAAGTATCGGGCCAGAAATCTAGTTCTAAACAGTTTCCAGTTCACCTCTTGACCCTGTGCCTCCTGTTCAATCACAGTGTTCTTCCACCACATCAGAGCTTTCTTGGCTAATTGAAACTCTGCTAGCCTTATCCAGGCCGTCTTTGCACACGGGGCTGCCACAAATATTTGTTCTATCCTTTCTAGCCATTCCTCGGCTCGCTCCCCTGTTTCAGTCCCTTCAAAAGTCGGGGGCCGATACGCTAGAAATTGAGTCAAACTCAACTCTCCCGGCAATAACTGTTGCTCGGACGGCTCTTCGCCCAGGGCTGGCGAGGGTAGGGGATTCGTGCGCCCCGCACTAGCGTTAACACTTACCGCGTCGCCAATGTCGATATTTGCTGCCATACTGCAACACAAGGGTTAACAACAAGACCCAAAAGCAGTTCATATATACATTGTTAGAAAGCCATAGCATGTTATCATAACAGTCATATACTTCATATGCAACATAACATGTCAAAAGTAAGCGCCTAGCCAATCTATTGCTAAGGCTACCCTTCACTCATCCCCGGGTTATCTAACCACTGCTCTGATACCACTAATGTAGGGTCCTCCTACCTTAACAGTGAAATCAAGACATAAATAGGGCTAAACATTCATTAAAGACATTCTTAGGGTTTCGGTTGTAGCTTGAGCTAATCAGATTACATGCCAAGAATGAATTTCAAAAGGTTTATTAATTACATCCTCAAAATGAAGTATGTCGATAAAAATTATACTACTTCTAGAGTAGAAACTATCCAAAAAGAAATCCTGTAATCTATCTTCTTTTATGCTCCTTTAGGTCACTGTCTCAACCCGACCCTTAGTCTTGGTCCAAAAGTGTACCTACAGGAACAACCCATCATGAGCATGTACATCGTTACTAGCATCATAAGTTAATGGCATATAAATAAATGCATAGAAATAATTGGTAACGTATACTTCCTGGTTAATCGTATTATTCCTCTTTGGTTGTCCATGTATCATAGTTATGCATATGATCATTAGTTCTTGATATAAATGATTAAAATCATGCTTCACATATATGCTCACAACAAACTATATCCATTAGAAATGGGACTGTCCGGGTTCTATTATGACAGCGGCACATTTGGCCCCCTCGCTCGACATAACACATCATGTGATACCCATCGCTACGCCTTGATAGCGGATGTATCTCTTTGTTCAGCGGATGATACCCCTCGCTACGCCTTGATAGCAGATGTACCCCCTCGCTTAGCGGATGATACCCCTCGCTACACCTTGATAGCGGATGTACCCCCTCGCTTAGTTATGTGAGCGGCAAGTACCTTCCTCGCTTGCCCATAATAGCCACCGGACATTCAACCATTCTAAATAGCATAGTTAAACATACTTTGTCGTCTTATAAGCATCATCATCTACGAACATCATCATCGTATCATAATTATCATCGTAACATCACATCATCTTCATTTATCACAACATTATCATCATAAACTTATGCATCATAATCATCATCATAAATACTTATGTAATCAATGCATAGTCATAGTTTAGGAATATGTTACCGTTTGATGCCCGTACGTTTCTTACGTACCTTTTCAAAATGTGGTGAAGTTGTAGCACTTTATCTCCTCGAGGTCGTGGGTACCTGGGATGGTTCTACACAACCATACAAATCAATATTAGAAGCTAATCATAGTCCCATATTCAAAAATCCCACAAAATAATCAAAAACACCACTTTTGGTGTCTCGCGATCGATCTTCATATGGCCCCGATCGATCGCGAGACTACACTGCCTCGTCCAACAAAATCTTTTAACTCGCGATCGATCGCCGAGTTTGCGCCGATCGATCGCGACCTCGCCGATCGATCGCGCCAAACTCGCGATCGATCGCGGAAGGCTACTACCTTCACCCCCGTAGCTCACGATCGATCGGTGGACTCGCCGATCGATCGCCGAGTCCTGTGTGTCCGATTTTCGGGCACTATTCATCCTTCTCCTTCCCCAACTCAAACAAACTCAAACATTAAAACATCAACCATATAAAACCACTAAAAAACCTTCAATAAACATCCTCATATACTCATAAATTCAATACCCAACAAAATAATACCAACCCCAACAACCCATTTCAAAACCCTTCAAAACTATTCCAAACTCAAATAAAACTTTACAAAAGCATCAAGGAGTGATATATACACATCATAGGTCTTAAATCTTACCAAGAATCACAAGAGTGAAGCTTTTGCAAGAACTTCCTTCCCACCTTTGGGCCAAACTCGAAAATGAGGGGAAAAGGGTTTGGGAAAGTGATTTGGGAATTTAGAGTATAAAGGGGAAAGTGGGTAAAAAGGTGGGGTAGTGGGGATTATATGGGTTTAATTAAATTATACCCCAACACTTAACATGATGTATAAAATACACTAACATGGTATTTCAAAAGCATTTATAAAAATGCTACTAACTTCATTAAATCTACACCTTCCTCATAATTAAAATCAACACCATTAAATCATGTTAATACTTCATTTTCCACACATAACTTAATCATTGCAATAATTCATCATATAAACATAATTAATGTCCAAATTGCCATTAATTAATTTCGGGGCATCACAACGTGAGTACATTTTACGTGTATATGGAATGTATAAATGGGCTATGGCTCTTCTCTATTCATTTATGGTTTGCATGCAATTAAATATGGAATTGCTAAATGATCTAAGAGCATGTTAGTGTATCATGAGGGTGCATGTTATATGAATAATCTTGGTTGGAGAATTTGAATATTATGTGGATTAAATGCAAGAAATTTTCTGGATAGCATATGGTGTTGCACTTGCATATGGTTTTCCCCATGATAGTATGATTATATGCACTAATTGTATGGCTTAATACACTAATAACGGGTTAAGGGCACGGGGGTCCTTACAATCGCTCGATATACCTGGCGGCATGAACCATCGCCAATAATATAGCGGAATGAGGCATCGCTACACATGTACCCGGCGGCATGAACCATCGTCAATCAATATAGCGGAATAAGACATCACTACACATGTACCCGGCTGCATGAACCATCGCCAACTGAATCAGTGGAACATATCAAGGACTCAAGAGGTACTCACATGCACGCAGCACTTTGTTCCCGATCGCGTCGCTCAAATATCGATAATGTGGCTGTTCCGGTCTTGTTATAACATCGGAATTTTAGGACCCCTCGCTTCGACATATAGCGGCATCATATGATATCCCTCGCTTCGAAAATGACAGCGGCATGTGCATCGCTTCAACATGACAGCGGCAAATATCATATTACCATCGCTTCATATGATAGCGGCAAGTACCTCCCTCGCTCGAATACAACAACCACCGAAACCTTCCACTAGCTCCATATACCTGCATCCAGGTTAATACAACAGTTCACAAATCCTTCTACGTCATATCGGCGACTCAATAATATCCCTTGCTTCGACAATGACAGCGGCATGTACATCGCTTTGACATGACAGCGACAAATATTATGATCCATCGCTGATTATATACCCGTAGTAGGACGCTAAAAATAACACATTGTATATCCAATAACAATTGAAATCATACCACAATATCCCACTGTCTGTTGTCAACCGTCTCTGTCCTTAGACAGCATATCACATTTCCCATTTCCTGATTTTCCTACAAAATCAGATCCCTTAGCACATAATACATGTAGTGCCAGACATTACCATTAATGCCATCCCATCGTATTCTACACGATTCCTGCAACCACAATGATAAGTAATACCACTTTCCATATCGTAAAAGCACATAAGCAATTAGTTGTGTCACACAACACTAATTGTAATACCCCCGAAATGTTATATGATTATGTGCTACGATGTATTTAAGAGGGTTGTGGTATTTTAAGTGGGGGATTATATTTATGATATGATGATGTGGTTTAGGGGGCATATTACGTGTTTTTTTTAGTTGTTGTATTGATGTAGTACAATTATAAAATATCAAGGGAAGATATTTTTATACATCGTATAAAATACCGGGACACAATTAAACACCACAAACCACCCTACATGCAACCACCCCCCTAACCCATGCCAATCAAACTGTTGATAGGCTGACTTCTCACCCCACTTGGCTCAATCATTCAGCCTCATCCTTCCATCCCAAATCTCGACCCTTCTCTCCCAAAGAAACACCAGCACTTGCTGAGTAAAAACTTGAGGAGCCTTGCCATTTTCATCCCTTGGAAGTCTCTCAAAAATCGGAGCAAAGTAGGGTAAGAAACCATGCTCTGTCTTTGTTTTTAAGCTTATTAGGTTCTTGCTTTTATGTATGGTAAAAATGGCATGATAGCTTAGGTTTCTTGAAACCTTCGATTTAAATGATTAAATGGTGTTATTATGAAGCTCTCAGTATTTTTCCTTGAGCATGTTATGTGTTTTATATGAAGGATTAAAGCATGTGAACTAGGGTGTTCGAAAATCTGGGAAGATGTTTCCCCTGTTTTCTGGAAAAATGTGGATTGAGAGTGGTACTGAGGAGGTTATATTATGCATGTTAGATGGGTCTTTGGGTGAACCTTCGATTTGGGTACACGAATGATAAGTTGGTAAAGCCCAGGATATTTTTGTTCAAGCATGTTTTATGAATTATGGTATAGTTTTTATGGCATGAAATGGAGTACTCGAAAATCTGGGTAATGCCATGATGCCCTGCTTTCTGTAAGTTGGTTGAGCTCTAAGTTTATGATGATGTTATGATGCATGTTATCTTAGGTTTTGTTAAACCTTTGATTTAAGTACTTACATGGATATTTTATGAAGTTATTCACATGATAGTTTCAGCATGAAAGATGTGTTGTGAAGTAGAAAAGATGGTGTGAAAAGTAGTGCTCAAAAATCTGGGGAAAATCCCGATTTTTCAGAGCTCTCGATCGATCGAGATTTGGTTCCGATCGATCGAGCGAGACAGTGGGTCTAATGTATGTTTTAAAATTGTGACGCCGATCGATCGAAGGATTTCTCGATCGATCGGTGAAGCTTCTCGATCGATCGGTAAAATACTTCGATCGATCGAGCGAGGCAGGAAGCTAAGGCACTGTTAGTGCACAGTGTCTCGATCGATCGAGACCTTGGGCCGATCGATCGAGACAGGCAGAAAGTTGAAAAATATAATGATGTTTTATTTTGTTAAGTTTATGATGTGAGATGGTTTTGAGGCATCTAAAATGGTATTATGTGGTCTTGTAGAACCATCCCAGGTACCGGCACCATCAAGGAGATAAAGTCTGTTGACTCCTCCTCTTTTTGAAAAGGTACGTAAGAGGCGTACGGGCATCGGACGGTAACACACATCTTTATACTACAACTATGCTTTTATTGCATGAGTATTCATGATGAAATGATGATGTTTATACGATGAGGTTTATACGATGTTTATACGATGATGTTTATACGATGCTCATATGATAATGTTTACATGATGATATTGTGGTAAGGTGCCACGGGGTAAGGTGCCCCACATGGTAAGTAGCCATGCGATGATATTGTGGTAAGGTGCCACGGGGTAAGGTGCCCCACATGGTAAGTAGCCATGCGATGATATTGTGGTAAGGTGCCACGGGGTAAGGTGCCCCACATGGTAAGTAGCCATGCGATGATATTGTGGTAAGGTGCCACGGGGTAAGGTGCCCCAGATGGTAAGTAGCCATGCGATGATATTGTGGTAAGGTGCCACGGGGTAAGGTGCCCCATATGCATGATTTTGAATCAGGGACAACAATAAGAAGTTAATGAATAACCATCATATTTACTTAACCAAGATTTCATGCATTTATTATAATGTTTTTATGTTGTTAAGTGAAATTGTATATGCTCATGATGTGTTGTCCCTGTAGGTACGCTTTTGGACGAAAGGACTAAGGGTCGGGTTGAGGCAGTGAGCTACGAGGGACACAGGAATGTATAGGATTCAAGTTATGATTAGTATCTACTCTAGGAGTAGTGTAAATCTAACTGACATTCTTTTGGAATGTAATGAACTATTTTTTTGAAGCTTTGTATTTTGGCCTGTAATCCTGTTAGCTCGTGTAACAACCGAAACCTTAAGATGTTACCTTAATGCATGATTAGTCCTTCCTTTGTCTATTAATCACTGTTAAGGTGGGAAGACCCCACATTAATGGTATCAGAGCAGTGGTTAAATAACTCGGGAATGAGCGAAGGGTAGCCTTAGCAATAAGTTAGCTAGGTGCTTACTTTTGAACATGTTTATATGTATGTTATTTCATAAAGAAGAAAATGTTATGCTAACATGTTCAATTATCTAACGATGAGTTTTATGAACTGCTTTTGGTGTTGTTATTAACCCTTGCGTTGCAGCATGGCAGCAAACATAGAAGTGGGTGACGCCATTAGTGTAAATGCAAGTGCTGGGCGTACGAATCCATTGCCACCACCAGCCTTTGGCGAAGAACCCTCTGAACAGCAGTTGCTACCTGGGGAATTGAGCTTGGCTCAGTTTATGATATATCGACCTCCGATGTTCGAGGGAACTGAATCAGGAGAGAAAGCTGAGGAATGGTTAGAGAGGATCGAACAGATATTTGTGGCAGCGCCTTGTGCAAAGACAGCCTGGATCAGATTAGCAGAATTTCAGCTGTCCAAGAAGGCACTGATGTGGTGGAAAACCACAGTGATTGAGCAAGAGGCTCAGGACAAGAGGTGAATTGGAAGATGTTCCGAACGCGGTTTCTGAACCGCTATTTCTCAGCCGCTGCAAGACAGGCCAAGGAGGATGAGTTTACCAGTTTAAGACAAGGTACCATGCCTGTATCTGACTATGCTCTACATTACTGTTCCTTACTACGATATGTGCCACACATAGCTGCAAGCACTCAAGCGAAGATGCGGAATTTCATGAAGGGCTTGAGGCCTGAACTGTATGATAGGGTGATCACTTATGGCCCTGCCTGTTTTGATGATGCACTCTCACGAGCTGAGCTAGCTGAACTGGGAGTTGGTGCATATCCTGATGCAGTGCCACCTCCAGCACCCCCTCAGAAATCTACTTCTGACCACTTGAAGCCCAGGGGTGATCAGTTTAAGCCTAGGGGGAACACTTCAGCATCGAGATTCAGTGGCAAGAGACCCGAGAATCGATGGAAAGGAAAATGTAGGAATGATACTCCATCTGGGAGAGGACAGCCTCAGGGAGATAGATCTGGAAGAGCTCAGTGCACTATATGTGGACTATCACACTTGGCGAAGGACTGTGTTGGCTGCTATGTCTGTGGCGACAGAGGCCACTTCGCTCGACAGTGTCCCAACAGGGACTGCGGGGAGGCCTGCGGACAGAGCGACACCGCACAGACCACCTTTTGCACCGAGGCAGTATGGAGGTCAGCCCACGGGGCCACCTCAGGGTCAGGTGTATGCTTTGACGAGGGAGCAGGCTACAGCGGCTCCGGAGGAAGTTATAGCGGGTACGTGTCTTTTATTTACGCACCCTGCTCTTATATTGATAGACACAGGTGCGTCACACTCTTTTGTGTCGACGAGTTTTGTTGAAAGGCACCACATATGCACTTCTCCGTCCCCCATGCCTCTTATGGTCTCGACCCCCGCTGGAAGAAGTTTGACTACGGATCAGATTGTTTATGATGGCCTCATTTATTTTGAGGATAATGAGTTACGATCAGATTTGATTGTGCTGGGAATGACAAACTTCGATTGCATTGTGGGCATCGATGTTCTGAATAAGTATCAGGCAGTGGTAGACTGTAGGCAGAGGACTGTCCGATTTAGATCTGTATTGGGAGTCCAGTGGACATTTTATGGGGATGGTTCCCGTCCGAAGATTCCGTTAATATCTGCTGTCAAGATGGCGCAGTTATTGGAACGAGGTCATACATGATATCTTATCTATGCTGTTGATATGACGAAAAAGAGGAAGGAATTAAAGGTTGAGGATGTGCCCGTAGTGGCGGAGTTTCCTGACGTCTTTCCGGAGGAGATTCCCGGATTCCCCCCGACGAGAGAGGTCGAGTTTGGGATTGAGCTGCTACCAGGGACGTCTGCAATTTCTCGTGCCCCGTATAGGATGGCACCAGCAGAGTTAAGGGAGTTAAAGATACAGTTGCAGGAACTCCTTGATAAGGGCTACATACGCCCTAGCGTTTCGCCATGGGGTGCGCCTGTCTTATTTGTTAAGAAGAAAGATGGGTCGATGCGTCTATGCATTGACTATAGGCAGTTAAACAAAGCTACAGTAAAGAACAAGTATCCACTTCCGAGGATCGATGACTTGTTCGATCAGTTGCAGGGTACGAAGCTCTACAGTAAAATCGATCTGAGGTCGGGGTACCATCAGATTCGAGTAAGAGAAAATGATGTTCAGAAGACGGCTTTCAGGACAAGATATGGGCACTATGAATTCCTGGTTATGCCTTTTGGAGTGACGAACGCCCCAGCTGTCTTCATGAGTTTGATGAACAAGGTATTCCAACCGTATTTGGATCAGTTCGTCATAGTTTTCATTGACGACATACTTATTTACTCTCGGACTGAAGAAGAGCATGTAAGGCACTTGAGGACAGTGCTTCAGATCCTTAGGGATCATCAGTTATATGCAAAGCTTAGCAAGTGCGAGTTCTGGTTGGACAGCGTGGTATTCTTAGGCCATGTCATATCTAGCCATGGGATATCTGTGGATCCCAGGAAGATTGAGGCTGTGATGGAGTGGGCTGCACCCACTTCTGTACCGGAAATACGGAGTTTCCTCGGTTTGGCAGGTTATTACCGACGTTTCGTCGAAGGTTTCTCGAAGATTGCCAAACCCCTGACACAGCTGACTCAGAAAGGAGTCCCCTTCTTTTGGTCTGAGGCTTGTGAGGAAAGCTTCCAAGAGCTGAAGCGTCATTTGACTACAGCGCCTGTGCTGGTGATTCCGTCTGAGGATAAGAGGTTCGCCTTGTATACGGATGCGTCATTACAGGGCTTGGGCTGTGTGTTGATGCAAGATAAGCATGTGGTGGCTTATGCATCGAGGCAGCTGAAGCCACACGAGGCTAGGTATCCAGTGCATGATTTAGAATTGGCGGCCATCATATTCGCCTTGAAGATCTGGAGGCATTACTTGTATGGCACGTCTTTCACTATATATACGGACCATAAGAGCCTGAAGTTCTTATTCACTCAGGCGGAGTTGAATATGAGACAAAGAAGGTGGATGGATTTGCTCAAAGATTATGATTGTGAAATTGAGTACCATCCGGGTAAAGCAAACTTGATAGCAGACGCCTTAAGTCGGAAGGTGAAGAGTACTGCAGAGGATGTTATGTGTTTGTCGGCCTTGATGACGTCTTATTGCCAACTGGGCTATGATTTCGATGTAGACACGTCGCCTGTACGAGTGTCGACCCTATTGGTGGAGCCAGACATATTTGAGGCGATCAGGAAGGCCCAGAAGTCGGATAGTGAGGTTCAGAGGTGGACATCATTGGTACTTCAGGGTCAGCCATCCAAGTTCAGAGTGGCTGAGGATGATTCTTTGAGACTGGACAACCGATGGGTAGTCCCAAATACACCAGAACTGCGTAGAGGGATATTGGAGCGAGCCCACAGTAGTCGATTCAGTATCCACCCAGGGGGAAAGAAGATGTACAAAGATCTATGCGATCAATTCTGGTGGAGACGCATGAAGCGAGAAGTAATCGTTTTTGTTAAAAGATGTTTGATCTGCCAGCAGGTAAAAGCAGAGAGGCAGAGGCCTGGTGGAGAGCTGAAAAGCTTAGAAGTGCCTGAATGGAAGTGGGAGCATATATCTATGGACTTCGTGACCCACTTGCCAAGGACGGCCTCAGGATTTGACGCGATCTGGGTGATCGTAGATAGGCTGACGAAGACGGCTCATTTCATCCCTTACAGTATGTCATATACATACTTGAAGATGGCCCAGATATATATACGGGATGTGGTGAGATTGCATGGTATTCCAGTCTCAATAGTGTCTGACAGGGACCCGAGGTTCACTTCACATTTCTGGGAGGGTCTCCAGGAAGCTTTGGGCACAGAGGTGAGACTGAGTACGGCCTATCACCCTCAGACAGACGGCCAAACAGAGCGTACCATTCAGACGCTCGAGGACATGTTGAGGGCATGTGTTTTGGAGTTTGATACTCCGTGGCAGGATTCAGTGTCGCTGGTGGAGTTCTCCTATAATAACAGTTATCAGGCGAGCATTCAAATGGCCCCTTTTGAAGCTCTGTATGGACGACGATGTAGATCACCACTGTATTGGGAGGACTTGACTAGCAAAGCGGTCGGAGGACCGGATATGATCAGAGATATGGAGGGTAAGATAAAGTTGATACGCCTGAAGATGAAAGCGGCCCAGGATAGGCAAGCGGCCTATGCCAATAAGCGGCGACGACCGCTAGAATTCCAGTTAGGAGATAGGGTCTTCTTAAAGATCTCGCCCTTCAGGGGCGTGGTTCGTTTTGGGATGCGGGGAAAGTTACTCCGAGGTATGTTGGGCCATATGAAGTTTTGCAGCGTATCGGTACTTTGGCATATCGTTTGGCTCTACCGCCATCCTTGTCTGGCATACACGATGTTTTCCATGTCTCTATGTTACGGAAATATGAGCCAGACCCGTCTCATGTCTTACAGCCTACAGATGTTCAGTTAGACTCAGATATGTCCTACGAAGAACGACCAATCAGAATTCTGGATCGAGAGGATCACAGACTACGGAGCAAAGTTATACCGATGGTCAAAGTTTAGTGGGATCGTCGGGGTGTCGAGGAGGCTACATGGGAGACGGAACGGCATATGGTGCAGCACTATCCGGAGCTATTCTCTGGTATGTATTTATGTTTAGTTCCGTTATGATGATGCATGTGGATTTCGGGGACGAAATCTTATAAGTAGGGGAGTAATGTAATACCCCCGAAATGTTATATGATTATGTGCTACGATGTATTTAAGAGGGTTGTGGTATTGTAAGTGGGGGATTATATTTATGATATGATGATGTGGTTTAGGGGGCATATTACGTGTTTTTTTTTAGTTGTTGTATTGATGTAGTACAATTATAAAATATCAAGGGAAGATATTTTTATACATCGTATGAAATACCGGGACACAATTAAACACCACAAACCACCCTACATGCAACCACCCCCCTAACCCATGCCAATCAAACTGTTGATAGGCTGACTTCTCACCCCACTTGGCTCAATCATTCAGCCTCATCCTTCCATCCCAAATCTCGACCCTTCTCTCCGAAAGAAACACCAGCACTTGCTGAGTAAAAACTTGAGGAGCCTTGCCATTTTCATCCTTGGAAGTCTCTCAAAAATCGGAGCAATGTAGGGTAAGAAACCATGCTCTGTCTTTGTTTTTAAGCTTATTAGGTTCTTGCTTTTATGTATGGTAAAAATGGCATGATAGCTTAGGTTTCTTGAACCTTCGATTTAAATGATTAAATGGTGTTATTATGAAGCTCTCAGTATTTTTCCTTGAGCATGTTATGTGTTTTATATGAAGGATTAAAGAATGTGAACTAGGGCTGTTCGAAAATCTGGGAAGATGTTTCCCCTGTTTTCTGGAAAAATGTGGATTGAGAGTGGTATTGAGGAGGTTATATTATGCATGTTAGATGGGTCTTTGGGTGAACCTTCGATTTGGGTACACGAATGATAAGTTGGTAAAGCCCAGGATATTTTTGTTCAAGCATGTTTTATGAATTATGGTATAGTTTTTATGGCATGAAATGGAGTACTCGAAAATCTGGGTAATGCCATGATGCCCTGCTTTCTGTAAGTTGGTTGAGCTCTAAGTTTATGATGATGTTATGATGCATGTTAGCTTAGGTTTTGTTAAACCTTTGATTTAAGTACTTACATGGATATTTTATGAAGTTATTCACATGATAGTTTCAGCATGAAAGATGTGTTGTGAAGTAGAAAAGATGGTGTGAAAAGTAGTGCTCAAAAATCTGGGGAAAATCCCGATTTTTCAGAGCTCTCGATCGATCGAGATTTGGTTCCGATCGATCGAGCGAGACAGTGGGTCTAATGTATGTTTTAAAATTGTGACGCCGATCGATCGAAGGATTTCTCGATCGATCGGTGAAGCTTCTCGATCGATCGGTAAAATACTTCGATCGATCGAGCGAGGCAGGAAGCTAAGGCACTGTTAGTGCACAGTGTCTCGATCGATCGAGACCTTGGGCCGATCGATCGAGACAGGCAGAAAGTTGAAAAATATAATGATGTTTTATTTTGTTAAGTTTATGATGTGAGATGGTTTTGAGGCATCTAAAATGGTATTATGTGGTCTTGTAGAACCATCCCAGGTACCGGCACCATCAAGGAGATAAAGTCTGTTGACTCCTCCTCTTTTTGAAAAGGTACGTAAGAGGCGTACGGGCATCGGACGGTAACACACATCTTTATACTACAACTATGCTTTTATTGCATGAGTATTCATGATGAAATGATGATGTTTATACGATGAGGTTATACGATGTTTATACGATGATGTTTATACGATGCTTATATGATAATGTTTACATGATGATATTGTGGTAAGGTGCCACGGGGTAAGGTGCCCCACATGGTAAGTAGCCATGCGATGATATTGTGGTAAGGTGCCACGGGGTAAGGTGCCCCACATGGTAAGTAGCCATGCGATGATATTGTGGTAAGGTGCCACGGGGTAAGGTGCCCCATATGCATGATTTTGAATCAGGGACAACAATAAGAAGTTAATGAATAACCAGCATATTTACTTAACCAAGATTTCATGCATTTATTATAATGTTTTTATGTTGTTAAGTGAAATTGTATATGCTCATGATGTGTTGTCCCTGTAGGTACGCTTTTGGACGAAAGGACTAAGGGTCGGGTTGAGGCAGTGAGCTACGAGGGACACAGGAATGTATAGGATTCAAGTTATGATTAGTATCTACTCTAGGAGTAGTGTAAATCTAAATGACATTCTTTTGGAATGTAATGAACTATTTTTTTGAAGCTTTGTATTTTGGCCTGTAATCCTGTTAGCTCGTGTAACAACCGAAACCTTAAGATGTTACCTTAATGCATGATTAGTCCTTCCTTTGTCTATTAATCACTGTTAAGGTGGGAAGACCCCACACTAATACCATCATGTATAAATATGTGCTACCAATTAGTAGTGTACTGGTGGTTTCCTTGGTAACGATGTATGATTAACATCGTAGGCTAAATCGTAGAGATATCATCGAAGCGATATCTATTTTGGAATCACGAATGATTCGTTTGATCTGCAGTTAGGGTTCGCTGACTGCTTTTGTGATGTCCATAATAATTAATAATCATTCATTCGATTTAATTATGGTGTTTATATGATATGTCAGGATTTAATTCTTGAGTATCGGAGTTTGGAATGGAGTTGAGATAAATGATTCCGGGATTGAATTTATAATGTTAATTAAATTCAAGGAGATTCTTAAATTCTTGGAAATGTCATTTTGGTCCGTGATTAAAATAAATACTTGCAAGTTAACTTGTAGTGTAAATTAAATTAAAAGGGGCTCTTGCGATTTTAAATTATGAAATAATAATTGGTGGAGATTGAATCTAATATTAAGTTGTGAATTAAAATAATGAAGTGTAGAGATGAAAATTAAATTGTGGGGATTAATTCTAGGGTTAGATAAAAGCCACACTCTCTCCTCTTCCCTCACCCCATCGCCCCCCCCCCCCCCCCCCCCATTTCCTCTCCCCATTCTTCACGCCATCGCCAGTCTCACACAGCAGAAAGGATCTCGGCTCGTTTTTTTGTTCAGGTTCTCTTGGGATTTAATGCTTAACGATTTCTTAGTTAATTACTCTTCTTGATTTTCAATTTATGCTTGTTTTTTTTTTGCGATTTTGATGCTGATTTGGGACTCGGTTTTGACGCATTTGGGGGTGATTCTTCAGGATTTTTTGGGACGATTTTCTGTTGATATTTGGTCGAACTATGCTGTTATGTAGTTCAAAATTTCTTGTTGTTTTGGTTCGATTATCTACTGCGATTTTTCTTGGGGTTTTGGTTGTCGATTTTCATGGCTGCTGTCCAGGAAATTTTCTTCAAATTTAGTAGTTTGTGGCTTTGTTAAGTTGTATTGTAGCTGTAAGGACCCCCGTGCCCTTAACCCACAATTAGTGCATTAAGCCATACATTTGGTGCATTCAATCACGTGTAAAGGGAAACTACATGTAAACGTGGCACCCAATACCACCTATAAAATTTTCTTGCTTCATCTATTCCATTCCATGCAATATCTGATTTCCAAATTAAGACCATTCAACACATCATGCACCTATGTAATACAATAATCACAATCTCAATTCATCTAGCAATTCCCTAGTTGATTGCTCACACATATAATGAAAAGAGAAAGGCCCATGCCTCTTTATACAA
Organism: Haberlea rhodopensis; assembly: GCA_907163345.1. Taxonomy (NCBI): domain Eukaryota; kingdom Viridiplantae; phylum Streptophyta; class Magnoliopsida; order Lamiales; family Gesneriaceae; genus Haberlea; species Haberlea rhodopensis. The sequence goes on from CAJQUN010000201.1 coordinate 250,336, forward strand.
CACATATACACATAATCATTGCTCACACACGAGCATCGAATAAACCTATGTGTACGTAATGTATAAAAAGGGGCATACACAATATCCAGCTCCGCATGAGCTCCAGTATCTCGATCCTGGAATCACATCCAATTCATAGCTCGATCACAGCTCCAGAGCTACCATTGTACCTGTTTCACCTGCCCCAACAGAGACAGCCCCCACACGGGGTGAGCATACCAATACCACCAAACCAATAATCACAATTATATAATTCGTAAATTACAACAATGTAATTGCTAAGAATTTAAATGATACTCCCTGGATGGCATCATCCTCATCCGGGATCCCACTGTATTGTCCCTATTCTCAAAACAACCAAAATCATCAAATTCCAAATATCCAGTTAATCATTACACTGATTAACTATATCTCTGATCCAATTCAATATTAATAGGGAAATAAATACAGATATCCTAGATATCTAGTCAAAAGCCACATTTCCTCGCTCACTCAAAAGTAGCGGCATCACTTACCGATGTTCGCTCCATAGCGACCACATCACGACAATTGCTCGCTCCAAAGCGGCACCATACATTACATAAGAAAAATCAACATAACACAACCAGTCCCGTTTCCATTAACCAATTATTGCAAGACACCATATATTATGCATCGACTACTAACCCTTACAAATCATCTATCTCATGCACAACAATAGCAATAATATAATTAAGGTCATGCTCGTACGTTACACGTACCTTAAGTTTCCGTAGTCCAAGCCAAACCTTGCTTGAGTTCCATGCCTCGAGAAATATGTGCTAAAACACATAAACAACTCACGATCAAGTATAAGCATGCAAACCCCGTGCCCACGCACGTTCACAACCTCCAAACCCATCGTCAATTCATGACGATTACCAAAATAAAAGCCCCCGGCTAGGCATGCATAATACCCAAAATATACCATTTTATAAGATTAAAAGATAGCCAAAAACTCAACTGTAAGGACCCTAGTTCCTTAAGTACGGATTAAAGGCGTAATTAAATTTTTCCATGCATAAACAACGTTTAAAGGTCATGTTGATGCCCTGAGTTAATAATTTACAGTGCCAAATGAAGTTTTCAAAAGGGATTAGTTACATTCCCAACCAATAAAGACTAATCCTATAGCTTTACACTACTCCTAGAGTAGATACTATACAAAAGAATTTGGCCTGCTACCAAGAGCAACTCCTCACTGGCTCACTGCGTCACCCGCCTTAGCCCCCTTCCGCCCAAGTACCTACAGGAACAACCCCAAACCATGAGCATGTATGTAATTCATATCCACAATAATATGAACATAATTCAATGCATAAACCATAAATGCAATTCACTTCCTGTATTTTAACACATTAAAATGCTCCCTTGGTTGTCCCTGTATCACAATAATAATCAAAGATTATAATGTCAATATGCATGTCATGACATGTACCCATTCCGTGTATACTCATTACCAATTTCCAGTCTTATTATATCAGTGGCATAATACCCCTCGCGTTTAAATGACAGCGGCATTAATACCCCTCGCTTCGACATATTAGCGGTATAATATCCCTCGCATCAATATGACAGCGGCATTATTCTTCGCTTCGACATATTTGCGGCAAATATTCTTCATCGCTAAATATGACAGCGGCAAGTATTCTATCATCGCTTGGACATAACAGCGGCAAGTATCCTATCATCACTGCGATATAATCTCGACTCACAATATACATGCAACTGTAATGCATAAAGACCATGTATGCAACCATAATGCATAACCAATTCAAAGCGTAATAAATACGTTTTACCGTCCGATGCTCGTACGTCTCACTACGTACCTTGATTCCAAAAGTGGAGATTATCGTGGACTTTATCTCCTATGCTGTGTGCCCACCTGGGATGGTTCTACACATTCATACAAATCAACATCAGGAGCCAATAATAGTCCGATATCAAAATTTCCACAAAAAAGTCCAAAAATCCAATATTTTAACCTTCGCGATCGATCGCCCATCACGGCGATCGATCGCCAAAACACACTGCCCGGGGACCAAATTTTTCTCCCTTCGGCGATCGATCGCCACACTTGGCGCGATCGATCGCCAGCCCCACCGATCGATCGCCCAAGAGTGGCGATCGATCGCCAAACGCTTGAAAAAGCTACTGCCTGGGCGCGATCGATCGCCTGAAATGGGCGATCGATCGCCGAGCCCTGTTACCCGAAAAACCTCCATTTTTGCATCTCAAAACCATTCCAACCCATTCCAACACTAAACCATCAAACCAACAACTCAAATAACAACATAAACCCTTAAAATACACCTTAAAACAACCATAAATCAAACCCCCAAACAAAACCACAACAACCCAACACAAACCCATTCAAAACCCTTTCAAAAATCATTTCAAACTCAAACCAAACACAATAAAAGCAATGGGGAGGTACCCATACCTCTAGGGGACTCCAAAACTCACACCAAATCCCACAAAGCAAGCTTCTTGAAGGTTTTCTCTTCAACCCTAAGCACAATTTCGAAAATGGGAAGGAAAGGGGTTTGGGGGTGGCTTTTTGGGGAAGATTGTAATGTAATAGGAATTAAAGGGAATGGGGTATAAATGATTTTATTAAACCAATTGCCTTCCACAATTTACCATGGTGTATAAAACACCCCAACATTATATTTAAAAAGCATTTTACCATAATGCACCAAAATCCCAAATAAAACAAGATTCATCCAATTAATCACAACCCAGTTCAATTAAACCATAAAAATCCCCAATTACTCAACATGAATAACATGTACCCCGAAATGCTCTACCGGGTCACTCCTACCAGGTGACTAAGCATTTCACCAAGATAATTAATTCCAACAATTAATTTAATTACCACCATTAAAATCATATAACCAAAATTAATGCCCAATTGCATATAATTATTTCGGGGATATCACAATACTCCCCTACTTATAGAATTTCGCCCTCGAAATCACATGCACTTACCCAAACAAAGCTAAACATAATCACATACCAGAAAATAACTCCGGGTAGTGCTGCATCATATGCTGCTCCGTCTCCCACGTGGCCTCTTCGACACCCCTGCGATCCCACTGAATCTTTACCATCGCTATCACTTTGTTCCGCAGTCTGCGATCAGCCCTGTCCAAAATCCTGACTGGTCGTTCCTCATATGATACATCAGAATCTAGCTGAACCTCAGAAGGCTGCAATACATGAGACGGATCCGGCTCATACTTCCGTAGCATTGATACATGAAACACGTCGTGAATACCAGACAACGACGGTGGTAGTGCCAGACGGTAAGCCAAGGTACCAATGCGCTGCAAGATCTCATACGGTCCCACATACCTTGGGGACAATTTACCCCGCATACCAAACCGAACTACACCCCTGAAAGGTGAAATCTTCAAAAAGACCCTGTCTCCCGTCTGAAACTCCAACGGCCTCCGCCGTTTATTCGCATAGGCTGCCTGCCTGTCCTGGGCTGCCTTCATTTTCTGACGGATAACCTTTACCTTATCCTCCATCTCCCGAATCAATTCGGGTCCTTCCACAGCTTTACTGGTCAAGTCATCCCAGTATAATGGTGACCTACAACGCCTACCATACAAAGCCTCAAACGGTGCCATCTGAATACTCGTCTGGTAGCTATTGTTGTATGAAAACTCCACCAAGGGCAAGGAGTCTTGCCATGAGGCATCAAACTCCAATACACAAGCTCGCAGCATGTCCTCGAGCGTCTGTATAGTACGCTCTGTCTGCCCATCCGTCTGGGGATGATATGCCGTACTCAATCTCACCTCAGTACCCAAAGCTGACTGAAGACCTCCCCAGAAATGAGACGTAAACCGCGGGTCTCTGTCAGACACAATAGACACTGGAATTCCATGCAGTCTCACTATGTCCCGGACATACAGCTGAGCCATCCTCAAATATGTGTACGTCATACAGTAGGGAATGAAGTGAGCGACCTTCGTCAGCCTGTCAATAATCACCCAAACGGCATCGCAACCTGAAGTAGTCCTCGGCAAGTGGGTCACAAAGTCCATAGATATGTGCTCCCACTTCCACTCCGGTATTTCCAAGCTCCTTAGCTCGCCTCCGGGTCGCTGTCTCTCTGCCTTCACCTGCTGACAGATCAAACACTTCCTGACAAATGAGACTACATCACGCTTCATCCGCTTCCACCAAAACTGATCACATAAGTCCTTATACATCTTCCTCCCTCCTGGGTGGATGCTGAATCGACTACTATGGGCCCGTTCCAAGATTCCTCTACGCAATTCCGGCGTACATGGGACTACCCAACGGTTACCTAGTCTCAAGGAACCATCCTCAGCCACTCTGAATCTTGATGGCTGCCCCCGAAGTGCCAATGACGACCATCTCTGAATCTCTTCATCTGTCCTCTGAGCTCTCCTGATATTCTCATAGATATCTGGCTCGGCCAATAAGGTCGATACCCAAACCGGTGATGCGTCCACATCGAAGTCATAGCCCAGATGGCAACAAGAAGTCATCATAGCCGACAAATGCATGACATCCTCCGCAGTGTTCCTCACCTTCCGACTCAAGGCGTCCGCTGTCAAATTGGCTTTCCCCGGATGGTATTCTATCTCACAGTCATAGTCTTTAAGCAGATCCATCCATCTCCTCTGACGCATATTCAATTCCGCCTGAGTAAACAAGAATTTCAGGCTCTTATGATCTGTATAGATGGTGAAGGAGGTACCATACAGATAATGCCTCCAAATCTTCAGGGCAAATATAATAGCTGCCAACTCCAAATCGTGGACTGGGTACCTAGCCTCATGCGGCTTCAACTGCCTTGATGCATAAGCTACCACGTGCTTATCTTGCATCAATACACACCCCAAGCCCTGAAGTGACGCGTCAGTATACAAAACAAACCTCTTATTCTCCGAGGGAATTACCAAAACAGGTGCCGTGGTCAACCGGTGTTTCAGTTCCTGGAAGCTCTGCTCGCAGGCCTCAGACCAATAAAACGGTATTCCCTTCTGAGTTAACTGAGTCAGTGGCTTAGCAATCTTGGAAAATCCTTCGACGAAACGTCGATAATAGCCCGCCAAACCAAGGAAACTCCGAATCTCGGGTACCGAAGTGGGTGCAGCCCACTCCATCACAGCCTCAATCTTTCTGGGGTCTACCGAAATCCCACTGCTGGATATGACATGCCCCAGAAATACCACACTACTTAACCAAAACTCACACTTACTGAGCTTGGCATATAATTGGTGATCTCTAAGGATCTGGAGCACTGTCCTCAAATGTCTCACGTGCTCTTCCTCGCTCCGGGAATAAATGAGTATATCGTCAATAAACACAATGACGAACTGATCCAGATAGGGTTGGAACACCCGATTCATCAAGCTCATGAAAACAGCCGGGGCGTTCGTCACACCGAACGGCATCACTAAGAATTCGTAGTGTCCATACCGAGTCCGAAATGCTGTTTTCTGTACATCCTCCTCCCTGACCCGTATCTGATGGTATCCGGATCTCAAATCAATCTTGCTATACAGCTTTGTCCCTTGTAACTGATCAAATAAATCATCAATCCTCGGGATAGGATATTTGTTCTTCACCGTGGCCTTATTCAGTTGCCGATAATCGATGCACAAACCCCCAAACAAAACCACAACAACCCAACACAAACCCATTTCAAAACCCTTTCAAAAATCATTTCAAACTCAAACCAAACACAATAAAAGCAATGGGGAGGTACCCATACCTCTAGGGGACTCCAAAACTCACACCAAATCCCACAAAGCAAGCTTCTTGAAGGTTTTCTCTTCAACCCTAAGCACAATTTCGAAAATGGGAAGGAAAGGGGTTTGGGGGTGGCTTTTTGGGGAAGATTGTAAAGTAATAGGAATTAAAGGGAATGGGGTATAAATGATTTTATTAAACCAATTGCCTTCCACAATTTACCATGGTGTATAAAACACCCCAACATTATATTTAAAAAGCATTTTACCATAATGCACCAAAATCCCAAATAAAACAAGATTCATCCAATTAATCACAACCCAGTTCAATTAAACCATAAAAATCCCCAATTACTCAACATGAATAACATGTACCCCGAAATGCTCTACCGGGTCACTCCTACCAGGTGACTAAGCATTTCACCAAGATAATTAATTCCAACAATTAATTTAATTACCACCATTAAAATCATATAACCAAAATTAATGCCCAATTGCATATAATTATTTCGGGGATATCACATCAACCGAGAGTTCCGTTTAATTTAACTTGGCTCCAACCAAACCATTTTAAAAGTCTAGCATTCCCATTGGAATGTGAACATTGCCCCGGAAGCCGACCATTTAAGTCGCAATTCCAAAAACCCACGAAAAGGCCAAGAAAACCAATTTCACCTGCTGGCGATCGATCGCTATACCGGGCGATCGATCGCTAGCCCCTTGGCGATCGATCGCTCGATATAGCGATCGATCGCTAGACCTTACCGGCGCGAGGCGATCGATCGCTACCATGCTGAAAAGTCTACTGCCAGCGGGCGATCGAAAACGAAGATGAAAGCGAGGGGAATGAGATTACCAACTTATCTTCAAAGAATCCGGCTCCTAAACCGAGCCTCCGGTCATTTTTCTCCAAAGAGAAAGGATGAGGGTTAGGGAAAGAAGGGTAGGTGCGATAGAAGGGGGGAGAGGAGAGAGAGAAGTTATTCCGTGCAAAATGACGGAAATCTCGAGTCCAACTGGTATATATAGCAAAAATGCCACAACATACCAATACCTCCACAAATACATCATGATTCATTAAAAATCATCTGTTTTCAAAAACTCTCTCTCCAACATCAAATCTACACACCAGCCCCAACATAAAGCACCCCGGACTCCAAGTCCAACCAAAAACCCAACTCATAGGTTTTCCACCAAAATGAGAATACAATCTCAACATTTGGATCCAACGATCCCAAATGCACGATTTAACAACCTCGGAAGACCCAAAACCGCAATTAATTCCTAATTGCCACAATTAAAAAATCCATTAAGGATTATTATCACACCGGGATTAATCCCCGGGCATCACAATAGCTTTGTTAGTAACTAGTTGGTTCAATGTTAGGCAACTGTTTTGGTCAAAAAATTCATGCTATTGTTCGAAAATCTTGTTGTGTTTTGTTCGAAAATCTTGCTGCTACTAGGCTTGAAATCTGCTGCAAATTATGTTCGAAAAATATGCTTCTTTTTGTAAAAAAAATGTGATGTTTGTTGTTCAAGAAGCGTTGCCTTCCGTGAATCAAATTACGATGCTATTTTAATTGAGTTAAGCTACTGTATTGGGTTGGAATAATGATTGCTCTTGGTACAAATCTGTTGTGGAATATTCTAGATTGGCTAAGTAAATAGGTTTTTGAAATGTATATGTATATATATATATATGTTGTCCGGCATTGTGTGTTTATAACGGTTTGTAGGTGTGTATTGTTGCTGTGCGTGTGAGTGGAGACTAGTTTCTAGATGGCGGGAAATATTAGATAGAATTGTACGAGGAATATTTATAATAGCATGAGTTATGCAATGGCATGAGAAAGTGATATTTGTTTATTAGATTTGATATGGAATTTATGATTGGATAATTGAACTGTTGTAGATATTCTACGAGCCTCGGGTCAAAAAAATGTAGCTTGACTTGGATTGTAAACAATAAGGTACGTAGTGACGTACGAACAGGTATGCCATGTAGAAATGCTAAAATAATGCATTTATGTAATGAACTTTAATGTGCAACTATGCAAAATTCGAGTATGTGAATGTTGTTTATTACTTCTGGCACTGCGGTTATGTAAGTGTACATAATCCGGTTGTGTGAGTTGAGTCTTGATGCCGAGGGCATGATTGGATATGAGAAACCATTGAGAATGATCATAGTAAATGGGCATGAGTGCCTTTAAATTGTGTTGGTTACGATTGTGAAATAAGTGATGTATCATTAAGAAAACAATTTATTTTTGATATTGAGTATCATCGTTTAAATTATGTTATCGATCTTGACGATTGTGGATTTGTGACATATTGAGACAAGAACAGTATAAGAAAGCCTTCATTGGCCAGAATTTCAGGGAGTACATTTTATAGATTTTAATAATCTTATTCAGTTGCATTTAAATTTTGTATATTGATATGAGTATGACTGTTGAGTTGAAGCGTGCTCACCCTGTGTGGGGGCTGTTTCTGTGAAACAGGTAAAACAGATATGACATCGGTTCCGAAGTGAGTTCGAGCCATTGGAGTGGAATACTACCAGGAGCATGATATCAGTATTGGTAAAGGGTGATGTGATTGTATGCGAGTAGATTTATACTCATTTATTCATTGCTCATTTGTGAGCATCCTAATGCCTGTATATGATCTGTATCTATGTCTTAATGTTTCTCCTTTCATTCGGGTGTCATAGATGCAGTTTATTTGAGGAGATTATGATTTATGATTTGAGCAGATGAATTTATTTTGGGTGAAGGTTGGAATGTAATTATATGAGGATGTGTTGTTTTGGATTTTATTATTGTCATGGTGATGATATATGTCTCTTGATTTTTTTTTTTTGGATAGTCAAGTTTATGGGGAGACTCTGCCCAAATTTTTATAAAAGTCATAGGTATATGTGAAGCATGTAGTCAGAATTTTTACGGAATAAATTTTTATATACACAAATGAAGCCATAATTGCATTATTGACGTATTGGGACGTTGGGGTCTTACAGCTTTTGAGATGGTTAGCATCGAGGAATGCTGACGTCTTTCTTTGAGTTTGTGATGGTTTGGGAGGTTTACTACACTCCGGATTTTGGTGCGAGGTCGGTGTCCTCGCGGTTGGAATGTCGTTCATGATATGTTCATGATTCGGCGAAGTAGATCCGTTTGGATTGTGTGGTCTCAGTGATACATGGAGTACGCCGTGCAAATTTCAAGGACGAAATTTTATTAGTGGGGGATAATTGTGATGCCCGAGAATCATTGATGTTAATCCCGGAGTGATAATGATCCTTTATGGTTTTTAATTGTAGCAGTTATGAATTAATTGCGGTATTGGGACTCCCGAGGTTTTAAATCCTGTATTTGGAGTCGTTGGATCCAAGGGTTGAGATTGTATTCTCATCGTGGTGATAACCTTGGAATTTGGTCTTTGGTGGGATCTGGGGTCCGGAGTACTTTGTACTGGGGCTGGTAATGGGAATTGAGGTTGGAGAGATAATTATTGAAAACATATGATTTTTAATGAGTCATGATGTATTTGTAGATGACTCAGGATTTTGGAGTTTTGGTACTATATATACCAAGTGGACTCGGTGTTCGATCATTTGGATCTCATTTCTCTCAATCTCACCAGCGGTCCCCATTTCCCCCAACCCTTCCCTCTTTTCTTCCTTGATGAAAAATCGATGGGTGCTCGACTTGGGAGCCGGATTTCTAGAAGATAATAAGGTATTGTCCACCCCCTTGCATTTATCTTCGATTTGATAGTAGCATTGTAGATTATGGTTGAGATTTGAGTTGGGTTTAAGAAATTGGTTTTTAAAGAAATTTGGGTTGTTGTGTTTTGGGGTTGATTTATAGCCCCTTGTTAAGGATTTGTTGTATGGGGTGTGAGGATTGTTGTTGGGGAAAATTTTGCAAGAAAAACACCATTTTTGACTGATACAGGTCGAGGCGATCGATACCTAGGGCGGGGCGATCGATCGCCGCGACGCTAGTGAAATTTTAAGGAAGATGAACAGTGAGGCGATCGACCGCCTCAAAGTAAACGATCGATCGCCATGAGGCAGTGGTCAAATGCACTGAGAGGCGGCCGATCACCTTGAATGGAGCGATCGATCGCCCGTGCCTATTTTTGAGAGGCGATCGATCGCCTGAGATGAAGCGATCGATCGTCAATGCCTGTTTTTGGAGAATTATTTAGTGTTGAGTTTTCGATGCATGCTTCACCCGAGGTCTTTTAAAATTGTTAATCGTCATAGATCGGCGATATATTTGGGGTTTGTGAACGTGCTTGGGCACGTGGATTGCATGCTTGAAATTAATTGTGAATTACTATTGTGTTTAGCACGAAATTCATCGGGTAATGGGACCAAGGCAAGTTTTATTCGGACTACGGAATTATAAGGTACGTATGACGTACGAGGATAGCCTTTTACATTATTGCAACTGTGAAATGCATGGTTACTTGTATTTGCAATAAATGAATATATATATTGAGAATTATATGGTGCCGCTTTTGAGCGAGCAATGACTGGATGATGTCGCTGTTGAGTGAACATCGGCTATGATGCCGCCGCTGTTGAGCTTGCGTGAGACTAAAATGCCGCTATTGTAGAGCGAGCAACGAGAAAGAACCATGGAACCAATTGTGAGATATATGGAATGTCTGTAATCATTGTTTAATGATTTGTTATTATTGATTATGGTATCGGTACGTGGCAAACGGATTTGTTAATCAATGTAACGATTAACTGGCATTTGGGAATTTGATGGTTTCAGTTATTTTGAAAATAGGAACAGCACAGGGGATCCGGATGAGGATGATGCCACCCAGGGAGTGTCTTTTAATATTCATAGCATTTACTTGTGTAAATTATGAATTGTAATATTGTGGTTATTGGATTTGGGGTATTGGTATGCTCACCCCGTGTGGGGCTGTCTCTGTTGGGGCAGTGATTAGGTACATCGATGGCTTTGGAGTTTAGCTCGAGCTATGGATTGGAGGTGCTTCCATGATCGTAGTACCAGTGATGGTATTGAGCACCGTGTTTTATACATTTGATACACACATATATATTTGATGCTCGCATGTGAGCACTATTATGTGTATATGGTATGTATAAAAAGGCAAGGGCCTTTCTCTCTTCATTTATGAGTTGCATGCAATTATTTATTGAATTGCTAAATGAACTGAGAACATGTTAGTGTATTATAAAGGTGCATGATATGTATGTGGACTTGGTTGGGGGAATTTAGACATTATATGGAATAATGTAAAGAATTTTATTATTGGCATGATTTGCTATGATGACAAGTGGTTTTCCCCTACATGTATGATGTGATGTCCGGGATAATTAATAATTGTTCATTAGATTTAATTATGATACTTATATGAAATGTCGGGATTCAATTCTCGAGTATGGGATTTTGGAAACGTAGTTGGGATAAATAATTCTGGGTTGAATTTATAGTGTAAACTAGAATCAATGGGATTCTTAATAATAATGATATTATCATTTGAGTTTGAGATTTAATTGGAATTTTAATCAAGGGATGAGATGATAATTAGATGGTGTTTATTTAATCTAGCATTAGATTAAAAGACACACACATACACCACTTTTCACACAATAAAATCGGCTATCCTCTCCTTCCCCAAACCCCAAACCCGTCGCCCCTTCTCTCCCGCCGGTAGGGTTCGGTTTTGGCCAATGGAATTCGATTTTTTTGCCATGAAATTGTTGGGTATGAAGTTTCCTAACATCCTACACCTTTTACCTCTCTTGTATTCGATTTTTTGGTTGAGTTTTGTGGGTTTTTGTGTTCGAAAATTTGAGATGTAAATGTTTGAAATTTGTGGTTGTGTTGGGGGCGAAATTATTGCTTGTTTTGGGGCTAATGATTTTCAAAATTATTGCTTGTTTTGTGGCTGCCCTATATTTCGAAAATATGGGCTATGTTGAGGCTTGTAAAAGATGTGTTTATGATGTTTGATAAAATGCTTGAGTGGTGTTCTTGTGTTGGTTAAAAGCCTTCCTAATGGTGTGGTGAATAGCTAACATTTATGGCTCATAATTTGAGAGTATTCTAATTGGATTTAAACATTTGTTTTGAAGGATGAAGATTGTTTTATTGTTGTATGTGAGTATATGTTGGGATTTGTAGTTAGATGAAGTATTGTCAATGAAGAATGATAACTTGAATTGGTATAGCTGGTTAAGGCGGTTATGTGACTCACTTTATTGAATGATTAATTGTTAGAAGGGAATTGTTGATTTGTGCATTGGCTAGTATTATTGTTGGTTAAAAAGAAAATGAAGATTAAAATCATGCATGAAATGTGTTTGTTAATAGGCTTAATTGAGATTCAAGTGTGGGTCTAAGTCTTGTTAGTGGGGGAAAATGACTAACTTCTATGGTTTGTAGCCATTGTGATATTTGGTGGGTGTTGGGCTATGGTATGAGATGTGTTACAATTGGAAGCATGTGTAGTGTGTAAATAAATGGGTTAGATGCATGCTAGTATGTATTATAACATGGAATAGTGTTATAATGATATTTATGCTCAAATGGATAGCATAGCATGTATTATTGATTTATGTCACCTTATTGAGTCACTAATCTTAATAGTGAGTTCTAAATCAAGAATTTGGAATCCAATGCATCTTTAATTTGTTAAAGTTGAATTTAATCAAATAAATGACTTTATGTTGGGATTAAGAGAATTGGATTTAAAGGGTAGAATCTCTTATCTACATGGACCCTTTCTTTCCTGTCTTGGTTTGAATCACTTCGGCGTTTGTTTGGATGTTTGGAACATGTTAATTGGCTAAATTTAGTTTTGTTGTTGGGTGGTTGGATTATGTGATATTATGGGCATAACTTTATGAATGAATTAATAAGAGATTTTGTGCATCAAATATTGGTTATGAGATAACCATTATGCATTTAAGTTCATGTTGAGCCTTCTTGAGCTCTCGGACAACAAGGAGGGTGACTTGACGGTAAAAACAGATTATAAGGTACGTAGTGACGTACGAGCAGGTATAATATGAATTATTTCATATTCCAGTATTCATGTATTGTTGAATTGTGATAACTGAATATAAGAAAATGAATATGTGAATTGAGTTGATATATGTGGTATGATGGACACGTAGATGTACGTGGTCCGGATATGGAGTTGGGTATGGATGCCTTTGGCATGATCGATATGAGAAATGGTTGAGAATGAGATTAACATACAGGCAGAGTTGCCTTCGATATGAGACTAGTTATGATTGAGCATAAATGATGAGTTGTGATTATATTGAATTTATTGCATTGATGAGTTTCATGTTGTGATTAACGATACTGAACTTGATGTTTATGAAAGCATGTGAGACTGAAACAGGAACAGCTAGTGGAAGCTATACGGATTCCGAACTGTAGAGGGAGTACATTTTTATGGATTTTAAATACTCTTAAATTGTTATATTATGAATTAATTGTAATTGTTATGAATTGTCATGAATATGAGTATCGTGACAAGATATGCTCACCCGTGTGGGGGCTGTTTCTGTTGAAACAGGTACAACAGGTACTAAACTACTTGGGATATTGGTTTGAGATTTGTTGGATCATGCCGCTTCCAGAAGCAGAAGCGTACATGAGAGTGGGTAAATAGGATACGCTATTTATTCAGTTAGATTGGTATTCATTTATTTGTTGCTCGTATGTGAACAATTGGAAGCATGTATATGGACTGTATAAGGCTGTTGAAGCCCACTTCTGATGTCTTCCTAGTATGGTGTTTTCCCTGGCTGGGAACTTATTTAGAGTTTTGTTTTCTTTTAAGTATTGTGTTTTTCCCTGGCTGGGAATTATATTGGTGATGTGTTTTATTTTGGGATAGCTCAATTTATGGGGAGGCCCTGCCCAAATTTTTATAAAAACCCACAATATAAAAGTGGTGTAATGGGGATGGTAATTGGCGAAATCTTTGAGTCTATTTATTGGTAGAGATGATCATATAATGTTGAACATTATTTATGTCATGGGATTTTGGGAAACATGAAATGATTCCTTTTAAAGAATGAAAAGAAAATGAAAATTTATACACATACGACGTCATAAATGAACTAATGACGAGTTTAAGTGTTGGGGTCCTACATATGATTACATGCACTAAATGGTTGGATTAATACACTAATAACGGGTTAAGGGCACGGGGGTCCTTACAGTGTATGTCATTTTGTTAGGATCGGGGTAGTGTTTAGAAGGGGGGGGGGGTTGAATAAACACTAGATATAATTTCGATTTCTTTTCTGGTTAACTGTAAACTGTTAAGTGTTACAGTTGCTTCTCAATAACAGGCAAGTCAGTAGACACTTATTATAGTGCGGAAGACGTCTACCAAACTTGTGAGGAATAAAACTGAAGTAATAAAGCAGTAAACGAATAACACGAGAGTTGTTTCTGGAAGTTCGAAGCACAACGCTTCTACGTCTCCCCTTCTTCCTTTGCAGGAAGGATTCACTAGAAGACTTGGTTTACACTTTACAGTATACAACCTCCTTAGGCACTAACACACTTGGCCTAAACTCCTAGCAATCACACTCTTCTTATCTTTTGGATACAAGTGATTTTACAACACTCTCTACAGAATAAAACTTTCTAGCTTTGAGAGTTTCTGAGCAGCAGACTTTAATTGAAAATAATCTGTCACAGATTCAGTTTTGCGGTTTGTCTGCTCTTTGCTGAACGTTTGAAATATCAGTCGTATAGCTTTCTTGCTTTGAAGTATTTCTCTTAGTTTGAAAGTTGCTCAGCACTTCTTCATTCTCTGTTTGGACGTATTTATAGGTTGTGTTGTCCAACGGTAGCCTTTTTGTATATGGAATGGATTGGCTTTCCAAATACCTGTTGTCTTCTTTCCTATTTTGGAAAACAACGGCTCTTTTCACTCTGACGGTAATGGTGGCGGAGATATAGCAGGGTGCGCCGCTCTGTTGTACCTTTGTCAGAGAATGTTGTACTTACTTTGTCTTGTTGCTTAGACTTCTGCTGGTTTCTTTGTTCAACTGGTCGTTCATCCTCTTAAGACCAGTTGATGTCCTTGTTCAGTGAGAGACTTTGCAGTTGATAGTTATCCAGTTTATATCTTCACCCGGTTGATGTCTTCATCCGGTTGATGTCTTTACCAGTTGATAACTTGTCCGGTTGGTGTCTATCCAGTTGATGTCTTTATCCAGTTGATGTCTTCATCCGGTTGATGACTTTATCCGGTTGATGACTTTATTCAGTTGATAGCTTGTCCGGTTGGTATCTATCCAGTGGATGTCTTTATCCAGTTGATGTCTTCATCCGGTTGATGACTTCATTCAGTTGATAGCTTGTCCGGTTGGTATCTATCCAGTTGATGTCTTTATCCAGTTGATGTCTTCATCCGGTTGATGTCTTCATCCGGTTGATGACTTTATCCGGTTGATGACTTCATCCGGTAGGTCTTTAGCATCCGGTTGATCTTTAATATCCAGTAGGTGTTTGTAATCACCAAAACTTAGAAATCGTTTTCCCAACAATTTCCCCCTTTTTGGTGATGACAAAACTAAGCAGTAATCGATTTCCTACTAGAGTAAATAAGGTAAAAGTCCTGAAAATGCTTGAAGACATCATGAAAAAGAAATTTTCATTAAATATAAGCAGATTACAAGTTGTAATCAAACTGGACAATTGAGAGAAATTCATCTTTATATAAGATGAATTCTTACACTTTGAATAGAGTCTAAGACAAGTCTAGTTTTACATAAAATAGATGATACATGACAAATTTCTCTTTAATTAAACAAAGTAGACCGGAGGGCTTCAATTCACTTAGTTGCGGAGAGGAAGAGCTCGATCCACCTTGTTTCAGAGAGAATGTCGGGAAGAGGAAGAGTCATATGAATATTCATCAGGCAGCTCCTTTAATTTTTATGGAATCACCTAATAAAAATATTCTATCTCTGTTGAGAATACTCTATCTCTATCTTCCTTGTTTCAGAGAGAATGTCGGGAAGAGGAAGAGTCATATGAATATTCATCAGGCAGCTCCTTTAATTTTTATGGAATCACCTAATAAAAATATTCTATCTCTGTTGAGAATACTCTATCTCTATCTTCCCCCTTTGTCATCAGCACCCAGGCATCTGCTGTTAGTAGTTCCTGACTGATGAGGAGCACCAGAACAGGATCAAAGCGCTGAAGCTTATCAGAGCTGGGTTAGATAAGTAATCAACCCATGAGGGGTTGATTTAGATAAGTAATAAACCCATGAAGCAGGAAAGGATCTAACAGAAAACCAGGGAATGAGAAATAACTTAAAAGTAAGCATGATGAGTGAATGTGTGTTATGTGATCAAACAAGAACCTCTATTTATAGGAAAAACAAGGTAGCAATAAATGTGAATGCATTTATGTTAAATAGTGAATACAGAGAGACAGTCAATTTAACACAGTAAGTAAATAGGAGTAAGTAAGAGTGAGTCAGAAAGTGATACTATTTGCGCCCTAACCAATGTTTGGTATAGTCGCGTTTTTCGGTAGGCGGTTGGCGCGGACTTCGAGATCTTTGTTGAGCAGTGGGTCTTGACTGAGGGAGTGCTCCAGTTGCAGGGGATGAATGAGCAGCTGAACTTGACGCTCTCTGAGAAGAGGGAGCAGTTCGACTGGGTTCAGGCAGCCTGCGGATAATTTTAGGAGCAGCAGGCAGACTGTTGCAGATATCTTGAATTTGAGATGCAAACGCTGCTTGCATGGTGGCCAATTGATCAGTCAAAATCTTTTTGGTGTCGTCAATCTTTTCTCCAAGAGCCATTGAGGTGGCAGTATGAAGAGATTCATTGTTCTGATTGATCTGAAGACGCGCCTGGCCAATATGAGAAACTGCTTCTGCAACCGCATTCTCAGCAAAGGTTTGAAGTCTAGTGACAGTAGTAGTTAAACTACTTAGGTCAGCGTAGACTTGCTGAAATTTAGAGTCTGTTTGCTGCTGAAGAGTTCCTAAAACAAGTGTTGCAGCCCTCTCTTCCTGCTTAAGCTTGTGAACATCATGGGTCAGTGCTGTAATAGCGGTGGAGAGATGAGCTAGCTGGGCAGCGATGTTTGGTGGCTCGTCCAGAGGGTTTGTGAAGACAAAGAAACCCTCGGATAGTTCCTGATCCATGGACGGATCGCCGGCAAGCATCGGGATATCAGCAGCAGGGGCAAACGCAGTTGGAGGAGCAATGACGACTGCAGTGGATGGCAAAATAGTAGCGTCAACATGAGGGGCCGCAGTTGAAGCGGAGATAGCTATATCCATAGTTCCAGTTTCTTCCACATGCTGAGCATCCAGTTCAGCATTGTCTTGATCAATCTCAGCAGCAGACGCTTGAGTATGATCATTGGAATGAGAGGATTCACTTGGTTCATTATTTGCAGAGGAGATGGTGACCAGCTGAACCACATTCTGAATAACTGAATCGACATTGGTGTGATCAACAATCATTTGGTGGAGCTGTTGATCATGTGGAGAGCTGGGAGCAGAGGATGCTGCCTCCAAAGTTGTTGGTGTGGCGTCTGCTCCAGTAGGAGAGGTCTCCAAAGCAGTAGAAGTAAGCTCCACAGTAGGAGGGACAACCTCTAAATTTGCAATAGCCATTGGTAGATCTGGCTGATCAGGGCTTGCAATAATTTCAGAAGAGGAGCATGTATGAATCCCAGTGGATATGCGAAGATCATGAAGAGCAAGCTCAGCCATTTCCAGCTTGAGGCCTAGAGCGTTTAGAACTGCTCGATCATGATTCGCTGTTCTTGAATGGCCATCAAACATTTGAACGCGGGATGTAACAAGATCTTGGAGTCCGCCCACATAGTTCATAATCCTAAAGACATCACGCAGCTTCAAACTTTTCTCAGGTTCGGGGATTTGAAGATAGGTCAGGATTTTGTTTTCATCTTGCTTTGCCTGAGCCAGAATTGGGTCGATATCATCAAAGCGAACCTGTACTCGAGCCTTTACCCAACGATCAAAAATCTCCAGTTGGGATTCCAGTTGGGCGTTAACGGCATCCATGACCATTTGAATCTCGAATGCAACAGGAGTGGACACTGGAGCAATAAGAGATTTTCCTTTGTCAGCTGGAGTGGCCTTGGGATGACAGTAAGGACACGTAGACTTGGGTGTCCTGAAGCTGATGGAGCCTGGAGCCTGCTGAGAGCTCACCTGAGCTGAAGGAGTGTCTATTAAGGGAGCAGACACCATGGCTAATACAGCAGTGGGTTCCCCAGTTGAAGGGATGACAGGGCTGGGTTCTCTGTCAGAAATAACACCTGTAGGTCCGGCAGAGGAGATAGTGTCAGATGTGGCAGTGTCTCTCTGACGGGCAACTAGAGGAGCAATTTTTCTGGTCCTTGGCTTCTTAGGAGGAGGAGGAGGAGGAGGAGACTCAGCGGATTCAGAGACAGTCTGTTCCGAGTCACTAATGACTTGAGTCAAACGGCGCTTTGTGGCTCCACCTTCTCTGCCACTTCGTTGGCGATGAAGCTGAAGGTACTTGTGAGTGATGAGTCTCCCTGGATGAAGATGAGAGAGAGCTCCTGTCTTGATGTGTTTGCTCTCAAATAGACTGCTTAGAGGGAGAGCAAAACCGGATTGACCTTTGCCAGATACGACGAGACTAGTCAGTATTTGAAATAGTACAGCTGACCAGTTGATCTCCAACCCTTTGCATATGGCGCTCATGACGTCAAACTTCTCAGGGGTAATTATATCAAATGATCCTGCCTTACAGAGGATCCCCTTTGAGATGATGTCTGCCAGTTGTCGATAGTGGCTCTTCATTAATACCTTCCTGAAGGGAGGTCGTTGAATACGATGGTCAGAGTCCGACACTGTGAGCCGCATCTCTTCTCTCAGGTCTGCCGGAATAGTCGAAAAGTCAGAGAGTCCAGTGGAGGGTAGGCACAGGTGAGTGGCAAACTCTGGTTGAGTGATGGTGACTGACTGCCCAGAGATGGATGCCACAACGGTGTCATCCACAACAGTTGCTGTGGCAAAGAATTCTTGTAGTTCATCCTGGTAAAATGAGGGAGCCTGGCTTAGGATCACTAATAGCCCTGAGGAATCCAGCTTTTGAATCAAATCCTTTGTTTCCTCATCAGATGAAGTGTATATGGAGTTAAAGTCGACGTGAACAGCATTTGTGATAAAACTTGGTTGAACAGTCTTCGTCATTTTGAATGATTTAGGTGAAGAAGCAGCAGCAATCTGTTAAAGGAAATTTTCTGAAAGAAACGATTGTAGTAGTAAGATGTTTGGAGAAGATGAAGAGGAGAAAAACTAAAGGCGGTGAAAAAGGAAGTATATGTAACGTCGTACTGTAGATGAGCGGACACATGTATACGTGGCAATCATCTAACGATTAGAAAGATTTTAACCAAAAAATAAAAGGACAGGATTTAGGCGGGAGTGAAATAATTTATTTTACACAAAAGTAATTTTGAATTCCGACGTTCATTAGGTTAATTAGTATCGAGGGTTATTTTTGTCAAAGCTTATTTGGTAACATCAACTGGTATGTGGGGTTCGACTGGTAGGAAAACATCTACTGGATGCAGAGTCCTACTGGTACGAATACTCCCACTGCAGTTGACCATTGTATTACCAGCTTAGCTTAAATAACCATGATAAAATTAAAACAGAAATTCCCCCTAAATAGATGCAATTAAACTAACTAATTCCCCCTGAATCCATTACCCAATCAAAATAATCAAGAATTAATTTCAATTAAACCAAGAATATTTCGAAAGTAAGAAAACTTAGCGTCCGGTAGGGGTTTTGTGAAGATGTCTGCTGCCTGTTGTTCTGTGGAAATGTACTCCAGCCGTATTTCCTTCTTCATAACATGATCTCTGATGAAATGATGACGAATGTCAATATGTTTAGTACGAGTATGAAGAACTGGATTGTATGTAATGGCAATGGCAGACGTATTGTCACAGAAAATGGGAGCCTCTGTGGACTCAATTCCATAGTCTCTGAGTTGTTGCTGAATCCAGAGCAGTTGGGCACAGCAGCTTCCAGCAGCAAGGTACTCTGCCTCTGCAGTGGAGGTTGCGATGGATGTCTGTTTCTTGCATCCCCATGATATTAATCGATCACCAAGAAATTGACAATATCCACTGGTGCTTTTCCTGTCAATTTTACATCCAGCATAGTCAGCATCTGAGTATCCAATGAGATTAAAGGTTGAGTCTCTTGGATACCATAGACCAACATTCTCGGTTCCTTTTAAGTATTTTAGGATCCTCTTGACAGCAGTGAAGTGCGACTGCTTGGGATTTGCTTGAAACCGGGCGCACATACATACTGCAAACATAATATCGGGTCTGCTGGCTGTCAAGTATAGTAAAGATCCGATCATGCCTCGATACATTGTAACTTCGACTGGTATTCCTGAATTATCCAAGTCGAGTTTGGCAGATGAGCTCATTGGTGTAGCAGCAGCTGAGCTGGTACTCATTCCATATTTCTTCAGTAGCTCTTTGGTGTACTTGGACTGATTTATCAGAATTCCTTCACTAGATTGCTTGACTTGCAATCCTAAGAAAAATGATAACTCTCCCATCATGCTCATCTCAAATTGTTCCTGCATGATTTTAGAAAATCTTTCGCACAGTTTTGGGTTAGTACTCCCGAAGATAATATCATCAACATATATTTGAACTAGCAACGTATGATCTCCCTTTGTAAATTTAAAAAGGGTCTTGTCCACCGTGCCAATAACAAAGTTGTGCTCTGTCAAATATTTTGATAAAGTTTCATACCAGGCACGGGGAGCTTGCTTTAGACCATACAGAGCTTTATTCAGTCGGAAAACATGAGATGGCTGCTGATGGTTTTCAAATCCAGGAGGTTGTTCAACATAAACTTCTTCCTGGAGTTTGCCGTTAAGAAATGCACTCTTAACATCCATCTGATAGACTTTAAAGTCTTTAAATGCAGCAAATGCAAGAAATATGCGAATTGCTTCTAATCGTGCTACAGGGGCAAAGGTTTCATCGAAATCAATGCCTTCTTCCTGTCTGTAGCCCTGTGCAACTAATCTTGCTTTATTTCTAATTACTGTTCCATTTTCGTCTAATTTATTTCTAAATACCCATTTGGTGCCAATTACAGTGTGATGTTGTGGTCGTGGTACTAGATACCATACTCTGTTTCGCTCAAACTGGTTTAGTTCTTCCTGCATTGCTTCTACCCAACTTGGGTCTAATATAGCTTCATCAATCTTCTTAGGTTCCATATGAGATATGAATGCAGCATGAAGAAATTCGTTAATCATTTGTCCTCTGGTGCGTAGAGGAGCAAGAGGGTTACCGATGACCTGCTCGGGTGGATGATCCTTCTTCCACCGGAGCGAAGGTCCTAGTGGGTTGAGTTCTTCAGTTGATTGGATGTGGGTAGGTAAATCAGAGATTCTGATTGACCCATCTTTCTCATTGGTTCCTTCAACTGCAGTAGAGGTGGATGCCACTGTTTCATTGATGGCTGGCTGCAGTGCTTGTTGGCCTGCAGACTCCTCTGCTTGAGCTTCAGGGATTTCTGGTTCTAAGGAGCAGTCAGCCCTGCTTCTGTAATCAATCTCATCATCAACATTTTCGTCAATATAAGTGCTTTCCAGTCGATTACTCAAGTTGTTTATTTGTATATCGGATAGTGTACAGTCAGTAGGTTCATCAAATTTTACATGCACTGATTCTTCTACATTAAGAGTTCTATTATTAAATACTCTGAATGCCTTACTAACTGTAGAATAGCCAAGAAATATTCCAGCATCAGATTTGGCATCAAAGGCGGTGAGATGAGTCTTTCCATTGTTGTGAATAAAACATTTGCAACCAAACACATGGAAATAAGAAATATTTGGCTTACTGCCATTCCAGATCTCATAAGGGGTTTTATTTGCTCGCTTATTAATCATCGATCTGTTCTGCGTATAACATGCTGTGTTGACAGCTTCTGCCCAAAATTTCTGCGATATTTCTGATTCCGCGAGCATAGTTCGCGCAGCTTCTTTCAAAGTGCGGTTCCTACGCTCAGCAACTCCATTTTGTTGAGGAGTTCTAGCTGCAGAGTATTCGTGTTTAATGCCAAGGTCATCTAGATATGATTCGAGTGATTGATTGGTGAACTCAGTACCTTTATCACTGCGAATTTTATCTATCCCACACGATTTCTCATTTTGGAGTCTTTTCAGTAATTTGATCAGCTTTGGAGTAGCCTGATCTTTACCACTTAGGAACAAGACCCACGTGAAACGAGTGTAATCGTCTATTAACACTAGGGTGTACTTCATTCCCCCTAGACTTGTTACTGGTATAGGACCAAACAGATCCATATGCAGCAAC
Organism: Haberlea rhodopensis; assembly: GCA_907163345.1. Taxonomy (NCBI): domain Eukaryota; kingdom Viridiplantae; phylum Streptophyta; class Magnoliopsida; order Lamiales; family Gesneriaceae; genus Haberlea; species Haberlea rhodopensis. The sequence continues at coordinate 272,522 of CAJQUN010000201.1, forward strand.
TCTAGGCACCGAGAAGAAGATTTACTCCCTTTGTTCTTAAAGGAGGATCTGATTTGCTTACCGAGTTGGCATGCTGCACAGATTTTGTCCTTTGAGAACTCAATTTGGGGCAATCCAACAACTAGATCAAGTTTACGCAGACTAGCAATAGTTTTAAAATTTAAGTGACTCAACCGTTTGTGCCAAAGCCAATTTTTGGAAGAATTCTGGGCAGCTAAGCAAGTAAAGGAAGTAGGCTGATTAAGATTCCAATCAATTTTATATGTGTTATCATGCCTTCTTCCTATAAGTAATACATTGCCATCAGTAGATTTAATTATGCATGACTGCTGATTGAATTCTACGGAATGACCATTGTCACATAATTGACTTATGCTAATCAAATTATAGCATAGATTTTCAACTAAGAGAATATCTTTAATGATGAGGTTACCGTAGATAATCTTACCCTTACCTACGGTTCTACCTTTCGCGTTATCTCCAAACGTTATTCTGGGTCCAGTGGAGTCCACTAGTTCAGACAATAAGCTTGCATTCCCTGTCATATGTCTAGAGCACCCGCTATCTAGGAACCATTCTGAGCTCCGAACTGGATGCATTCTAGTTTCCTGCAATTAACGCGATAGACTGATTGGTACCCAATCCTACTTGGGTCCTGGTAGGATTAGTCCTTTCGGAACCCACACTTGTATGACCCTGAATGACTTAGGTCGGTGTGTGTTCTGAAATGTGTGTGCATTTATACATGTAGGTGATGATTTTAGCTTTGGAGTGTGATAATATGTGTATGCATGCGCTTTTGGTTTGTAGTTCCTGTTATTTAGCATATACCTCTTCTGAACAGGTTTACAGTTGTAGTACCAGTTGGGTTTAACCTCTCTAGCTGCTCGACCAGTGGTTTTAAGTTCATTTCTGAACTTTTGCCTTGGTTTAGCTTCTTTGAGTGGTTCTACATAACCGATACCTCTGTGCTGTACCTGTTCTTTGATGAGTGTTGCTTTAACAGGTTCTTTGACCAGTTCATATGGGTCATATACTGTGCTAGATCTTACAAAGTTCATTGATTGAACCTTGCCTTTTGTTAGACACAGTTGAGGCTCATTACCAGATGATCTGCTGTCATTGCTATTAAAGCCTATGCCAGTTAAATCACCAGCAAGCCTTATAGACTCAAGCATTTCATCCTTTCTGGTAGTCGACGCATTCCAAGTGCTAACCAGTTTGCTGAGTTTCTGGTACGCACACTTGGCTTCATCTCTTTCTTTCACTAGGCGACTGGCTGCTTCCCTTAAGCAATTCAACTCCCTTGATTGTTCACAATCAAGTTTGTTTTCAAGCATTTTAGTTGGAATTGAGTGCTCAGTCTTATAGCTTTCAAAAGATTCGTATAGCGTCTGATACTCATTTATCATGTCCTGCAATGCATTGGTGAGTTCATGATGTGTAAATTCAGATAGGTTGGTTTCATGTACCTCATTTTCATCATTCGCCATTAAGCAGTGGACTTCTTCGTCTTCACTCTCGCTGGATGAGCTATTTGACTCCTCTGATTCTGATTCAGAATCAGCCCATTTGCTCTTACTATCTTCTGCCACTAAAACCTTTTGATCTCTGTCCCGTTTGGATGTTCTTCTGGTTTCCTTGGATTTTCTGTAATCCTTGGATCCTCTTTTGTGATCATCCTTTTTGGGTTTAGGACAGTCTGCGATGAAGTGCCCTGGTTTGAGACAGTTGAAGCATACTCGCTCTTCTTCTTCTGAATTTCCTTTGGAGCTTTGCCTTCGAGGATATGATTGATAAGGTCTCTGGTTCTTCTTCATGAATTTTCCAAATTTCTTTACGAACATTGCCATCGCATCGTTACACATCTTCTCTGGAGTCATTTCGGTAGGAGTAGGCAGAGACTCAGATGCAGTGAGAGCTTTTGTTGGTTGACTTGAACTTGGTTCATCTTCAACCCGAATGCCTAATTCGAATTCATAGGCTTTTAAATCAGCAAACAAATCATGTAGATCTATCTTGTTGATATCCTTCGATTCTCTCATAGCAATGGTCTTGACATCCCATTCTCTTGGTAGACCTCTCATCACTTTGAGAGTGACTTCTCTGTTGGGTAACTCCTTACCCAGACTGCTTAGTTCATTTACTATTCCAGTCACTCTTTCATCGTACTCATTGAGAGTTTCTCCATTTATCATTTTGATATGCTCAAACTTCTGCAAAGCCACAGTAAGCTTGTTCTCTTTGGTTTGATCATTTCCTTCACAGAGTTGAGCAATCTTCTCCCAGATTTCTTTGGCTGTTGGGCACATTTTGATTTTGTTAAACATATTTTTGTCCAAAGTTTTGAACAAAATATCTTTAGCAACATTGTCTAGATTTGCTTTTTTCTTGTCTTCATTTGACCATTGAGATCTTTCCTTTTCTACCATTTGTGGATCACCACTTGTGATAGAAGCAGCTGTATTGACTTTCATGATTTTCAACGGTCCTTCGGTGATCACATACCACATATCATCATCTTGAGCACTTAGATGTGCTTGCATGCGGATCCTCCAGTCATCATATTCGTCTTTCTTGAACATTGGAATTTTGCTGAATGAGGCCATCAGTTTTGGTGAATGGTAATTTCTCAAGATTGAGAAGACCTAAGCTCTGATACCACTTGTTAGGATCGGGGTAGTGTTTAGAAGGGGGGGGGGGGTTGAATAAACACTAGATATAATTTCGATTTCTTTTCTGGTTAACTGTAAACTGTTAAGTGTTACAGTTGCTTCTCAATAACAGGCAAGTCAGTAGACACTTATTATAGTGCGGAAGACGTCTACCAAACTTGTGAGGAATAAAACTGAAGTAATAAAGCAGTAAACGAATAACACGAGAGTTGTTTCTGGAAGTTCGAAGCACAACGCTTCTACGTCTCCCCTTCTTCCTTTGCAGGAAGGATTCACTAGAAGACTTGGTTTACACTTTACAGTATACAACCTCCTTAGGCACTAACACACTTGGCCTAAACTCCTAGCAATCACACTCTTCTTATCTTTTGGATACAAGTGATTTTACAACACTCTCTACAGAATAAAACTTTCTAGCTTTGAGAGTTTCTGAGCAGCAGACTTTAATTGAAAATAATCTGTCACAGATTCAGTTTTGCGGTTTGTCTGCTCTTTGCTGAACGTTTGAAATATCAGTCGTATAGCTTTCTTGCTTTGAAGTATTTCTCTTAGTTTGAAAGTTGCTCAGCACTTCTTCATTCTCTGTTTGGACGTATTTATAGGTTGTGTTGTCCAACGGTAGCCTTTTTGTATATGGAATGGATTGGCTTTCCAAATACCTGTTGTCTTCTTTCCTATTTTGGAAAACAACGGCTCTTTTCACTCTGACGGTAATGGTGGCGGAGATATAGCAGGGTGCGCCGCTCTGTTGTTCCTTTGTCAGAGAATGTTGTACTTACTTTGTCTTGTTGCTTAGACTTCTGCTGGTTTCTTTGTTCAACTGGTCGTTCATCCTCTTAAGACCAGTTGATGTCCTTGTTCAGTGAGAGACTTTGCAGTTGATAGTTATCCAGTTTATATCTTCACCCGGTTGATGTCTTCATCCGGTTGATGTCTTTACCAGTTGATAACTTGTCCGGTTGGTGTCTATCCAGTTGATGTCTTTATCCAGTTGATGTCTTCATCCGGTTGATGACTTTATCCGGTTGATGACTTTATTCAGTTGATAGCTTGTCCGGTTGGTATCTATCCAGTTGATGTCTTTATCCAGTTGATGTCTTCATCCGGTTGATGACTTCATTCAGTTGATAGCTTGTCCGGTTGGTATCTATCCAGTTGATGTCTTTATCCAGTTGATGTCTTCATCCGGTTGATGTCTTCATCCGGTTGATGACTTTATCCGGTTGATGACTTCATCCGGTAGGTCTTTAGCATCCGGTTGATCTTTAATATCCAGTAGGTGTTTGTAATCACCAAAACTTAGAAATCGTTTTCCCAACACATTTACATGATGACACATGTACGTGACAATGTATTAACGTTGATTCAATCGTTCATGTTTATTATATAATGTATTGATGATTGATGATCCTTGTGGAGGGTGATTTATGATTGAGTTACAGCGATAGGGTCACAGCGATGAGTGAGTTATGTGATAGGGTCACCGCGATGAGCGAGTGATGTGATAGGGTCACCACCGATGAGCGAGTGATATGATAGGGTCACCGCGATGAGCGAGTGATGTGATAGGGTCACTGCCGATAAGCGAGTGATGTGGCAGGGTCACCACTGACGAGTGTGCGATGTGATTGGGTCACCACTGACGAGTGTGCGATGTGATTGGGTCGCCACTGACAAGTGTGTGATGTGTTAATGTGATTGGGTCGCCACTGACGAGTGTGCGATGTGCTTGGGTCGCCACTGACAAGTGTGCGATGTGTTAACGTGATTGGGTCGCCACTGACAAGTGTGTGATGTGTTAAATGTGAATTGTGGGTCGCTGCTGGAGTGTGAGATGTGTTAATATGATTTGTAGGTCGCCGCTGGAGCGTGCGATGTGTTAATGTGATTTGTGGGTCGCCGATGGAGCGTGCGTTGTGTTAATGTGATATGTGGGTCGCTGCTGATGAGCGAGCAAAGTGATAGGATCGTCGTTGACGAGCGAGCGATGTTACAGGTGTTGGGATATGCCCTAAGACAAGTCATTAGATGATTGTTTAAGACATACAATGTTTATGGTTTTATGAATGGCAATTCATTATTATATATTATTCTTTTAACTGTGCATTGTGAATTAATATATATGTTAATGTCCTTAGAATAATATTGTATTATTCTTAAAGATGTCTCTAGTCAAGTATTATCATGAAAGGGATAATGATAATACGTAGAGAGTAGTATGTGTTGATCGATGAATTGTTCATTGATATGAGATATCAAATCAACATATGGGTACATGTTAGAGAACGATGTACTGGACAGACCCACCATGAGAATGCAACATGGATAGTTATATGATCGTCATATGCAATTCTCATAGTGATAATAATGTATGTAATCCTTACGACTTGAGATCATCAGAGATCCCAACATAAGGAGTTATGTATCTTGATATCGTCAAACGTTACCCGTAACAGGGTAATCTATAAAGGCGACTATTGGATACACTACGAATTATGTAGAGGGATGTTGACTGATCGAGATAGGATTTGTCCCTCCTATATAACAAGAGATGTGTTTGGCCCTTGATCAAGTGAGAACTAAAATGCATGGCCATGCTCGAATGAGTCGATATGAGATATCGAGCTTATTCGTTTATTCTAGTTCTACTTGGGGATCAAGAAATAAAGATTGGATATACGAGTATGACTATTCCATGACTCGTGTTCAATCTAAACACAAAGGACAAAGGGATTAAGTTACATGATTAATATTATCACAAGTTCTAAAGGTTATGTCGAGTCATTGACATTCTCGTAATTTGGGTAGCATCGATGTGTTGCTAGATACCGCTCAATGCTTGCGACATAAAATGAGATTTTATGTCACTGCCAACATTACGAGATCCTATCGGGTCGCACAAAAGATTAAATCGATAAGGGAAATTAAATTCATTGGATGAATTAATTAATTAAGAAGAGTCTTAATTAAGTGATTAAAGGTTTTTAATTAAATCATGGGTTTGGGCCCATAAGACTTTAAGAAAGTCTTGAACCTTAATTAAAAGCCTTATAATATAAATAAGAGGTTTTGATTAATTGTTAATCATACTTTCATATCATTGTTTTGATATCAAACCCTAGCCTCCACCTCAAGCTCTCTCTCGGCCGAACCCTAGAAGCCGTGAGCTTCTCCATCGCCGCCGTCTTTCCTTGGTGGTTCATGGTGGTCGTTGATCGGTTATTGTAACCGTGAGCCTTGTTTGTTCAAGAATAAGTCTAGCAACTTGTTCTTGAACGTCCCTTTCGATTTGATCGTGTGGATACCGTAGAGACGAAGGTGAAAACTTTCGTTTGTGACTCGGAGTTCGTTGGACGTGCTGCTCCGTGGAATCTGCTTCAAACACGCTACAAGGGTGAGACTCTTATGTATTCCTTAATCCGATATGATTACCTATGTATAGATCCGGTGTTAGTGGGGCCGGACCGCCGACGAATAATAGGTACATAATCCTAAATATTTTATTCCGCTGCGTTGTATGCCATAAGGATTACTTACAGTGGTATCAGAGCCGTGTACAAGGCTCATATCGGATTTATGTGATTAAATTGTGTTAATCATATTAGAATTAATATTGCATGCTAATTGAAACTGTTTAAATTCATATATGATATGAAATTAATTTTAGTTTATGAAAATCATCGTAGTAATTGTATTTGATATAATTGGCGAATAAAATTATTTATTGAGCATCAAATTTTCGGCCACCACCATCACAAATGTCACCATGGCTAGCCACATGAGGGCTAGGGTTTTCGAACCCTTGGCTCGAGATGGCTTAGTCGTTGTGGCTAATAATTGTGCATGGAAGTGTCGAAAATTAATTAGGCTTTAGAACCCATTGGACGTGACGGCTAGGGTTTCGAACCCTAATAGTCGTGCATGGCTCGACCATCATCGCCTTATTTTCTAAAGTTTTGATGCTTGGATGAGTTTTGAACTCCTTGACTCGATAATGGTTCACGCATGCATGGATTAGTAACTTTACCACATGAGAGCAAGGTTTTTCGAACCCTTAGCTCGAGATGGTTGAGCGAACCCCGTGCATGGCATGACCGTGACTCATGGCTAACAAATTCCGGCGTTTAAAACAAGATGGCTCGATAAAATATCAAAAGGGTGCGAGGCGGCTAGGGTTGGAACCCTAGTGCCGCCGCCGCATGAGCCATGGCTCGGCCATGGGCTAGGGTTTCAAACCCTAGGCCCACTATTGGTCCAACCGTGGGCTTTTTGGTTCGAACCATGGTGGTTCGTGTTTTAGTCGCTTTAGTTCGTGGCATGTGATGTCCCGAGCGTACGATAATTTTTCAAAAATTATTTTACAGTTTTAATTAGAATTAAATTTAAAATGTTTAGAATTTAATTAATTAAATGTTAATGCATGCTTTATGTGTTGTGTGAGCATGGTGCGTGGTTATAGCCCTTTGACCTATTAGATAGGATTTGTGGATGTTTGTAATTTATAATACGACCTGCGTGTCGTGCCTTTCTCTATTTCATTCTATATGTAATCCCTCCCCTATGTTCCCCTCGAATGTGAATCGAGGAATTCTATATCTTGTAAATAGTGTAGTTTATTTTATTGATGGTGATCAATGAAGATGGAGCATCGTGCCGGGATGAGGAGGCCATTCACAAATTGGAGCCAAGGAAGGTGCTTGTGAAGTTACCTTAGGTTGACTCATAGGATTTTCTCATTGGCTTGAGAAAATCATTAGTAGGGGCTATAACCATGTCACGTTTAATTATGTATGTTGATGCATGATTTATCTTATGTTTTAGTTTGATAATAGTATTACACATATATGTAGATATGTATACAACTATATGTAGTGGACATATTTTAAATTATCAAATTAATCATGAGATCAATAAATCCCTCTAAAATATTAAGTTTTAGATGCCTTCCAAAATAAAAGTACTCGTCAATAACTTCGATTGTACATGTGTGGGTTTGCCAAAGCAAAGCACCGTGGCAATCTTAGTAAGGCGCGAAAGGATAAAAGTGATATCCGTTATACTTTAATTGGGTACGACTTAACTAGGTTATCTCAATAGGATTGGGAACCTAGAGGCATGGGTTGGATTATAATTCATTTGATGAATTGAACAAAGTGTTGTTCGTCCAACTATCCAAGAATTATATGTGATGTAATTGACAAAGTGTTGTCTACCTAAATAACCGAGTCTTGGGCGATTAGCCAAAGCTAACTCAAGATTAAGTGAAATATGGATCTTGGCCCACTAAAGATTTCGAGGGTTGATATTTTTCAAACAAAATAGTGGGAGTATCATTTAATATAAGACCATGTTAAATGATTTAAATCATAAACTTATTTTGCATATTTATATTGTAGATATCCATGGCTGGCAATTAACAACGTTACTAGCACTTTATCACTGCGATCGGTCCTTGAGAAGGACAAATTGATTGGGTACATTGAGAATCTGGACAAGCTAGGTTTTCCATTGGACCAAGAGTTGGCCACCGATGTGATCTTGCAATCGTTGCCTGAAAGCTTCAGTCAATTTGTAGTAAATTACATTATGACTGACATGGAAAAGACTCTACCACAGTTGCTTGGTATGTTGAGAACATATGAAGCAAATACTAAGAAGACTAAGGCCACAAATGTCCTTATTGTGAATAAGGGCAAAGGAAGGGCCAAAGCTAAAGGCAACAAGAAAGCAAAGAAGGTCTTTGCTAAATCTAAGCCAAAGTCTTATGCACTGAAGCCAAAGGGAGGGATAGCAAAGGAAGGGAACTGTTTCCATTGCGGTGAGACCGGCCATTGGAAAAGAAACTGCAAAGTATATCTGGAGGATCTAAAGAAAGGAAGTGTGACTTCCGCTTCAGGTATTTTTGTTATAGAAGTCAATTTATCTACTTCTTCATCATGGGTATTAGATACTGGATGTGGATCTCACATTTGTGTAAATGTGCAGGATCTCAAAAGGAGTAGGACATTGGCGAAAGGTGAAGTTGATCTCCGAGTTGGAAATGGAGCAAGAGTTGCTGCATTAGCTATAGGAGATTATCATTTAGCTTTACCTTCTGGTTTATCACTGATTTTGAAAGATTGTTATTTTGTGCCTTCTATTACTAAAAACATAATATCTATTTCTTGTTTGGACAAGTATGGTTTTTCATTTATAATAAAGGACAATTGTTGTTCTATTTATTTAAATGATATGTTTTATGCTAGTGCACAAATGGTGAATGGTCTTTATGTATTAAATCTTGATATGCCTATCTATAACATAAATACTAAAAGGATTAAAAATAATGATTGTAATCCGACTTATCTCTGGCACTGTCGCTTGGGCCACATAAACGAGAACCGCATATCTAAACTTCATAAGGATGGAGTATTAGATTCATTTGATTATGAATCATATGAAACATGCGAATCTTGTTTAATGGGCAAGATGACAAAAGCCCCTTTCAAGGGACATGTTGAAAGGGCAAATGTTTTATTGGGACTAATACATAGTGATGTATGTGGACCAATAAGTACACAAGCTAGAGGTGGTTTTCAATACTTCGTTACATTTACTGATGACCTCAGTAGATATGGGTATGTGTACCTAATGAAACATAAGCATGAAACCTTTGAAAAGTTCAAAGATTTCAAGAATGAAGTACAAAACCAACTTGGCAAGAGTATCAAAATCCTTCGATCAGATCAAGGAGGAGAATACTTAAGCCAAGAGTTTCATGACTATCTAAAGGAGTGTGGGATAGTCCCACAACTCACTCCTCCGTATACTCCGCAATGGAATGGTGTATCCGAGAGGAGAAATCGAACCTTGTTAGACATGGTTAGATCAATGATGAGTCATGCAGATCTTCCGATATCGTTTTGGGGACACGCTCTAGAAACAGCGATTTTCTTACTGAACCGTGTTCCATCTAAATCAGTGGAAAAGACACCATATGAGATATGGACTGGGAAGCGTCCTAGTATGTCTTTTATGAAGATTTGGGGTTGTGAGGCTTTCGTTAGACGTCACGCCACTAACAAACTTGGACCCAAATCTGATAAGTGTTTATTTGTGGGGTATCCTAAGGAAACGAAAGGGTACTATTTCTATTATCCCACCGATAACAAAGTAGTTGTTGCTCGGACTGGTGTATTTCTTGAAAGAGAATTTATTTCTAGAAAAACCAGTGGGAGAAAAATAGAACTTAGTGAAGTTCAACCACAAGAAAACACTGAACCTGAGATTGAGATGGAAACAGAGCAGGCACCACAAGCTGTTGTGGAAGAAGCACCTGCTCAAGAGACACAAGCCCATCGTAGGTCTGTAAGAGTACACCGGGAGCCACAGAGATATGGATTTCTTGTGACTCAACAAGGTGACTTACTACTTATTGATGAGGATGAGCCGTCATCTTATCAACAAGCTATTATGGGCAATGATTCTGAGAAATGGCAAGAGGCCATGAAATCTGAGATGGAATCCATGTATGCAAACCAAGTATGGACTTTGATTGATCCACCTGAAGGGGTACGACCCATAGGGTGCAAATGGATTTTCAAGAAAAAGACCGATATGGATGGTAACGTACAAACCTATAAAGGTCGGCTGGTTGCAAAAGGATTCAAACAAATTCATGGTATTGACTATGATGAAACCTTTTCACCAGTGGCCATGGTTAAATCCATAAGGATCTTACTTGCAATAGCTGCATTTCATGATTATGAAATCTGGCAGATGGATGTCAAAACAGCTTTCCTTAATGGAAATCTGCTCGAGGATGTGTACATGGCACATCCCGAGGGTTTTGTCGATCCAAAGGATGCTGGAAAGATATGCAAGCTACAACGATCCATTTATGGATTGAAGCAAGCTTCTCGGAGTTGGAATCTTCGTTTTGATGATGCAATCAAAGAGTTTGGTTTTATCAAAAATGAAGATGAACCTTGTGTCTACAAGAAGGTCAGTGGGAGCGTAATCATTTTCCTAGTGTTGTATGTAGATGACATACTTCTTATTGGAAATGATATCCCTGCCTTGCAATCTGTAAAGATTTGGCTACGGAACTGCTTTTCGATGAAAGACTTAGGAGAAGCCACCTATGTATTAGGAATCAAGATCTATAGAGATAGATCAAGAAGGCTTCTTGGTCTAAGTCAAAGTACATACATAGACAAGGTGCTTAAAAGGTTTAGCATGCAAGAATCCAAGAAAGGATTCGTGCCTATGACACATGGTATTTATCTCTCGAAGTGTCCTTCAACACCAGATGAGAGACAACGCATGAGTAAGATTCCATACGCGTCAGCTATTGGATCTATCATGTATGCCATGATATGTACTCGTCCCGATGTATCGTATGCTTTGAGCATGACGAGCAGATATCAAGTTGATCCAGGTGAAGGTCACTGGATTGCTGTCAAGAATATCCTAAAGTACTTGAGAAGGACTAAGGATACATTCTTGATTTATGGAGGTGAGGAAGAGCTCAATGTAATGGGTTACACTGATGCAAGCTTCCAAACCGACAAAGATGATTTTCGATCGCAATCTGGATATGTGTATTGCCTAAATGGAGGTGCTGTGAGCTGGAAGAGTTCAAAGCAAGAAACAGTAGCCGATTCTACAACGGAAGCTGAGTATATTGCTGCCTCGGATGCAGCAAAGGAAGCTGTTTGGATGAGGAAGTTCATTTCTGAACTTGGAGTGGTGCCTAGCATTAAAGATCCGATAGAACTCTATTGTGACAACAATGGAGCGATCGCATTGGCTAAGGAACCAAGATCTCACCAAAGATCCAAGCACATACTAAGGCGTTTCAATTTCATTCGAGAAATCGTTGAAAGAGGAGATGTTAAAATATGCAAAGTACCAACAGATGATAATGTATCTGACCCATTGACGAAGCCGTTGTCACAGCAGAAGCATGATCGTCATACTAGATCTCTAGGCATTAGGTATATGTCTGAGTGGTCTTAGTGCAAGTGGGAGATTTGTTGGAATATGCCCTAAGACAAGTCATTAGATGATTGTTTAAGACATACAATGTTTATGGTTTTATGAATGGCAATTCATTATTATATATTATTCTTTTAACTGTGCATTGTGAATTAATATATATGTTAATGTCCTTAGAATAATATTGTATTATTCTTAAAGATGTCTCTAGTCAAGTATTATCATGAAAGGGATAATGATAATACGTAGAGGCTAGTATGTGTTGATCGATGAATTGTTCATTGATATGAGATATCAAATCAACATATGGGTACATGTTAGAGAACGATGTACTGGACAGACCCACCATGAGAATGCAACATGGATAGTTATATGATCGTCATATGCAATTCTCATAGTGATAATAATGTATGTAATTCTTACGACTTGTGATCATCAGAGATCCCAACATAAGGATTTATGTATCTTGATATCGTCAAACGTTACCCGTAACAGGGTAATCTATAAAGGCGACTATTGGATACACTACGAATTATGTAGAGGGATGTTGACTGATCGAGATAGGATTTGTCCCTCCTATATAACAGGAGATGTGTTTGGCCCTTGATCAAGTGAGAACTAAAATGCATGGCCATGCTCGAATGAGTCGATATGAGATATCGAGCTTATTCGTTTATTCTAGTTCTACTTGGGGATCAAGAAATAAAGATTGGATATACGAGTATGACTATTCCATGACTCGTGTTCAATCTAAACACAAAGGACAAAGGGATTAAGTTACATGATTAATATTATCACAAGTTCTAAAGGTTATGTCGAGTCATTGACATTCTCGTAATTTGGGTAGCATCGATGTGTTGCTAGATACCGCTCAATGCTTGCGACATAAAATGAGATTTTATGTCACTGCCAACATTACGAGATCCTATCGGGTCGCACAAAAGATTAAATCGATAAGGGAAATTAAATTCATTGGATGAATTAATTAATTAAGAAGAGTCTTAATTAAGTGATTAAAGGTTTTTAATTAAATCATGGGTTTGGGCCCATAAGACTTTAAGAAAGTCTTGAACCTTAATTAAAAGCCTTATAATATAAATAAGAGGTTTTGATTAATTGTTAATCATACTTTCATATCATTGTTTTGATATCAAACCCTAGCCTCCACCTCAAGCTCTCTCTCGGCCGAACCCTAGAAGCCGTGAGCTTCTCCATCGCCGCCGTCTTTCCTTGGTGGTTCATGGTGGTCGTTGATCGGTTATTGTAACCGTGAGCCTTGTTTGTTCAAGAATAAGTCTAGCAACTTGTTCTTGAACGTCCCTTTCGATTTGATCGTGTGGATACCGTAGAGACGAAGGTGAAAACTTTCGTTTGTGACTCGGAGTTCGTTGGACGTGCTGCTCCGTGGAATCTGCTTCAAACACGCTACAAGGGTGAGACTCTTATGTATTCCTTAATCCGATATGATTACCTATGTATAGATCCGGTGTTAGTAATCCTAAATATTTTATTCCGCTGCGTTGTATGCCATAAGGATTACTTACAGTGGTATCAGAGCCGTGTACAAGGCTCATATCGGATTTATGTGATTAAATTGTGTTAATCATATTAGAATTAATATTGCATGCTAATTGAAACTGTTTAAATTCATATATGATATGAAATTAATTTTAGTTTATGAAAATCATCGTAGTAATTGTATTTGATATAATTGGCGAATAAAATTATTTATTGAGCATCAAATTTTCGGCCACCACCATCACAAATGTCACCATGGCTAGCCACATGAGGGCTAGGGTTTTCGAACCCTTGGCTCGAGATGGCTTAGTCGTTGTGGCTAATAATTGTGCATGGAAGTGTCGAAAATTAATTAGGCTTTAGAACCCATTGGACGTGACGGCTAGGGTTTCGAACCCTAATAGTCGTGCATGGCTCGACCATCATCGCCTTATTTTCTAAAGTTTTGATGCTTGGATGAGTTTTGAACTCCTTGACTCGATAATGGTTCACGCATGCATGGATTAGTAACTTTACCACATGAGAGCAAGGTTTTTCGAACCCTTAGCTCGAGATGGTTGAGCGAACCCCGTGCATGGCATGACCGTGACTCATGGCTAACAAATTCCGGCGTTTAAAACAAGATGGCTCGATAAAATATCAAAAGGGTGCGAGGCGGCTAGGGTTGGAACCCTAGTGCCGCCGCCGCATGAGCCATGGCTCGGCCATGGGCTAGGGTTTCAAACCCTAGGCCCACTATTGGTCCAACCGTGGGCTTTTTGGTTCGAACCATGGTGGTTCGTGTTTTAGTCGCTTTAGTTCGTGGCATGTGATGTCCCGAGCGTACGATAATTTTTCAAAAATTATTTTACAGTTTTAATTAGAATTAAATTTAAAATGTTTAGAATTTAATTAATTAAATGTTAATGCATGCTTTATGTGTTGTGTGAGCATGGTGCGTGGTTATAGCCCTTTGACCTATTAGATAGGATTTGTGGATGTTTGTAATTTATAATACGACCTGCGTGTCGTGCCTTTCTCTATTTCATTCTATATGTAATCCCTCCCCTATGTTCCCCTCGAATGTGAATCGAGGAATTCTATATCTTGTAAATAGTGTAGTTTATTTTATTGATGGTGATCAATGAAGATGGAGCATCGTGCCGGGATGAGGAGGCCATTCACAAATTGGAGCCAAGGAAGGTGCTTGTGAAGTTACCTTAGGTTGACTCATAGGATTTTCTCATTGGCTTGAGAAAATCATTAGTAGGGGCTATAACCATGTCACGTTTAATTATGTATGTTGATGCATGATTTATCTTATGTTTTAGTTTGATAATAGTATTACACATATATGTAGATATGTATACAACTATATGTAGTGGACATATTTTAAATTATCAAATTAATCATGAGATCAATAAATCCCTCTAAAATATTAAGTTTTAGATGCCTTCCAAAATAAAAGTACTCGTCAATAACTTCGATTGTACATGTGTGGGTTTTCCAAAGCAAAGCACCGTGGCAATCTTAGTAAGGCGCGAAAGGATAAAAGTGATATCCGTTATACTTTAATTGGGTACGACTTAACTAGGTTATCTCAATAGGATTGGGAACCTAGAGGTATGGGTTGGATTATAATTCATTTGATGAATTGAACAAAGTGTTGTTCGTCCAACTATCCAAGAATTATATGTGATGTAATTGACAAAGTGTTGTCTACCTAAATAACCGAGTCTTGGGCGATTAGCCAAAGCTAACTCAAGATTAAGTGAAATATGGATCTTGGCCCACTAAAGATTTCGAGGGTTGATATTTTTCAAACAAAATAGTGGGAGTATCATTTAATATAAGACCATGTTAAATGATTTAAATCATAAACTTATTTTGCATATTTATATTGTAGATATCCATGGCTGGCAATTAACAACGTTACTAGCACTTTATCACTGCGATCGGTCCTTGAGAAGGACAAATTGATTGGGTACATTGAGAATCTGGACAAGCTAGGTTTTCCATTGGACCAAGAGTTGGCCACCGATGTGATCTTGCAATCGTTGCCTGAAAGCTTCAGTCAATTTGTAGTAAATTACATTATGACTGACATGGAAAAGACTCTACCACAGTTGCTTGGTATGTTGAGAACATATGAAGCAAATACTAAGAAGACTAAGGCCACAAATGTCCTTATTATGAATAAGGGCAAAGGAAGGGCCAAAGCTAAAGGCAACAAGAAAGCAAAGAGTCTTTGCTAAATCTAAGCCAAAGTCTTATGCACTGAAGCCAAAGGGAGGGATAGCAAAGGAAGGGAACTGTTTCCATTGCGGTGAGACCGGCCATTGGAAAAGAAACTGCAAAGTATATCTGGAGGATCTAAAGAAAGGAAGTGTGACTTCCGCTTCAGGTATTTTTGTTATAGAAGTCAATTTATCTACTTCTTCATCATGGGTATTAGATACTGGATGTGGATCTCACATTTGTGTAAATGTGCAGGATCTCAAAAGGAGTAGGACATTGGCGAAAGGTGAAGTTGATCTCCGAGTTGGAAATGGAGCAAGAGTTGCTGCATTAGCTATAGGAGATTATCATTTAGCTTTACCTTCTGGTTTATCACTGATTTTGAAAGATTGTTATTTTGTGCCTTCTATTACTAAAAACATAATATCTATTTCTTGTTTGGACAAGTATGGTTTTTCATTTATAATAAAGGACAATTGTTGTTCTATTTATTTAAATGATATGTTTTATGCTAGTGCACAAATGGTGAATGGTCTTTATGTATTAAATCTTGATATGCCTATCTATAACATAAATACTAAAAGGATTAAAAATAATGATTGTAATCCGACTTATCTCTGGCACTGTCGCTTGGGCCACATAAACGAGAACCGCATATCTAAACTTCATAAGGATGGAGTATTAGATTCATTTGATTATGAATCATATGAAACATGCGAATCTTGTTTAATGGGCAAGATGACAAAAGCCCCTTTCAAGGGACATGTTGAAAGGGCAAATGTTTTATTGGGACTAATACATAGTGATGTATGTGGACCAATAAGTACACAAGCTAGAGGTGGTTTTCAATACTTCGTTACATTTACTGATGACCTCAGTAGATATGGGTATGTGTACCTAATGAAACATAAGCATGAAACCTTTGAAAAGTTCAAAGATTTCAAGAATGAAGTACAAAACCAACTTGGCAAGAGTATCAAAATCCTTCGATCAGATCAAGGAGGAGAATACTTAAGCCAAGAGTTTCATGACTATCTAAAGGAGTGTGGGATAGTCCCACAACTCACTCCTCCGTATACTCCGCAATGGAATGGTGTATCCGAGAGGAGAAATCGAACCTTGTTAGACATGGTTAGATCAATGATGAGTCATGCAGATCTTCCGATATCGTTTTGGGGACACGCCACTAACAAACTTGGACCCAAATCTGATAAGTGTTTATTTGTGGGGTATCCTAAGGAAACGAAAGGGTACTATTTCTATTATCCCACCGATAACAAAGTAGTTGTTGCTCGGACTGGTGTATTTCTTGAAAGAGAATTTATTTCTAGAAAAACCAGTGGGAGAAAAATAGAACTTAGTGAAGTTCAACCACAAGAAAACACTGAACCTGAGATTGAGATGGAAACAGAGCAGGCACCACAAGCTGTTGTGGAAGAAGCACCTGCTCAAGAGACACAAGCCCATCGTAGGTCTGTAAGAGTACACCGGGAGCCACAGAGATATGGATTTCTTGTGACTCAACAAGGTGACTTACTACTTATTGATGAGGATGAGCCGTCATCTTATCAACAAGCTATTATGGGCAATGATTCTGAGAAATGGCAAGAGGCCATGAAATCTGAGATGGAATCCATGTATGCAAACCAAGTATGGACTTTGATTGATCCACCTGAAGGGGTACGACCCATAGGGTGCAAATGGATTTTCAAGAAAAAGACCGATATGGATGGTAACGTACAAACCTATAAAGGTCGGCTGGTTGCAAAAGGATTCAAACAAATTCATGGTATTGACTATGATGAAACCTTTTCACCAGTGGCCATGGTTAAATCCATAAGGATCTTACTTGCAATAGCTGCATTTCATGATTATGAAATCTGGCAGATGGATGTCAAAACAGCTTTCCTTAATGGAAATCTGCTCGAGGATGTGTACATGGCACATCCCGAGGGTTTTGTCGATCCAAAGGATGCTGGAAAGATATGCAAGCTACAACGATCCATTTATGGATTGAAGCAAGCTTCTCGGAGTTGGAATCTTCGTTTTGATGATGCAATCAAAGAGTTTGGTTTTATCAAAAATGAAGATGAACCTTGTGTCTACAAGAAGGTCAGTGGGAGCGTAATCATTTTCCTAGTGTTGTATGTAGATGACATACTTCTTATTGGAAATGATATCCCTGCCTTGCAATCTGTAAAGATTTGGCTACGGAACTGCTTTTCGATGAAAGACTTAGGAGAAGCCACCTATGTATTAGGAATCAAGATCTATAGAGATAGATCAAGAAGGCTTCTTGGTCTAAGTCAAAGTACATACATAGACAAGGTGCTTAAAAGGTTTAGCATGCAAGAATCCAAGAAAGGATTCGTGCCTATGACACATGGTATTTATCTCTCGAAGGAACAGTGTCCTTCAACACCAGATGAGAGACAACGCATGAGTAAGATTCCATACGCGTCAGCTATTGGATCTATCATGTATGCCATGATATGTACTCGTCCCGATGTATCGTATGCTTTGAGCATGACGAGCAGATATCAAGTTGATCCAGGTGAAGGTCACTGGATTGCTGTCAAGAATATCCTAAAGTACTTGAGAAGGACTAAGGATACATTCTTGATTTATGGAGGTGAGGAAGAGCTCAATGTAATGGGTTACACTGATGCAAGCTTCCAAACCGACAAAGATGATTTTCGATCGCAATCTGGATATGTGTATTGCCTAAATGGAGGTGCTGTGAGCTGGAAGAGTTCAAAGCAAGAAACAGTAGCCGATTCTACAACGGAAGCTGAGTATATTGCTGCCTCGGATGCAGCAAAGGAAGCTGTTTGGATGAGGAAGTTCATTTCTGAACTTGGAGTGGTGCCTAGCATTAAAGATCCGATAGAACTCTATTGTGACAACAATGGAGCGATCGCATTGGCTAAGGAACCAAGATCTCACCAAAGATCCAAGCACATACTAAGGCGTTTCAATTTCATTCGAGAAATCGTTGAAAGAGGAGATGTTAAAATATGCAAAGTACCAACAGATGATAATGTATCTGACCCATTGACGAAGCCGTTGTCACAGCAGAAGCATGATCGTCATACTAGATCTCTAGGCATTAGGTATATGTCTGAGTGGTCTTAGTGCAAGTGGGAGATTTGTTGGAATATGCCCTAAGACAAGTCATTAGATGATTGTTTAAGACATACAATGTTTATGGTTTTATGAATGGCAATTCATTATTATATATTATTCTTTTAACTGTGCATTGTGAATTAATATATATGTTAATGTCCTTAGAATAATATTGTATTATTCTTAAAGATGTCTCTAGTCAAGTATTATCATGAAAGGGATAATGATAATACGTAGAGGCTAGTATGTGTTGATCGATGAATTGTTCATTGATATGAGATATCAAATCAACATATGGGTACATGTTAGAGAGCGATGTACTGGACAGACCCACCATGAGAATGCAACATGGATAGTTATATGATCGTCATATGCAATTCTCATAGTGATAATAATGTATGTAATTCTTACGACTTGTGATCATCAGAGATCCCAACATAAGGATTTATGTATCTTGATATCGTCAAACGTTACCCGTAACAGGGTAATCTATAAAGGCGACTATTGGATACACTACGAATTATGTAGAGGGATGTTGACTGATCGAGATAGGATTTGTCCCTCCTATATAACAGGAGATGTGTTTGGCCCTTGATCAAGTGAGAACTAAAATGCATGGCCATGCTCGAATGAGTCGATATGAGATATCGAGCTTATTCGTTTATTCTAGTTCTACTTGGGGATCAAGAAATAAAGATTGGATATACGAGTATGACTATTCCATGACTCGTGTTCAATCTAAACACAAAGGACAAAGGGATTAAGTTACATGATTAATATTATCACAAGTTCTAAAGGTTATGTCGAGTCATTGACATTCTCGTAATTTGGGTAGCATCGATGTGTTGCTAGATACCGCTCAATGCTTGCGACATAAAATGAGATTTTATGTCACTGCCAACATTACGAGATCCTATCGGGTCGCACAAAAGATTAAATCGATAAGGGAAATTAAATTCATTGGATGAATTAATTAATTAAGAAGAGTCTTAATTAAGTGATTAAAGGTTTTTAATTAAATCATGGGTTTGGGCCCATAAGACTTTAAGAAAGTCTTGAACCTTAATTAAAAGCCTTATAATATAAATAAGAGGTTTTGATTAATTGTTAATCATACTTTCATATCATTGTTTTGATATCAAACCCTAGCCTCCACCTCAAGCTCTCTCTCGGCCGAACCCTAGAAGCCGTGAGCTTCTCCATCGCCGCCGTCTTTCCTTGGTGGTTCATGGTGGTCGTTGATCGGTTATTGTAACCGTGAGCCTTGTTTGTTCAAGAATAAGTCTAGCAACTTGTTCTTGAACGTCCCTTTCGATTTGATCGTGTGGATACCGTAGAGACGAAGGTGAAAACTTTCGTTTGTGACTCGGAGTTCGTTGGACGTGCTGCTCCGTGGAATCTGCTTCAAACACGCTACAAGGGTGAGACTCTTATGTATTCCTTAATCCGATATGATTACCTATGTATAGATCCGGTGTTAGTAATCCTAAATATTTTATTCCGCTGCGTTGTATGCCATAAGGATTACTTACAACAGGGCCTCCTCCGATGAGCGAGCGAGTTATTGGGTCGATGCTAGAGGGAGCATGCAACGTGTATATTGTTAATGGGTCGATGCCAGAGGGAGCATGTGACGTGTATATTGTTATTGGGTCAGTGCTAGAGAGAGCATGCGATGTGATTATTGTCGGGATCGATACTATTGAGAGTGCGCAATGTTTTTTATGTGCCTCCACTATAGAGGGAGGGTGATGGATATATGTTGATTTAATTGACCTTGTTGATTTGACATATTGTGATGATCAAATGCACATGTGAAAGCTATCATGGAGAGAGTGGATGAAGAGATAGTATTGTTTTCTTTCTTTTATTGCAGTGATGATGCAACAACTGGGTGTATTGTCACCGATATATCGATGGCATCAATTGGCGAGATGATGGTATGATTATGTGGTGGATATTATGATGCATAAGCATGCATTGATATTTGTCTTATGCTTATGATATATGAGAATTTAAGCCGCTCATATGGTGAAGCGATGATTATGCCGCTGTCATATCGAAGCGAGGGGTATTGATTGTGTACCGCCATTGGGCGATGAGTATTGTGTACCGCGTGGGGCGATGAGTATTATATACCACCGTAGTGAAATGAATGTTGTTATACTGCTAGTGTGTTGGCAATGTATATTGATGATGTGTTGATTGCAGATGGTAATGAACGTTGTGTTATTGTTGTTCCTTGGGTATATGAGATGTAGGCCAAGAGGATATTGGAATGTTCCAGGGGAATGAGGAATTGAGTGATGAGACAGGGTGTGGTGTAACCGCTGTGGATGTACAATCATATCTATCGTATGCATCGGGTAATGATAGTCTTTTGTATATTTTGGGAGTAATAATTGATTAATCACTTATGATATTGTGGATGTTATGTATTCATGTACCGTCACGAGTTGACGATGATATTGTGGATGTCATGTATTGACATGTACCGTCACAGGTTGGCGACGATATTGTGGATGTCAAGTATTGACATGTACCGTCATAGGTTGATGATGATATTGTGGATGTTATGTATTGATATTGTGTTGGATCGGGTAATGACTTCGCGTTACTGGTGAGACGTATGAGGAGACGTCTATGGGGAGATGCTCGAGATTGTGGTGTACTATGGTATTAGTACAGAGCATCGTTAGAATGGGTATACATTGTATATACTGATTTCGATTTGGTAATAGTAGCAAGGATGCACTATTCTGAACTGGTTGTGTATTTATTGGTTGCGGGATATATTTTGGTATAAATATATCTAGGTTTTCCGAACGGTGGTTCGAGGTTTGAGGGTCATGGGTTCATGACACTTTTCTTATGTGGAAGACGATATTCATATACCTATTGGGAATCTTTGGAAGATTCGATGAGTCGGTTTGTGTGGTGTTGATGTTGGAATCACACCATTTGTCGTTGGTTCGTCAATCATCATTCTCCGCTGGGTGAGAATAATTGAGGATTGACAGTTGTATATTGGGCTTGTGTGTATGATTGGAGACACCGAGCCGAGTGCATTGAGTATGCATGTGGTACCGATGCTTAGGCATGTATATCGGTGTGTGTGTACGAATGCCAGCATTTTGGTGCTCGTCGAGCATCGGATTTGTATGCTTGGATTGATGCATCTCTGGTGAGAGATTATGGCACCTTGAGATTGGTAAACTCAACGACACGATACATTATGAGGAATGATCGCGAGGTCTGGTTGACTCCCTTGAGGAGTGATTGTCGTGTATTGAGTTCATGATAATTCATTACTAGGTAATTTGATGGCATCCCTGTGTTAGGATTGTTGAATCCTAGGGTAAATGAGGGATGGTCGGGGTTTAATATGTTGGGTGTCGTTGTTGACACGTGTGGTGGGAACGCAATTGATTTTCTTGCATGTTCTCTATGAATTTGAGACCTTGTGGAGTCTCGATGGTGTATTTGGACCAAGATATGAATTCTTGGAACACACAGATGTGATATCTGTGGAGATGTGTTTTGGGTTGATCGGTGGGCGTGAGTTGCCCGATCCGAATTGCAAAGTGGTACAATTACTCCTTTGATGGATATGGATTTGGAGAGCGGAAACCAGGTTTAGAGGGTGTACTATTGTGTATTGGTGGTCTCCTTAGTAACGTGTATGTTTAACATCGTAGGCTAAGTCGTAGAGATATCATAGAGACGATATTTGTGTTGGAATCACGAATGATTCGTTTGGATAGCAGTTACGGTTGACTGACTGCGTTTGGGTGGTTAGCATCGAGGCATGCTGATGTCCTTGTGAGATTGTGATGGTTTGGGAGGTTTACTCCATTCCAGAGATTGGTACGAGGTCGGTGTCCTCGCGGTTGGTGTGTCGTTCATGATGCCATCATGATTCGACGATATGGATCAGTTTGGATTGTGTGGACTTGGCAGCACGTGGGGTACGCCTGTGTAAATTTTGAGGACGAAATTTTATTAGTGGGGAATAATTGTGATGTCCGAAAATTAATGGTGATAATCCCGGTGTGGTAATGATCCTTAATAGATTTTAATTGTGGCAATTAGGAATTAATTGCGGTATTGGGACTCCCGAGGATTTTAAATTCGGTATTTGGGGTCGTTAGATCCAAGGGTTGAGATTGCATTCTCAATGTGGCGATAAATCTTTGAGTTTGGTTTTGGTGGGATTTGGAGTCTGGGGTACTTTGAGTTGGGGCTGGTAATGGAAATTGAGCCTGAAAGGTAATTATTGAACACATATGATTTTTAATGAGTCATGATGTATTAGTGAATGACTTGGGATTTTGGAGTCTTGGTACTATATATACCAAATGGACTCGGTGTTCAATCATTTTTTCCTTCTCTCTCTCTCTCTCTAACGCGTCTCTCTCTCACCCCATTTCCTCCTTTTTTCCCTTGGAGCAAGAATCGAGCAAGGCTAGATCTCGGAGCTAAATTTCTCAAAGATAACTTGGTAATCTCTTTCCCCTCGCATTTATCTTCGTTTTGATTGTGGTATTGATAAGTCTGAGCATGTTTAGAGTTGGGTTTCGTTTTTGGGAGATTTTGAAGAATCTTGGATTCTTGTTATTTTTGATTTAAAACGTGTTTTAACCCTTATTGGATGTCCTAGGGTATTTTAATTGTTGTTGGTTTGAGTTGGAAGGAGTTGGGTGTGGTTTGTTGAGGTTTTTAAGCTTTTAAAAATGGTGGTTTTCGGGTTCGTGCAGTGACCGATTGATCGGTAGCATTTTACCGATCGATCGGTTCAAGTGCGTAGCGATGGGTTAAATTCCGACGTTTTACTGGTCGATCGGTGGCACTTAGCGATCGATCGGTAGATGTTACCGATCGGTCGGTGCAATGCCGTAGCCAAAATGTAATTTTGGATTTTTACCGATCGATCTGTAGGTTGACCGATCGATCGGTAGTCGGGGATTTTGGTAAATTATTTTGTGTTGTGGTGTCGCTGCATGCTTCGCCCGGGGTCTTCTAAAATGGTTAATTGTCATGGATTGACGATATAATTGGGAATTGTGAACGTGCTTGGGCACGTGGTTGCATGCTCATTAATAATTGTGAGTTATTTTATGTGTTAGCACATGATTCATTGGATCACGGGCGAAGGCTAGGTTTGGTTCGGACTACGGAATTATAAGGTACATATAATGTACGAGCATAGTCTTTTATATTATTGCAATTGTGAAATGCATGATATATTGTTAATGCGATAAAATGGTAAGTATTTGCAAATTATATGGTGCCGCTATGGAGCGAGCAACGGTTGAGATGTTGTCGCTATGTAGCGAACATCGGTTATGATGCCGCCTGTAAGGACCCCAAGCCCTTAAAACCTTGATTAGTGTATTAACCACTATGTGTGGTACATGCTTTCTATAAAATGTCAATCGGGAAGCTCTGATGATACTTAATCATTGCCTGTCAATAAAAGACTCATATGTTTGCCCTTTACCAACCCCTTGGTGCCACTTTTCACATTGTAAACTTTTACAAAAATTTGGGCAGAGTCTCCCCATAAATAGAGCTATCCCAAAACAGAGTACAACACATAACAAAATTCCCGGCCAGGGAACACATAATACTCAACAGAAAGCAGTAATACAAGTAGATTCCCAGCCAGGGAAGACACCACACATATGTCAACAAAAGTGGGTTCCAACACCCACATAATACACCAATGACTCTCATATCATTCTAGCAATTCAACCTAATTGCATGCAACCTTAAATGAAAGAGAGAAAGGCTCATGCCTTTATATACAATCCATATACAAGTATAATCGTGCTCACATGCGAGCATCATGAATATGAATATGTATAAATCCTCAGGTGTATATATATAGGTACTCTATACGATACCGTGCTCCATCAGGCCCTGGTACCACGATCCTGGGAGTACCTCAAATCAACAGCTCGAGCTCAGCTCCATAGCCATCGATGTACCTGTCCACCTGTCCCAACAGAGACAGCCCCCAACGGGGTGAGCATACCAATACACAAAATCCCATAATCATAATAATGAAATTCATAATTTACAACAAAGGTAAATGCTAATGAATTTAAATGATACTCCCTGCATGGCAACATCCTCATCCGGGATTCCGTGTACTGTCCCTGTTCTCACAACATCAAACTCATCAAATCTCATAAATCAGTAAATCAACACATTGATTTACACATCGCATGCCTGATCCTCGAATATCAACATATAGTGATTACAAATTCATTAAACATGCAATTACAGATATCACAATATCTAATACTGATTTCACAACCTTGCTATCAATCACAGATAGCTCAAATGCCTTAGCATTTATTTTACCATTCCTTCATTATACTTAGACATCTCAAGTGTCTTATAATGAATACATGAGTCTACAAACTTAGACATCTCAAATGTCTCATAATGAATACATGATTCTACGAACCTAGACATCTCAAATGTCTTACGAAGAATGCATGATTCTACAAACCTAGACATCTCAAATGTCTCATAATATAGTCATATAAACCCAGTACCCCATATATCATGCAAGAGTCATCCTACTCTAGTGTCACGCACGCTACAAGCGGCGATATCAAGATTTGGGTCATTCCTTGGCTATATCAACATATATGTATAACCATACGCAAAACATTCAATGCAATCAAAAACACCTTATGCATTTCACATATATATAGTAATGCTCGTACGTCGCACGTACCTTAAATCTCCGAAGTCCGAGCCAAGCCTTGCTCGAGTTCCATGCCCCGAGGAATGATGTGCTAACACGATAAACAATTCACCATTATTTACGAACATGTAACCTATGCTCAAGCACACCCATATCCCTCACAACATTGTCAATACACGACAATTATCCTCTTAAAAGACCCGGGGCAGGGTACATGCAGGGAAGGAAATAAATGAGACAATCGAAATTTGTTCAAGAATGCCCTACAAAAATCGAACCTTAATCTCACAATTTCGAACCCAATAAAATACCATAATTCATCTAAAATGTCAATTAATCAATCCATAGCATGAATAATCATCCCACATGCCAAACCCCCAAATTCGAAATCCAAAGCCCTAATTTCGAATCCAATTCTTCAATTCCGAACACAATCAAGCATTATAATGCGTCAACAACATGAATTAATCAATCCATAACAAGAATCACCACAACCCTTCCAAAACCCCCAAAATCGAACCCATTTCATGCACCCATCCAAAAAATCGAACCCAAGCCAACGAAAATCGAAATCATTCGAGCCAATAAATCACAATTTGGCAGGGAATCACATCACAAGCATGGAAAAAGGGGTTAGGAAGGTTACCCAAACGAAATCGGAAGAAATCGGACGAAAAATCGAAGAACCCTAACTTTTGGGGATCGACGCATTCCAGCCAAATTCGAACGAGAAACGCGACGAAACTTCCAATTGGCAGAGGGGAAAGGAGCGCCTCGTCGAGACGAAGCCGGCGGCGGGTCGCACGCGCCCAACGGCGGCCGGACGGCGGCGGGCGGAGCGCTTTTGCGCGCGGCAGCTGTTCAGACGGGAAAAGGGGGCGCGCGCGGGAGAGAGGAAAATAAAGGGGTTGAAATGATTTTTTTTCTTAAAATCTTGGGTTCAAATGGTATTTATAGCAAAAATACCCCGAAAAATTAATAGCCCCACAAATACATCATGATTCCTTAAAAATCATCTGTTTTCAAAAACTCTCTCTCTAACTCCAAAACCCTCTACCGGTGCTCACATAGCACCCGAGATTCCGAGACACATCAAAAACCCAACTCTTAGGTTTTACACCGTAATGTGAATACAATCTCAACCTCTGGATCCAACGATCCCAACTGCCCAAATAAACGAGCCCAGAAGGCCCAACACCTCGATTAAATCCCAAATCGCCACGTAAAACCACTTTAGGGATTATTAATACTACGGGATTAACACCTATAATCCCTGGTCATCACAATATCCCCCACTAAAAGAATTTCGTCCTCGAAATTAGCACTGGTGTATCACGTAACACCCAGGCTGCACAACAACATGAAGCCATAACATCGATTCCTGACCATATCAGAATCGTATTAATAAACGCGAGGATACTTACCTCTCATCTAATCTCTGAAACAGAGCGACATACCATAACCAACATAACACCCAAGAGGTAAAACGTACCTCGATGCGGGTCATCCCAAAAGTCAGTCCCTCATGACTGCGAAACAACTGATACTTACGACTGTAGATCAGACAGTCATCCTTCGTTCTAATACAACAGTACGAACACGTCCCGATGACACCTCAACCGTAAGAACGTTGACCTCGTGTCAAACTCTGGAGTGGAGTAGACTTCCAAATCCATCATAACGTCAAAGAGCGTCAGCACAACTCAACGCTAACAGTCCAAAAGCAGTTAGTCAACTGAAACTGCAAGGATTCGAATCGCTCTTGATTCTATCGAAGATATCATCCAATGATATTTTACTATGACTTACGATGTCTAACATACATCGTTACGAAGGAAACACTAGTACAACCACGGTGTACCCATATCAAACCTGGTTTCCACTTCAAACTTCCTCCATCGAAGGAGTAGTCGCCTCATTGCAACTTAATTTGGGCAACTCACGGCCACAAATTCAAACAAAAGACATCTCACAAGATGTCCACCTCCGGATGTTCCAAGAATCACGTCCTGATCATAAATAACAACCGAGACTCCGCAGAGTTTACATTTCTTAAGGGGCATGCAATAAACCCATTGCATCCTCAACGCTTGTGTCGTCAGCGACACTCAACCAATCCGAAATCCTGCCATCCCTTGAAAATCCTCGGATTTAACAATCCAAACTTGGGAAGGCTGTCGCATAACTCGAAAGAAAACACTAGCAAGGGAAATACCTTAACCCTCACAAGAAAATCCCTCCTCAAGGGAGTCAACTAACTTCACGATTATCCCTCAATCATCGTGCCATGGAGATTCCCAATCTCAAGGTGTTCCATATCTCTCATCAGAGATTTAACCATCCAAAAATAGCATAACTCTATGCTTAACAGAGAGGAAATCAATAACTGGCATCCGTATACTCACCGGTATACCTGCCTAAGCACTGACATCACATGCATACTCAATGCACTCGGCTCGGGTATCTACCATATATCCCTAAGCCCCAAACACAACCGTCAATTCTGAGTCATTCCTTACTCAGTGGAGGATGAAAATCGACGATTAACAATACACGGTGTGATTCCCAAGATCAACACCACTTGCACCAACTTACCGAATCTTTCAAGATTCCCAAATAGGTATAATACCACCTCCTTCCTCGCAAGGGAAATGCCATCGAACTCGAGATCCACAAGTCTCGAACCATCGTTCGGAAAAACTGGATACAATAACACCCATTGTATCCCAATACACGGGTTCCTTTAGATTGAGTCAATAACAACCTGATGACTCTCTTGTTGGTACTCCAACATCCTGAGCTGTCCCAGACAAGTCTCCAAGATTAAACATAAACGTATACACGTTTCAGTGAGGCATGAACAACCTTAACCTCAATGACATGGTGACTACTAGAGTCCACCACAATCCACATCGTATCACCTTACGATTTGCCAAACTTGGTTCCAACGAGCAGTGTAACGGCTCTAGCAAGCCCATCATGGTGCTACACACACGCGGCAGACAACCTAGTCTCTGCCTCTTTAGGTTTACCTCAAACCTACCAATAAGACGGACGTTTCCACATGGTATAACATACTATGGGAGAAAAACTCAATAGAGTAGTGGGTCTTTATCCAACATTCCTCAATGCCGATACACCCTGGACAACCCAATGTCCCTATGTACTTAACATAACCTGATCCTACTCCCTTAGGACCCATCCTACACCCTCAAGGGTGGTGTGACCATGTCCACCACATGTCACATCGACAGAAAGCGAGTACTTTCCTCCATGATTACTCCTGTCGTCAAATCACATGGCCAAAAGCCATTCCAACGAGCATACTTCTAGGGTATCACCACTCGTAAAATGATCCCCCAATCGTAAGCTGCGGTACAATCACATGTACAGCGCATCCAACCATTCCTCGAGCAACCCGCTCGGTATAAGGGTCACGTCCATCGGTGTCGCACACACCACCTTGTGCTCGGTACTGGCACCCAAGGCATACCACTGAATACGTATACTCAACGCATCGATCATCGTAACGATGATGCATGTCTAATAAGACATCTCCTACACCATCGTCATCGTCATCCCGTGACGACACATGCCAACTCATGGCATCTAAAACATTGTCAACTAGTGACGATACATGTACATCAGCGTATGTCATCCACTATCATGCTAGTAAAATAGGCATAATAAAACATGTATATCAATGCATGCCAGCTACAATAAAGCTAATAAAATAGCAATATCTCATACCTCATCGCTAGTGATATAGCGTCATACCTGTCTCCGTCGCTCAATAATAGTGCGTAATCAGCACCCATCGCTCGAAGGCGGCAAAATCCTGTGCTGAGTACATAGCGGCAAAATCCCTCGCTATAGAATCGACGGCATGACACCTCGTCATATAATAAGTGGCATGAAACCTCGCTATATACCTGAGTATGAATCATCGTCCACATAGTAGCGGAAAGAGGCATCGCTATCAATACACCTGGCGGAATGAACCATCGCCAATAGATATAGCGGAATGAACCATCGCTATAAATACACCTGGCGGAATGAACCATCGCCAATAAATATAGCGGAATGAACCGTCGCTATCAATACACCTGGCGGAATGAACCATCGCCAATAGATATAGCGGAATGAACCATCGCTATCAATACACCTGGCGGAATGAACCATCGCCAATAGATATAGCGGAATGAACCATCGCTATCAATACACCTGGCGGAATGAACCATCGCCAATAGATATAGCGGAATGAACCGTCGCTATAAATACGCCTGGCGGAATGAACCATCGCCAATAAATATAGCGGAATGAATATAAATCGACACAGCGGGACACATCACCGCTATCATCCGTGTCATCACATAGGAATGAATCATCATCCTAACAAGCGGCATCTCATCCTCGCTTCTTCATACAAGCGGTATCTCATCCTCGCTTCGTATGGCATACCCCGCCTCCATGTGCAAGCGAGCATCCCCGCCCGCTCCACATTTTTAGCGGTACAAGCATAAGCTTCTTCATACAAGCGGTATATCATCCTCGCTTCGTATGGAATACCCCGCCTCCATGTGCAAGCGAGCATCCCCGCCCGCTCCACATTTTTAGCGGTCAAGCATAAGTATAAAAATTCTCACTGTCATAAGCAGGACTCCTGGAATGCATAATCATCATTCCTTTTTATACTCCATATTTCCTGTAACCTGCAACCATCAGGGTTAACAACAATAGCCATATACGCTATGCATCCACATTCAATTCATAATAAAAACACATTATGAGAATGTATGGTTTCACAAATAAATGTCATGATATCCTTCTTTAAATCCTTATTTCATCCTGAGCCCTTATCATTAGTACATTTTAATGCTTCTTGCTACTCCAGGAAAGCGGAATTCTTCCTCGCTTCCACTGGACTTTAGCGTTGCTACTCCATGTAAGCGGAACTCTTCATCGCTTCCAATGGACTTTAGCGTTGCTACTCCATATAAGCGGGACTCTTCATCGCTTCATATGGACTTTAGCATAAGCCATTAAAATCCTTACTAAGATAACTTTGACTCAAGACATGCATATGCAAAAACAATGCACAATAACATATATCATAACCTCAATGCACCACTTTGCATTCATCATGTGTCAACAAGACAACGTAAAATACATGTTACCTCGGAAATATCCCTTTATCTGATTTTCTTAAAAACCAGCTTCCTTGGCACATAACACACGGAGTGCCAGACATCCCCATAAATGTCATCCTATCGTGTTCCACACGATTCCTGCAACCACAATGGTTAGCAATACCACTTTTCATATCATAAGAGCACATAAACAATGTGTTATGTCATACAACATTAATGCCATCATGCATAAATATGTGCTATCAATAACTTCCTAGGCCCTTAACAGCCCCAATGAGCAACCACTGCTCTGATACCACTAATGTAAGGACCCCAAGCCCTTAAAACCTTGATTAGTGTATTAACCACTATGTGTGGTACATGCTTTCTATAAAATGTCAATCGGGAAGCTCTGATGATACTTAATCATTGCCTGTCAATAAAAGACTCATATGTTTGCCCTTTACCAACCCCTTGGTGCCACTTTTCACATTGTAAACTTTTACAAAAATTTGGGCAGAGTCTCCCCATAAATAGAGCTATCCCAAAACAGAGTACAACACATAACAAAATTCCCGGCCAGGGAACACATAATACTCAACAGAAAGCAGTAATACAAGTAGATTCCCAGCCAGGGAAGACACCACACATATGTCAACAAAAGTGGGTTCCAACACCCACATAATACACCAATGACTCTCATATCATTCTAGCAATTCAACCTAATTGCATGCAACCTTAAATGAAAGAGAGAAAGGCTCATGCCTTTATATACAATCCATATACAAGTATAATCGTGCTCACATGCGAGCATCATGAATATGAATATGTATAAATCCTCAGGTGTATATATATAGGTACTCTATACGATACCGTGCTCCATCAGGCCCTGGTACCACGATCCTGGGAGTACCTCAAATCAACAGCTCGAGCTCAGCTCCATAGCCATCGATGTACCTGTCCACCTGTCCCAACAGAGACAGCCCCCAACGGGGTGAGCATACCAATACACAAAATCCCATAATCATAATAATGAAATTCATAATTTACAACAAAGGTAAATGCTAATGAATTTAAATGATACTCCCTGGATGGCAACATCCTCATCCGGGATTCCGTGTACTGTCCCTGTTCTCACAACATCAAACTCATCAAATCTCATAAATCAGTAAATCAACACATTGATTTACACATCGCATGCCTGATCCTCGAATATCAACATATAGTGATTACAAATTCATTAAACATGCAATTACAGATATCACAATATCTAATACTGATTTCACAACCTTGCTATCAATCACAGATAGCTCAAATGCCTTAGCATTTATTTTACCATTCCTTCATTATACTTAGACATCTCAAGTGTCTTATAATGAATACATGAGTCTACAAACTTAGACATCTCAAATGTCTCATAATGAATACATGATTCTACGAACCTAGACATCTCAAATGTCTTACGAAGAATGCATGATTCTACAAACCTAGACATCTCAAATGTCTCATAATATAGTCATATAAACCCAGTACCCCATATATCATGCAAGAGTCATCCTACTCTAGTGTCACGCACGCTACAAGCGGCGATATCAAGATTTGGGTCATTCCTTGGCTATATCAACATATATGTATAACCATACGCAAAACATTCAATGCAATCAAAAACACCTTATGCATTTCACATATATATAGTAATGCTCGTACGTCGCACGTACCTTAAATCTCCGAAGTCCGAGCCAAGCCTTGCTCGAGTTCCATGCCCCGAGGAATGATGTGCTAACACGATAAACAATTCACCATTATTTACGAACATGTAACCTATGCTCAAGCACACCCATATCCCTCACAACATTGTCAATACACGACAATTATCCTCTTAAAAGACCCGGGGCAGGGTACATGCAGGGAAGGAAATAAATGAGACAATCGAAATTTGTTCAAGAATGCCCTACAAAAATCGAACCTTAATCTCACAATTTCGAACCCAATAAAATACCATAATTCATCTAAAATGTCAATTAATCAATCCATAGCATGAATAATCATCCCACATGCCAAACCCCCAAATTCGAAATCCAAAGCCCTAATTTCGAATCCAATTCTTCAATTCCGAACACAATCAAGCATTATAATGCGTCAACAACATGAATTAATCAATCCATAACAAGAATCACCACAACCCTTCCAAAACCCCCAAAATCGAACCCATTTCATGCACCCATCCAAAAAATCGAACCCAAGCCAACGAAAATCGAAATCATTCGAGCCAATAAATCACAATTTGGCAGGGAATCACATCACAAGCATGGAAAAAGGGGTTAGGAAGGTTACCCAAACGAAATCGGAAGAAATCGGACGAAAAATCGAAGAACCCTAACTTTTGGGGATCGACGCATTCCAGCCAAATTCGAACGAGAAACGCGACGAAACTTCCAATTGGCAGAGGGGAAAGGAGCGCCTCGTCGAGACGAAGCCGGCGGCGGGTCGCACGCGCCCAACGGCGGCCGGACGGCGGCGGGCGGAGCGCTTTTGCGCGCGGCAGCTGTTCAGACGGGAAAAGGGGGCGCGCGCGGGAGAGAGGAAAATAAAGGGGTTGAAATGATTTTTTTCTTAAAATCTTGGGTTCAAATGGTATTTATAGCAAAAATACCCCGAAAAATTAATAGCCCCACAAATACATCATGATTCCTTAAAAATCATCTGTTTTCAAAAACTCTCTCTCTAACTCCAAAACCCTCTACCGGTGCTCACATAGCACCCGAGATTCCGAGACACATCAAAAACCCAACTCTTAGGTTTTACACCGTAATGTGAATACAATCTCAACCTCTGGATCCAACGATCCCAACTGCCCAAATAAACGAGCCCAGAAGGCCCAACACCTCGATTAAATCCCAAATCGCCACGTAAAACCACTTTAGGGATTATTAATACTACGGGATTAACACCTATAATCCCTGGTCATCACACCGCCACTATTGGGCGTGCGAGGTAATGAGACTGTGGAATTAGTGGTTAGATATATGGAATATCTGTAAACATGGTTTAATGAATTGGTTTATTGATTTTGGTATTGTTATTGGGAGACGGAAGGGTTAATCAATGTAATGATTAACTGGCTTTTGGGGAATTGATGGTTTTGGTTATTTTGAGAACAGGAACAACATAGGGGATCCCGTATGAGGATGACACTATTCAGGGAGTGTATTTTAAATTTCATCGCTTTACATTCTGTCAATTATGTAATGTGATATTGTGATTGTTGGATCGGTGGTATTGGTATGCTCACGGCTGTCTCTGTTGGGGCAGGTGGAACAGGTATAGTGGTAGCTCCGGAGTTGAGATCGAGCTATGGATTGGAGTCGCTTCCAGGACTGAAATGTCAGTGCCGGTATTGTGTTGGGTAACATTAAATACACATTCACTCTTTTGATGCTCGCATGTGAGCATTGTTAAATTGTGTATATGGGTTGTATAAAGGGCATGGGCCTTTCTCTTTTCATTTTTTGGTTGCATGCAATTAAATAAGGAATTGTTAAATGAATTGAGAATATGTTGGTGTATTATAAGGGTGCATGACATGTATATGGACATGGTTGGGGGAAATTGGACATTATATGGAATAATGTTAGAAATTTTATTATTGGTATGTTATGCTATGGTAGCATGTGGTTTTCCCCTGATTACATGATTGTATGCACTAAACACATGGTTTAATACACTAATAGAGGATTAAGGGCACGGGGTCCTTACAAGTCATCATGATTTAATGATGTATATGGAGGTTGAGTACATGCTTGGGTATGTGTTGTGTGCACGTAATTGATTGTGGGTTATTAACTGTGTTTAGCGAATAATTCACCGGATCATGGGGCAAAGGCAAGGGTTTGCACTTGCTATTGGATAATAAGGTACGTATAATGTACGAGCATAGTTAGATATATTATTGTCATGTGTATGAATAATATATCGTTGTTGCAATAATTATGATATGCATTGAGAATTAGGTGATGCCGCTATTGAGCGAACAATGGTTGGGATGTTGTTGCTGTTGAGTAAGCATCAGTTATGATGCCGCCATTGTTGAGCGTGCGAGAAGTTGGAATACCGCCGATGTTAAGCGAGCTATGTGATGCGATGTAATAGAATTGTGAAATCATTGTTGAGATATATGTGTTATCTGTAAATCATTAGTGTGATGATTTAATTATGTTGGTTATGAAATTGACGGTTTGGGGATGAGTTAAGTTAATCAATGAAATGATTAACTGATTTTGGGAGTTTGATGTTTTGGCTATTGTGAGAACAGGAACAACATGGGAGGTCTCATATAATGATAATATTATACAGGGAGTATCTTTTAAATTACAGCTTTAGATTCTGTAAATTATTAATTATGAGACTGATGATATGGAGATGGTGTTATTGGTATGCTCACCCCGTGTGGGGGGCTCTTTCTGTTGGAACAGGTAGAACAGGTACGTCATTTTACCCTGGAGTTGAAGTCGAGCTGTTGATTGGAAATGCTTATTGGGCATGATGTTTATACAATGATACATATTTACTCATTCAATGCTCTCATGTGAGCATTCATACGTTTATATGGATTGTATAAGGGTTGTGAGATTTCTCTTTTCATTTATAATTTGCATGCAATTAACTATGGAGTATTTCATGATGAATTGAGAATATGGGATTGATGCATTGTACAATGTATACTTGTGTTAGTTGGATTGTACTGGGAATTGAATGAGAGTGGATTAATGTCGAAAATTTTATGGTTGACATGTTAATGCTCTAGAAGCATGTATCAGATTTCCCTAATGGCATGTTTATATGCTCTATTATTTGTGATAATGCACTAATAGTGGGTTAAGGTAGCGAGGGTCTTACACATAGTGAGTGTACCGCTATGAACATTTATCTTAGTCTTTGAAGTTTTCCAGAATGGTCTCCCTAACAATATAGGACTGATGTTATCACCATTTTACATATAAGTATGTAAAAATCAGCAGGAAAGACTAATTCATTCACTTACACCAAGACATCATCTATAATCCTCCTAGGATATGAATTAGACATATCCGCTAATTGGACAATGACACGAGTATCACTCAAGGGCCAAGATTCAATTAAACATAAATGGAATATGGCATGACATTTATCGATACTCCTAATGTGAGTCCCCTACGTCTAATCTCATGAATAATGCATTTATGAAGTCATAAGTGTATAAAAGAGATTCATTCTTTAAAACTCTCTACATGCTTCATATTTTCAATTGTGGGTTTCTATAAAAATCTCGACACAGTCTCCCGTAAGTTGGACAACCGGGTAAAATATAAACACCAATATATCACTAACACATTTTCTCAATCAATAATCAATCACATAAACAATTTCCCAATAAATCACCAAAATAAAGCATCTAGCTAATAGTCGTGCCAAACACACATTATATCTATATATTCAATTCTTTAATCATAATGTCCTCCTAATAGAATGCACATATAGTACAAAGGAGAGCTTTGCAACATTTATACAGCCATATACATGCATTAGGATGCTCACAAATGAGCAATGAATAAATGAATATAAATCTACTTGCATATATCGTATTCCCTCATTTACCAATATTGGTACAATGCTCCCTAATACGATGTTATCCAATGGGGTTCGGCTTACTTTCTGCAAACAACGTAGTACCTGTTTACCTGTTTCAATAGAAACAGTCCACTCAGAGTGAGCACACCAACGAGATAGCAAAATTAAAATATATTAAATGCACAATTCATTATTCACAAAATAAACGAATATGGTATCATAAAGAGAGACTTCTTGTGTGTTTATGAAATAATAATAGATCTCTCAAATTGCTCATGTTTCAAAAAAACCCACGATTTTTATAATCACCCAATTAAATATCATTATTTAAAACATAATATTCATCACCGAGATTATTCAGTAACTAGACAAAAGGATTAGATAATGAAATACTCATGTTTACTTCTGTAGTAACAATAGGTTCCTCGAACTGTCCCTGTTTTCACAATTCCACAACTACATAATCCATAATGATAATTATAAATCCTTACTACTATCACAATGATCCAATGTACTCATAACGTCATCCCTCGTTCATTTGTACCTAACAACATTTTAGTGATCGGTATGCCTATCAATCAAGATCACCCCCAATCATTTCTCATGCCCATCATACCATAGGCAACAAACTCAACTCTCATATTCAATTACTCTTATTTTCATATTCACCATGACATAAACATTAACTCAATTCACATATCAAATAATCCACATTTACACATCCTATTAAACACATGTATGCATAAATATATGATTTATTCATAACATACCTGCTCCTATGACGTACCTTATAGTCGATAACAAATCAAGCTTCGATTATATACTAACATTTGTGAGAAATTATGTGCGAAAAGAACCAAGAAGCTTGCTCTTCTACGCTGGAACAGGGGCGACGAGAAAATGGGGAAAGAGGGGCAAAATCGATGAGTGTGTGTGTTGTAGGTGTAGTGTATGCATTTTATTGACAAGCCCTAGTTTAAAATCTCCACCCTAGCTTTAATCCACACCATTCATTTTCATCTCCTTTCAATAAATTGATTTATTCCTGTAAATTCAAGACTCAAAATAATGGCCCTTATTATTTGCAAGAATTATTATTAATTAAAATTTATACAATTTCAGTCCCACTCGATTTATTCCAAATCTGGGTCCGACTATGATTGCCAAATTATAATTACATGGCTATCTCATTTTTCACCACGAGTATTAAATAAATGCAATTTATTTCGAGCATCACAACTCTCCCCTAATACGGATAAATTAGTTTATCCTTTGCAATAACTCGCTCTTTAATTTATTCACAAGATAAATTCAACCCACATTTATTTCATTCTCAACTCCGAACCCAATTTACAGTTCTCATAAATTAACTTCGTGGTTATATCACAATTTACTACGATTAAATCACATAATAAAATTTTGGGCATCACAGTTCTCCCCACCTAATAAAATTTCGTCCACGAAATTTAATTGTCTACTTTATTTATATCAAACATTACCAAGTTAACCTAATCATATATTTAGCCATCAAGTAACCTTCATTCCGGTATGCTCAATTATCGTATATACATAATCACTAGAGACGGAACATTCCATAGTACTTCTTAATGATATTCCGTATATTTTTACAAGAATGCAACATTTGACTACCTTCTAATATCATTTCTTACCATTAGGGAAAGGAGTTTACGTTATTTCTCAATTGACCAACTCATGCGTTTTCTCTCGATATCTACTCCTCTGTTGGGAAACGATTTCTAAGTTTTGGTGATTACAAACACCTACTGGATGAAGACACCTACCGGATGTTGAAGTCCTACCGGGTGAAGACACCTACCGGATGTTGAAGTCCTACCGGGTGATAAAGACCAACTGGATGAACACCTACCGGGTGAAGACACCTACCGGATGTTGAAGTCGTACCGGGTGATAAAGACCAACTGGATGAACACCTACCGGTGAAGACACCAACCGGGTGACAGACATCAATTGGATGGCTACCAACTGGATAGACATCAACTGGATGGCTACCAACTGGATAGACATCAACTGGACAGACATCAACCGGACAGACATCAACTGGATGGCTACCAACTGGATAGACATCAACTGGACAGACATCAACCGGACAGTCTCACACTGAACAAAGACAACAACTGGTTACTAGAGGATGAATGACCAGTTGAACAAAGAAAACCAGCAGAAGTTTAAACATCCAGTAAGAGCACTAAGCAACGAGACAAAATAAGTACAACATTCTCTGACAAAGGTACAACAGAGCGGCGCACCCTGCTATATCTCCACCACCATTCCCGTCAGAGTTAAAGAGCCGTTGCTTAACAAAATAGGAAAGAAGACAATATGAATTTGGAAAGCTAATCTCTTCCTAATACAGAAAAGCTACCGTTGGACAACCAAACCTATAAATACGTCCAAGCAAAGAATGAAGAGGTTAGCTGAACGATTTTCAACAAACAGAAACACCTCAAAGCAAACAAGAAAATCAACTTACTGATATTCCCAAAGTTCAGCAAAGAGCAGACAACAGTGCAACTGAATCTGTGACAGATTATTCCAACTGAATCCTGCTGCTCAAGAACACTCAAAGCTAAAAGTGTATTTTGTAAAGAGTGTCATAGAATCTTTTGTAACCCAATTAAGAAGTTGTGATTGCTAGGAGTTTAGGCCAAGCTGTGTGAGTGCCTAAGAAGGTTGTATATTGTAAAGTGTAAACCAAGTCTTCTAGTGAATCCTTCCTGCAAAGGAAGAAGGGGAGACGTAGAAGCGTTGTGCTTCGAACTTCCAGAAACAATACTTGTGTCATTTGTTTATCGCTTATTTACTACTCAGTTTTATTTCTCACAAGTCCAGCAGACGTATTCCGCACTACAATCAGTGTCTGCTAACTTGCCTGATATTGAGAAGCAACTGTAACACTTAACAGTTTACAGTTAACCCGAGATAAATCGAAATTGAATCTAGTGTTTATTCAACCCCCCCCCCCCCTTCTAAACACTACCACGATCCTAACAAGTGGTATCAGAGCTTAGGTCTTCTCAATCTTGAGAAATTACCAATTACCAAAAACTGATGGCCTCATTCAGCAAGATTCCAATGTTCAAGAAAGACGAATATGTTGATTGAAGAATCCGTATGCAAGCACATCTAAGTGCTCAAGATGATGATATGTGGTATGTAATCATTGAAGGACCTATGAAGATCATGAAAATCAATACAGCTGCTTCTATCACAAGTGGTGATCCACAAATGGTAGAAAAGGACAGATCTCAATGGTCAAATGAAGAAAAGAAGAAAACTAATCTGGAAAACGTTGCTAAGGACATTTTGTTCAAAACTTTGGACAAAAATATGTTCAACAAATAAAAATGTGTTCCACAGCTAAAGAAATCTGGGAGAAGATTGCCCAACTCTGTGAAGGAAATGATCAAACCAAAGAAAACAAGCTTACTGTGGCATTACAGAAGTTTGAGCATATCAAGATGATGAATGGAGAAACTCTCAACGAGTATGATGAAAGAGTGACCGGAATAATTAATGAACTCAGCAATCTGGGTAAGGAGTTACCCAACAGAGAAGTCACCCTCAAGGTGATGAGAAGTCTCCCAAGAGAATGGGATGTCAAGACCATTGCTATGAGAGAATCAAAGGACATCAACAAGATAGATCTGCATGATCTGTTTGCTGATTTAAAAGCCTATGAATTCGAATTAGGTATTCGGGTTGAAGATGAACCCAGTACCAGTCACCCTACCTGTGATGCCCCGAAATTTATTGTTGGCAATCTGAATATTAATTATGCTTATATGACGAATTGTTACGATAATTAAGATTTGTGTGGAAAATGAAGAATTAACATGATTTAAGGAAGTTGATTTTAATTATGAGGATAATATGGATTTTATGAAGTTGGTTGCATTTTGTAAATGCTTATCATGTTGATATGTTTTATATACATCATGTTAATTATTGGGGTACAAGTTAAAAGAAATGAGGATTTAACACTTAACCCACCATTTCACTTCACTTTACCCTTTACACTCAGATCCCCAAAATCACTTTCCCAAAACCCTCTTCCCCTCATTTTCGAATTTTGACCTAAGGGTGGGAAGAAATCCTTGTAAAAGCTTTGTTCTTGCACTTCTTGGTAAGATTTAGTGCCTATGATGTTTATATGTATCTTATTGATGTTCTTGAAGTGTTGATTGAGTTTTGGAAAGGTTTTAAAAAGGGTTTGAAATGGGTTTATTTGGGTTAGTGTGATTCTTGGTAGGATGTTGGATTTTTAGTGGTTTTATGATGTATATTGAAGGTTTAAAGTGTTTTGTGTTTTGGGTTTGTTGGTATAAGTGTTGTGGAAGTAGGGAAGAAATTTTTGGTGTAAAAATGGTGAAAATCGTGTGTCTGTGCGAGGCGATCGATCGCCTGAAAAGAGGCGACCGTCGCCTAAGGGCAGTGGGCTTCTCGCAGGGCAGGCGATCGATCGCCTAAAATGAGGCGACCGATCGCCGAGAGGCAGTAGCCAAACCAAGGGTTAGGCGATCGATCGCCATGTTTGAAGCGATCGATCGCCGTGAAGAAAAATTTGAGGCGATCGATCGCCTCAATGGAGCGATCGATCGCCAGCTGTGTAATTTTGAAAAATGATGTTTTTTTTTTATAGAATTTTTGGTATTGGGCTATTGTTTAGCTTCTAATATTGATTTGTATGGTTGTGTAGAACCATCCCAGGTACCAACGACCTCGAGGAGATAAAGTACTACAACTTCACAATATTTTGAAAAGGTATGTAAGAAACGTACGGGCATCAAACGGTAACATATTCCTAAACTATGACCTTGCATTAATTGCATAAGTATTGATGATGATGATTATGATGATTATGATGATTAAGTTTATGATGATGAAGTTGTGATAAATGAAGATGATATGATGTTACGATGACAATTATGATAAGATGATGATGCTTGAAATGATGATGCTCATAAGATGATGACGCATGTTTGACTATGTTACTTAGAATGGTTGAATGTCCGGTGACCATTATGGGCAAGCGAGGAAGGTCTTGCCGCTCACATAACTGAGCGATGGGGTACATCCGCTATCAAGGTGTAGCGATGGGTATCATCCGCTGAGCGATGGGGTACATCCGCTATCAAGGTGTAGCGATGGGTATCATCCGCTGAATAAGAGATACATCCGCTATCAAGGCGTAGCGATGGGTATCATACGATGTGTTATGTCGAGCGAGGGGGCCAATTGTGCCGCTGTCATAATAGAACCCGGATAGTCCCATTTCTAATTAACATGGATTGATGTGAGCTTATATACGAAATATGATGTTAATCATTCATGTCTTGAACTAATGATTATATGCGTAATTATGACAGAGGGACAACCAAGGAAGGATAGTACTATTAAACAGGAAGTATATGCTATCAATTATTTCCATGCATTATTTATATGCCATTTACTCATGATGTTAAGTAACGATGTACATGCTCACGATGGGTTGTTCCTGTAGGTACACTTTTGGATCGAGACTAAGGGTCGGGTTGAGATGGTGAGCTAAAGGAGCATAAGAAGATAGATACAGGATTTTTGTTAGCCTTAACATTCATTTTGGGGAATGTAATTAAATAACTATTGAAGTTTCATTTTGGCCTGTAATTACATTGAGCTCACATAACAACCAGAACTCTAAGATGTCTCTAATATATGTTTAGTTCATAATACGCTATTAATATGATGTTAAGGTAGGAAGACCCTACACTACCAAAGCTCTCACTGCATCAGAAGCCATACCTACTGCTACAGAGATGACTCCAGAAAAAAATATGTAATGATGCTATGGCAATGTTCGTAAAGAAATTCGGGAAATTCATGAAGAAGAATCAGAAATCATATCCACGAAGGCAGAGCTTCAAAGGAAGATCAGAAGAAGAAGAGCGTGTATGTTTCAACTGTCTCAAGCCAGGGAATTTCATCGCCGACTGTCCCAAACCCAAAAAGGATGATCACAAAAGAGGATCCAAGGATCACAGAAAATCCAAGGAAACTAGAAAATCATCCAGAAGGGACAGAGACCAAAAAGTTTTGATGGCAGAAGAAAGTAAAAGCAAATGGGCTGATTCTGAATCAGAATCAGAGGAGTCAACCTGTGATGACCAGGGATTATAGGTGTTAATCCCGGAGTATTAATAATCCCTAAAGTGGTTTTACGTGACGATTTGGAGTTTAATTGAGGTATTGGGCCTTCTGGGCTCGTTTATTTGGGCAGTTGGGATCGTTGGACCCAGAGGTTGAGATTGTATTCACATTACGGTGT
Organism: Haberlea rhodopensis; assembly: GCA_907163345.1. Classification (NCBI taxonomy): domain Eukaryota; kingdom Viridiplantae; phylum Streptophyta; class Magnoliopsida; order Lamiales; family Gesneriaceae; genus Haberlea; species Haberlea rhodopensis. The sequence continues at coordinate 314,840 of CAJQUN010000201.1, forward strand.
AAAACCTAAGAGTTGGGTTTTTGATGTGTCTCGGAATCTCGGGTGCTGTGTGAGCACCGGTAGAGGGTTTTGGAGTTAGAGAGAGAGTTTTTGAAAACAGATGATTTTTAAGGAATCATGATGTATTTGTGGGGCTATTAATTTTTCGGGGTATTTTTGCTATAAATACCATTTGAACCCAAGATTTTAAGAGAAAATTCATTTCAGCCCCAACTTTCTCCTCTCTCCCGCGCGCGCCCCTTTTCCCGTCACCTCCCCTGCCCCGCCGTTTCAGGCGCTCCGCCAGCCGCCGTCCGGCCGCCGATCGGCGCGTGCGACCTACCCACGGCTTCGTCTCGACGAGGCGCTCCTTTCCCCTCTGTCAATTGAAGGTTTCGTCGCGTCCTGGAGTCGGATTTTACAGAAAGGCGTCGATCCCCAAAAGTTAGGGTTCATCGATTTTGAACGTTTTTGCTTCCGATTTTCGTTGGGTAATCTCCCTTACCCCTTGTTCTTCTTTTTCGTGCTTTTCCCTGCTTTTTGGTGATTTTGGTTCGAAATAATTTTCGAAAATTGTAGGGTTTGATTTCGAAAATTTGGGGGTTTTTGGCAGGGGTATTATTTCGTGCAATTGATCGATTATTGCATGTTTTAAGAGTATTATGATGCTGGATTGAGATCGAATTGAGAAGCTTTGGTTCAAATTTGAAGAATTTTAAGAGTTGGGATTTAAAGGCTTGTTTGGGTTCGATTTTAAGGGGGTTGAATTCGAAAAATGGGGAGTTTTTGTCAAGGGATGTTGATTCTTGCTTGGATAGCTTAATTGACATTTTAGATGAATTATGGTATTTTATTGGGTTCGAAATTGTGAGATTAAGGTTCGATTTTTGTAGGGCATTCTTGAACAAATTTCGATTGTCTCATTTATTTCCTTCCCTGCATGTACCCTACCCCGGGTCTTTTAAGAGGATAATTGTCGTGTATTGACAATGTTGTGAGGGATATGGGTGTGCTTGAGCATAGGTTACATGTTCGTAAATAATTGTGAATTATTTATCGTGTTAGCACATCATTCCTCGGGGCATGGAACTCGAGCAAGGCTTGGCTCGGACTTCGGAGATTTAAGGTACGTGCGACGTACGAGCATTTCTATATTTTAAGGCATATGTGAATGCATAATGAAAATTTGATTTCATTGAATAATCGCGCATGAGGATTATATATATATATGTTGATATAGCCAAGGAATGACCCAAATCTTGATATCGCCGCTTGTAGCGTGCGTGACACTAGAGTAGGATGACTCTTGCATGATATATGGGGTACTGGGTTTATTTGACTATATTAGGGCATTTGAGATGCCTGGGAATGATCGTAAAATCATGCATTCTTCGTAAGACATTTGAGATGTCTAGGTTTGTAGACTCATGTACTCATTATAAGACACTTGAGATGTCTAAATATAATGAAGGATTGGTAAAATAAATGCTAAGGCATTTGAGCTATCTGTGATTGATAGCAAGGTTGTGAAATCAGTATTAGATATTGTGATATCTGTAATTGCATGTTTAATGAATTTGTAATCACTATATGTTGATATTCGAGGATTAGGCATGCGATGAGTTAATCAATGCGTTGATTTACTGATTTATGAGATTTGATGAGTTTGATGTTGTGAGAACAGGGACAGTACACGGAATCCCGGATGAGGATGTTGCCATCCAGGGAGTATCATTTAAATTCATTAGTATTTACTTGTGTTGTAAATTATGAATTTCATTATTATGATTATGGGATTTTGTGTATTGGTATGCTCACCCCGTTGGGGGCTGTCTCTGTTGGGACAGGTGGACAGGTACATCGATGGCTATGGAGCTGAGCTCGAGCTGTTGATTTGAGGTACTCCCAGGATCGTGGTACCAGGGCTTGATGGAGCACGGTATCGTATAGAGTACCTATATATACACCTGAGGATTTATACATATTCATGATGCTCGCATGTGAGCACGATTATACTTGTATATGGATTGTATATAAAGGCATGAGCCTTTCTCTCTTTCATTTAAGGTTGCATGCAATTAGGTTGAATTGCTAGAATGATATGAGAGTCATTGGTGTATTATGTGGGTGTTGGAACCCGCTTTTGTTGACATATGTGTGGTGTCTTCCCTGGCTGGGAATCTACTTGTATTACTGCTTTCTGTTGAGTATTATGTGTTCCCTGGCCGGGAATTTTGTTATGTGTTGTACTCTTTTTTTTGGGATAGCTCTATTTATGGGGAGACTCTGCCCAAATTTTTATAAAAGTTTACAATGTGAAAAGTGGCACCAAGGGGTTGGTAAAGGGCAAACATATGAGTCTTTCATTGACAGGCAATGATTAAGTATCATCAGAGCTTCCCGATTGACATTCTATAGAAAGCATGTACCACACATAGTGGTTAATACACTAATCAAGGTTTAAGGGCTTGGGGTCCTTACATTAGTGGTATCAGAGCAGTGGTTGCTCATTGGGGCTGTTAAGGGCCTAGGAAGTTATTGATAGCACATATTTATGCATGATGGCATTAATGTTGTATGACATAGCAAATTGTTTATGTGCTCTTATGATATGAAAAGTGGTATTGCTAACCATTGTGGTTGCAGGAATCGTGTGGAACACGATAGGATGACATTTATGGGGATGTCTGGCACTCCGTGTGTTATGTGCCAAGGAAGCTGGTTTTAAGAAAATCAGATAAAGGGATATTTCCGAGGTAACATGTATTTTACGTTGTCTTGTTGACACATGATGAATGCAAAGTGGTGCATTGAGGTTATGATATATGTTATTGTGCATTGTTTTTGCATATGCATGTTATGAAATATAAGAGGTGTATTTCTTGAGTCAAAGTTATCTTAGTAAGGATTTTAATGGCTTACGCTAAGGTCCATTGGAAGCGAGGAAGAATTCCGCTTACATGGAGTAGCAAGAAGCATTAAAATGTACTAATGATAAGGGCTCGGGATTGAAATAAGGATTTAAAGAAGGATATCATGACATTTATTTGTGAAACCATACATTCTCATAATGTGTTTTTATTATGAATTGAATGTGGATGCATAGCGTATATGGCTATTGTTGTTAACCCTGATGGTTGCAGGTTACAGGAAATATGGAGTATAAAAAGGAATGATGATTATACATTCCAGGAGTCCTGCTTATGACAGTGAGAATTTTTATACTTACGCTTGACCGCTAAAAATGTGGAGCGGGAGGGGGGAGGCTCGCTTGCACATGGAGGCGGGGTATTCCATACGAAGCGAGGATGAGATACCGCTTGTATGAAGAAGCTTATGCTTGTACCGCTAAAAATGTGGAGCGGGAGGGGATGCTCGCTTGCACATGGAGGCGGGGTATGCCATACGAAGCGAGGATGAGATACCGCTTGTATGAAGAAGCGAGGATGAGATGCCGCTTGTTAGGATGATGATTCATTCCTTTGTGATGACACGGATGATAGCGGTGATGTGTCCCGCTGTGTCGATTTATATTCATTTCTCTATGAGGACACGGTTTATAGCGATGGTTCATTCCGCTATATCTATTGGCGATGGTTCATTCCGCCAGGTGTATTTATAGCGACGGTTCATTCCGCTATATTGATTGGCGATGGTTCATTCCGCCAGGTGTATTGATAGCGATGCCTCTTTCCGCTACTATGTGGACGATGATTCATGCTCAGGTATATAGCGAGGTTTCATGCCACTTATTATATGATGAGGTGTCATGCCGTCGATTCTATAGCGAGGGATTTTGCCGCTATGTACTCAGCACAGGATTTTGCCGCCTTCGAGCGATGGGTGCTGATTACGCACTATTATTGAGCGACGGAGACAGGTATGACGCTATATTGCTAGCGATGAGGTATGAGATATTGCTATTTTATTAGCTTTATTGTAGCTGGCATGCATTGATATACATGTTTTATTATGCCTATTTTACTAGCATGATAGTGGATGACATACGCTGATGTACATGTATCGTCACTAGTGGGCAATGTTTTAGATGCCATGAGTTGGCATGTGTCGTCACGGGATGACGATGACGATGGTGTAGGAGATGTCTTATTAGACATGCATCATCGTTACGATGATCGATGCGTTGAGTATACGTATTCAGTGGTATGCCTTGGGTGCCAGTACCGAGCACAAGGTGGTGTGTGCGACACCGATGGACGTGACCCTTATACCGAGCGGGTTGCTCGAGGAATGGTTGGATGCGCTGTACATGTGATTGTACCGCAGCTTACGATTGGGGGATCAGTTTACGAGTGGTGATACCCTTGAGGTATGCTCGTTGGAATGGCTTTTGGCCATGTGATTTGACGACAGGAGTAATCATGGAGGAAAGTACTCGCTTTCTGTCGATGTGACATGTGGTGGACATGGTCACACCACCCTTGAGGGTGTAGGATGGGTCCTAAGGGAGTAGGATCAGGTTATGTTAAGTACATAGGGACATTGGAGTGTCCAGGGTGTATCGGCATTGAGGAATGTTGGATAAAGACCCACTACTCTATTGAGTTTTCTTCCCATAGTATGTTATACCATGTGGAAACGTCCGTCTTGTTAGTAGGTTTGAGGTAAACCTAAAGAGGCAGAGACTAGGCTGTCTGCCACGTGTGTGTAGTACCGTGATGGGCTTGCTAGAGCCGTTATACTGCTCGTTGGAACCAAGTTTGGCAATCGTAAGGTGATGCGATGTGGATCGTGGTGGACTCTAGTAGTCACCACATCATTTGAGGTTAAGGTTGTTCATGCCTCACTGAAACGTGTATACGTTTATGTTTAATCTTGGAGACTTGTCTGGGACAGCTCAGGATGTTGGAGTACCAACAAGAGAGTCATCAGGTTGTTATTGACTCAATCTAAAGGAACCCGTGTATTGGGATACAATGGGTGTTATTGTATCCAGTTTTTCCGAACGATGGTTCGAGACTTGTGGATCTCGAGTTCGATGGCGTTTCCCTTGCGAGGAAGGAGGTAGTATTATACCTATTTGGGAATCTTTGAAAGATTCGGTAAGTTGGTGTAAGTGGTGTTGATTTTGGGAATCACACCGTGTATTGTTAATCGTCGATTTTCATCCTCCACTGAGTAAGGAATGACTCAGAATTGACGGTTGTGTTTGGGGCTTAGGGATATGTGGTAGATACCCGAGCCGAGTGCATTGAGTATGCATGCGACATCAGTGCTTAGGCAGGTATACCGGTGAGTATACGGATGCCAGTTATTGATTTCCTCTCTGTTAAGCATAGAGTTATGCTATTTTAGGAGGGTTAAATCTCTGATGAGATATGGAACACCTTGAGATTGGGAATCTCCATGGCACGATGATTATGAGGAATGATCGTGAAGTTAGTTGACTCCCTTGAGGAGGGATTTTCTTGTGAGGGTTAAGGTACTTCCCTTGTTGGTGTTTTCCTTCGAGTTATGCGACAGCCTTCCCAAGTTTGGATTGTTAAATCCGAGGATTTTCAAGGGATGGCAGGATTTCGGATTGGTTGAGTGTCGCTGATGACACAAGCGTTGAGGATGCAATGGGTTTATTGCATGCCCCTTAAGAATTTTAAACTCTGCGGAGTCTCGGTTGTTATTTATGATCAGAACGTGATTCTTGGAACATCCGGAGGTGGACATCTTGTGAGATGTCTTTTGTTTGAATTTGTGGCCGTGAGTTGCCCAAATTAAGTTGCAATGAGGCGACTACTCCTTCGATGGAGGAAGTTTGAAAGTGGAAACCAGGTTTGATCTGTGTACACCGTGGTTGTACTAGTGTTTCCCTCGTAACGATGTATGTTAGACATCGTGAGTCTTGGTAAAGATGTCATTGGATGATATCTACGATAGAATCAGGAGCGATTCGAATCCTTACAGTTTCAGTTGACTAACTGCTTTTGGATTATTAGCGTTGAGTTGTACTGACGCTCTTTGACGTGATGATGGATTTGGAAGTCTATTCCACTCCAGAGATTGACACGAGGTCAACGTTCTTGCGGTTGAGGTGTCATTCAGGACGTGTTCGTACTGTTGTATTAGATCGAAGGATGACTGACCGATCTACGGTCGTAGGTATTGGTTGTTTTGCAGTCATGAGAGACTGACTTTTGGGATGACCCGCATCGAGGTACGTTTTACCTCTTGGGTGATATGTTGGTTTTGGTATGTCGCTCTGTTTCAGAGTTAGATGAGAGGTAAGTATCCTCGCGTTTATTAATACGATTCTGATATGGTCAGGAATCGAGGTTATGGCTTCATGTTGTTGTGCAGCCTGGGTGTTACGTGATACACCAGTGCTAATTTCGAGGACGAAATTCTTTTAGTGGGGGATATTGTGATGACCAGGGATTATAGGTGTTAATCCCGGAGTATTAATAATCCCTAAAGTGGTTTTACGTGACGATTTGGAGTTTAATTGAGGTATTGGGCCTTCTGGGCTCGTTTATTTGGGCAGTTGGGATCGTTGGACCCAGAGGTTGAGATTGTATTCACATTACGGTGTAAAACCTAAGAGTTGGGTTTTTGATGTGTCTCGGAATCTCGGGTGCTGTGTGAGCACCGGTAGAGGGTTTTGGAGTTAGAGAGAGAGTTTTTGAAAACAGATGATTTTTAAGGAATCATGATGTATTTGTGGGGCTATTAATTTTTCGGGGTATTTTTGCTATAAATACCATTTGAACCCAAGATTTTAAGAGAAAATTCATTTCAGCCCCAACTTTCTCCTCTCTCCCGCGCGCGCCCCTTTTCCCGTCACCTCCCCTGCCCCGCCGTTTCAGGCGCTCCGCCAGCCGCCGTCCGGCCGCCGATCGGCGCGTGCGACCTACCCACGGCTTCGTCTCGACGAGGCGCTCCTTTCCCCTCTGTCAATTGAAGGTTTCGTCGCGTCCTGGAGTCGGATTTTACAGAAAGGCGTCGATCCCCAAAAGTTAGGGTTCATCGATTTTGAACGTTTTTGCTTCCGATTTTCGTTGGGTAATCTCCCTTACCCCTTGTTCTTCTTTTTCGTGCTTTTCCCTGCTTTTTGGTGATTTTGGTTCGAAATAATTTTCGAAAATTGTAGGGTTTGATTTCGAAAATTTGGGGGTTTTTGGCAGGGGTATTATTTCGTGCAATTGATCGATTATTGCATGTTTTAAGAGTATTATGATGCTGGATTGAGATCGAATTGAGAAGCTTTGGTTCAAATTTGAAGAATTTTAAGAGTTGGGATTTAAAGGCTTGTTTGGGTTCGATTTTAAGGGGGTTGAATTCGAAAAATGGGGAGTTTTTGTCAAGGGATGTTGATTCTTGCTTGGATAGCTTAATTGACATTTTAGATGAATTATGGTATTTTATTGGGTTCGAAATTGTGAGATTAAGGTTCGATTTTTGTAGGGCATTCTTGAACAAATTTCGATTGTCTCATTTATTTCCTTCCCTGCATGTACCCTACCCCGGGTCTTTTAAGAGGATAATTGTCGTGTATTGACAATGTTGTGAGGGATATGGGTGTGCTTGAGCATAGGTTACATGTTCGTAAATAATTGTGAATTATTTATCGTGTTAGCACATCATTCCTCGGGGCATGGAACTCGAGCAAGGCTTGGCTCGGACTTCGGAGATTTAAGGTACGTGCGACGTACGAGCATTTCTATATTTTAAGGCATATGTGAATGCATAATGAAAATTTGATTTCATTGAATAATCGCGCATGAGGATTATATATATATATGTTGATATAGCCAAGGAATGACCCAAATCTTGATATCGCCGCTTGTAGCGTGCGTGACACTAGAGTAGGATGACTCTTGCATGATATATGGGGTACTGGGTTTATTTGACTATATTAGGGCATTTGAGATGCCTGGGAATGATCGTAAAATCATGCATTCTTCGTAAGACATTTGAGATGTCTAGGTTTGTAGACTCATGTACTCATTATAAGACACTTGAGATGTCTAAATATAATGAAGGATTGGTAAAATAAATGCTAAGGCATTTGAGCTATCTGTGATTGATAGCAAGGTTGTGAAATCAGTATTAGATATTGTGATATCTGTAATTGCATGTTTAATGAATTTGTAATCACTATATGTTGATATTCGAGGATTAGGCATGCGATGAGTTAATCAATGCGTTGATTTACTGATTTATGAGATTTGATGAGTTTGATGTTGTGAGAACAGGGACAGTACACGGAATCCCGGATGAGGATGTTGCCATCCAGGGAGTATCATTTAAATTCATTAGTATTTACTTGTGTTGTAAATTATGAATTTCATTATTATGATTATGGGATTTTGTGTATTGGTATGCTCACCCCGTTGGGGGCTGTCTCTGTTGGGACAGGTGGACAGGTACATCGATGGCTATGGAGCTGAGCTCGAGCTGTTGATTTGAGGTACTCCCAGGATCGTGGTACCAGGGCTTGATGGAGCACGGTATCGTATAGAGTACCTATATATACACCTGAGGATTTATACATATTCATGATGCTCGCATGTGAGCACGATTATACTTGTATATGGATTGTATATAAAGGCATGAGCCTTTCTCTCTTTCATTTAAGGTTGCATGCAATTAGGTTGAATTGCTAGAATGATATGAGAGTCATTGGTGTATTATGTGGGTGTTGGAACCCGCTTTTGTTGACATATGTGTGGTGTCTTCCCTGGCTGGGAATCTACTTGTATTACTGCTTTCTGTTGAGTATTATGTGTTCCCTGGCCGGGAATTTTGTTATGTGTTGTACTCTTTTTTTGGGATAGCTCTATTTATGGGGAGACTCTGCCCAAATTTTTATAAAAGTTTACAATGTGAAAAGTGGCACCAAGGGGTTGGTAAAGGGCAAACATATGAGTCTTTCATTGACAGGCAATGATTAAGTATCATCAGAGCTTCCCGATTGACATTCTATAGAAAGCATGTACCACACATAGTGGTTAATACACTAATCAAGGTTTAAGGGCTTGGGGTCCTTACACAACCATCTCGTCCAGCGAGAGTGAAGACGAGGAAGTCCACTGCTTAATGGCAAATGATGAAATTGAGGAAACTAGAATGCATCAAGTTCGGAGCTCAGAATGGTTTCTGGACAGCTGATGCTCTAGACATATGACAGGAAATGCGAGCTTATTGTCTGAACTGGTGGACTCCACCGGACCGAGAATAACTTTTGGAGACAACGCGAAAGGTAGAACCGTGGGTAAGGGTAAGATTATCTATGGTAACATTATTATTAAAGATATTTTGTTAGTTGAAAATATATGCTATAACTTAATTAGCATAAGTCAACTCTGTGACAATGGTCATTTTGTAGAGTTCAACCAGCACTCATGCACAATCAAATCTACTGATGGCAGTATATTACTTTTAGGAAGAAGGCATGATAACACATATAAAATTGATTGGAATCTTAATCAGCCTACCTCCTCTACTTGCTTTGCTGCCCTGAATTCTTCCAAAAATTGGCTTTGGCACAAACGATTGAGTCACTTAAATTTTAAAACTATTGCCAGTCTGCATAAACTTGATCTAGTCATTGGACTGCCCCAAATTGAGTTCTCAAAAGATAAGATTTGTGCGGCATGCCAACTTGGTAAGCAAATCAGATCCTCCTTTAAGAACAAAGGGAGTAAATCTTCTTCTCGGTGCCTAGAGTTGCTGCATATGGATCTATTTGGTCCTATACCAGTAACAAGTCTAGGGGAAATGAAGTATACTCTAGTGTTAGTATACAATTACACTCGTTTTACATGGGTCATGTTCCTAAGTGGCAAAGATCAGGCTACTCCAAAGCTGATCAAACTACTGAAAAGACTCCAAAATGAGAAATCGTGTGGGATAGATAGAATTCGCAGTGATAAGGGTACTGAGTTTACCAATCAGTCACTCGAATCATATCTAGATGACCTTGGTATTAAACACGAATACTCTGCTGCAAGAACTCCTCAACAAAACGGAGTTGCTGAGCGTAGGAACCGCACTTTGAAAGAAGCTGGGCGAACTATGCTTGCGGGATCAGAAATATCGCAAAGATTTTGTGCAGAGGTCGTCAACACAGCTTGTTATACGCAGAACAGATCAATGATTAATAAGCGAGCAAATAAAACCCCTTATGAGATCTGGAATGGCAGTAAGCCAAATATTTCTTATTTCCATGTGTTTGGTTGCAAATGTTTTATTCACAACAATGGAAAGACTCATCTCACCGCTTTTGATGCCAAATCTGATGCTGGAATATTTCTTGGGTATTCTACAGTTAGTAAAGCCTTCAGAGTATTCAATAATAGAACTCTTACTATAGAAGAATCAGTGCATGTAAAATTTGATGAACCTACTGACTGTAAGGTATCTGATATGCAAATCAACAACTTGAGCAATCGACTGGAAATCACTTACATTGATGAAAATGTTGATGACGAGATCAATTACAGAAGCAGGACTGACTGCTCCTTAGAACCAGAAGTTCCTGAAGCTCAAACAGAGGAGTCTACTGGTCAACAAGCACTGCAGCCAGCCAACAATGACACTGTTGCACATACTCCTGCTGCAGTAGAAGAAGCAAATGAAAAAGATGCATCAATCAGCACTTCTGAACTGCCCACTCATATCCAGTCAAATGAAGGGCTCAATCCTCGTGGACCTCCGCTCCGGTGGATGAAGGATCATCCTCCCGAGCAGGTCATAGGTAACCCTGTTGCTCCTCTACACACCAGAGGACAATTAATTAATGAATTCCTTCATGTTGCATTCATATCTCACCTAGAACCTAAGAAGATTGATGATGCTATGTTAGACCCAAGATGGGTAGACGCTATGCAAGAAGAACTTAATCAGTTTGAGCGAAACAAAGTATGGTATTTAGTACCACGACCACAACATCACACTATAATAGGCACCAAATGGGTATTTAGGAATAAATTAGACGAAAATGGAACAGTAATCAGAAATAAAGCAAGATTAGTTGCACAGGGCTACAGACAGGAAGAAGGCATCGATTTTGATGAAACCTTTGCCCCTGTAGCTCGACTAGAAGCAATTCGTATATTTCTTGCATTTGCTGCTTTTAAAGACTTCAAAGTCTATCAGATGGATGTTAAGAGTGTGTTTCTTAACGGCAAACTCCAGGAAGAAGTTTACGTTGAACAACCTCCTGGATTTGAAAGCCATCAGCAGCCATCTTATGTATTTCGTCTTAATAAAGCTTTGTATGGTCTGAAGCAAGCTCCCCGTGCTTGGTATGAAACTCTATCAAAATATTTGACTGAACATAACTTTACCATTGGCACGGTGGACAAAACCCTTTTCAAATTCACAAAGGGTGATCATACTCTGCTTGTTCAAATATATGTTGATGATATTATTTTCGGCAGTACTAACTCAAAATTGTGCGAAAGATTTTCTAAAATTATGCAGGATCAATTTGAGATGAGCATGATGGGAGAACTATCATTTTTCCTAGGATTGCAAGTCAAGCAATCCAGTGAAGGAATTCTGATAAATCAGTCAAAATATACTAAAGAGCTGCTGAAGAAATATGGAATGAGTACCAGCTCAGCTGCTGCTACACCAATGAGCTCATCTGCCAAACTCGACTTGGACAATTAAGGAATACCAGTCAAAGTTACAATGTATCGAGGCATTATTGGATCACTGCTGTACTTAACAGCCAGTCGACCAGATATCATGTTCGCAGTTTGTATGTGCGCTCGGTTTCAAGAAAATCCCAAGCAGTCGCACTTCACTGCTGTCAAGAGAATTCTCAAATATCTGAAAGGAACTGAGAATGTCGGTCTATGGTATCCAAGAGACTCAACGTTTAATCTGATCGGATACTCGGATGCAGACTATGCTGGTTGCAAAATTGACAGAAAGAGTACCAGTGGATACTGTCAATTTCTTGGAGATAGACTAATTTCATGGGGATGCAAGAAGCAGACATCCATAGCAACTTCTACTGCAGAAGCAGAATACCTCGCTGCTGGAAGCTGCTGTGCTCAACTGCTCTGGATTCAACAACAACTGAGAGACTACGGAATTGAATCCACTGAAGCACCTATATTTTGTGACAATACATCTGCCATAGCAATTACTTATAATCCGGTTCTTCATACGCGTACCAAACATATTGACATCCGTTATCATTTTATCAGAGATCATGTTATGAAGAAAGAAATTCGGCTGGAGTATATCTCTACCGAACAACAGGCAGCAGACATTTTCACAAAACCCCTACCGGACGCTAAGTTTTCTTACTTTAGAAATATTCTTGGTTTAATTGAATCGATTCTTGATTGTTGTTATTTAAGGATGATAAATTCAGGGGGAATTACTTAGTTTATTTGCATGAATTAAGGGGGAATTTCAGTTACATTTTATATTGGTTATTCAGGCTCAGCTGGTAATACAATGGTCTGCTGCAGTAGGTGTATATGTACCAGTAGGACTCTACATACCAGTAGATGTTCCCTACCAGTCGGACCCTACATACCAGCAGACTTTGCCAAGTATGCTTTGACTAAAATAACATTCGTTACTTATTAACCTACTGGAACGTCGGAATTTAAATTCATCTTTTTGTTATAAAAATAATTTTTTTGAATCCCGCCCAAATCCTGTCCTTTTAAATTATTTTTTAAAATCTTTAAATCGTTCGATGATCGCCACGTACCCATGTGTCCGCTCATCTACAGTACGACGTTACATATACTTCCATCTTTAAACCGCCATTACTTTGGTTATTAATTTTTATCTTCTTCAACAAATCACTGCGTTTAAATTTCCTTCCAGAAAATCTTATTCAATAGGTTTGTTGATGCCTTCTCCGCATACTCTTCATAAATGTCAAAGAATACCCATCCAAGCTTCATCACTAATGCTGTTCATGTGGACTTTCATTCAATCTCCACATCATCTGATAAAGAGACAAAGGAACTGTTTCACAAGTTGGATACCTCCAGTCTCTTAGTGATCCTAAGCCAGGCTCATCGTTCTACAAGGAAGCATTACACGAGTTCTTTGCCACTGCAAAAGTTGTTGATGACACCGTGGTGGCATCCATCTCTGAACAGTTGGTTACAATCACCCAACTTGAATTTGCCACCCACCTATGTCTTCCCTCCACAGGACTTACTGACTTCTACACTATTCCAGTGGAGCTAAGGGAAGAGATGCGCACCATATTTTCTGACTCAACAAATCGCCTTCAACGTCCTCCGTTCAGGAAAGTGTCAATGAAGAGTCATTTTTGACAACTGGCGGATATCATTTCCAAGGGGCTACTGTGTAAAGCCGGGTCATTTGATATCATCACCCTAGAAAAATTTGATGTTATGAGTGCCATATACAAAGGGTTGGAAATAAACTGGTCAGTTGTACTATTTCAAATTCTCACTGGTCTAGTTGGTTCTGGAAAAGGTCAATCAGGTTTCGCCCTACCACTAAGCAGCCTTTTTGACAGCAAAAACATTAAGACCGGGGCTCTCTCCAAACTTCATCCAGGGAGACTAATCACTGCAAAGTATCTTCAGCTTCACAGACAGCGAAGTGGCAGAGAGGTTGGATTGACTAAGCGCCGATCGACTCAAGTATTATTGATTCTGAACAAACCATATCGGAATCTGCTGAGTCATCTACTCCCCCTCCTCCTCCTAAGATGCCCATAACCAGAAAAGGGGCTCCTCCTGCTCTCCGACAGAAAGTCATTACTGCTTCTGATACCATCTCCTCCGCCGGTCCGACAGAAGATATCCCTGTTAGAGAACCCAGCCCTGAAAATCCTCCACCTGAGGAACCAACTGCTTCATTGGCCATGGTACTTGCTACCTCAGTGGCTCCCGCTGACAATTCTTCTGCACTGATGAGCTCTCAGCAAGCACCAGGCTCTATCAGTTTTAGGACACCCAGGTCCTTGTGTCCTTACTGTCATCCGAAGACCACCACCGCTGGTAAAGGCAAAACTCTTATGGCTCCATTGTCCACGCCTGTTGCCTTCGAGATACAAATGGTCATGGATAGAGTTGAAGCCAAGCTGCAGCCACAGCTAGACATTTTTGATCGATGAGTGAAGGCACGAGTGAAAATTCAATTTAATGATTTCACTCACATCCTGGATCAAGCACGGGAAGATGAGAACCAAATTTTGGCTTATCTTCAAATCTCTGATCCTGAGAAGAGCCTGTAGCTGAGGGATATATTTCGTCTGATGAACTATGTGGGCGAACTTCAAGCCCTTGTTGAAACCCGTCTTCAGCATTTCAACGGTGATTCAGGCACAGCGAATCATGATAGAGCCGTTCTAAATGCTCTTGGTCCAAAACTTTAAATGGCCGAGCAAGCTCTCCATGATCTTCGCATATCAACTGGTCTTCACTCATGCTCTACTGCTGCAGTTGTTGCAAGCCCCGACCAAACTGATTTACAGATAGCCATTGCTGAGTTGGAGATTGTTCCTACTAATGTGGAGATAGCTTCGATTGATCTGGAGACCACTACCACTGGAGTGGAGACAGCGTCAACTGCCTTGGAGGCAACTTCTCCTACTAAAGAAATCTCCTCTCCAACTGCTCCACTTGTATCCTCTGCTCCCAGCCCTAACAATGATCAACCGACCCAACCGATGATTGTTGATCAAGAGAATGTGGACACAGTAATTCAGACTGTGGTTCATCAAGTTACCATCTCCTCTGGCAACCATGAACCCATCGAGTCTTCTCATTCTAATGATCACACACAGTCTTCTACCGTTGTGGTTGCCCAAGCCACTGCTGATATGGATGTTCCTGCTCTAGACTCAACAGCTGCACCACTTATTGAAGACACTGCTTTACTATCTACTGCAGTTGTTGAAGATAATCCCGGCGTTCTTGCTACTACTGCTGACCCTCAAATAATTGACGTGGATCCGTCAATGGCTCAAGAACCTTCAGAGGACTTCTTCGACTTCCAAACGTCTATCCCTCTGGAAGGGCCACCTGACATTGCTGAATAGCTAGTACATCTTTCCAATGCAATCTCTGCACTAGCCAGTGATGTCAACAAGCTTAAACAGGAAGAGCGCACTGCGACTCTTATTCTTGGCAGCCATCAGCAGCATACTGATACCCAGTTCCAGCATGTCTATAGGGACTTAAGCAGCTTAACGTCTACAGTCACCAGACTTCAAACTTTTGTTGCGGATGCATTTGCAGACTCATTTTCTCGAATAGGGCAGGCTCATCTTCTGATAAATCAACATAATGAATCACTTCAAACTGCCTCCTCACTGGCTCGTGGAGATAAGATAGAAGATGCTAAGAAAGTCTTGACCGAGCAACTGGCAACCATGCAGGCAGCATTTGCCTCTCAAATTCAAGATTTATGCAATAGTCTACCTGCTGCTCCTCAAATTATTCGAAGACTGCCTGAGTCTAGCCGCCCTGCTCCTCAGTCCTAGCGAGATCCGAGTCCAGCACATCGTTCATCCACTGCAGCTGGGGCATCACATCAGTCCAGACCATCTACTCAGCAAAGATCTCGAAGTCCGCGGCAACCATCTACCGAAAAGCGCGACTATTCCCAACATTGGTTCGGGAGAAAATAGTATCAATTTCTGATCCCTTATTAATTACTCTTATCTATTTATTGTATTCATTTGACTTTCTGTATTTATCGTAACATCATTATTATGTTCACACTTAATGAAATTCTTCTATAAATAGAGACTCATTTTAGTTTTTATAACACACATTCACTCATCATGATTATTTTCAATTCCTTGAAAATTCCTTGGTTTTCTCTTCGCAATTATTCAGTTTCATGGGTTTATTACTTATCTAAATCAACCCCTCATGGGTTGATTACTTATCTAACCCAGCTCCATTAAGCTTCAGCATTTGGATCCTGCTCTGATGCTCATCATCAGTCAGGAACTACAATCAGGAGTTATCTGGGTGCTGCTGACAAAAAGGGGGAAAACAGAGATAGAGTATTTTCGTAGGTGAATCCATAAACCATGGAGGCCTGATGAATATACATTTGACTATCCCTCCGATCGAAGTTCTTCCTCTCTGAAACAAGGTGGATCGACGATCGAAGATTTTCCTCTCTGAAACAAGGTGGATCGAAGCTCTCCAGTCTACAATGCTTGTTTAAAATTTGTCATGTATCAGCTATATTTTGTAAAAATAGATTTGTATTAGGTTAAATCCAGTTATAAGAATTCATCTTAAATGAAGATGAATATCTCTCAATTGTCCAGTTTGATTATAACTTGTAATCTGCTTATCTTTATAACAAATGAAAATTTCCTTTCCATTATGTCTTCAAGTCTTTTTCAGGATTCACACTTAAATTATTCAAATATGAAATCGTTATTGCTTAGTTTTGTCATCACCAAAAAGGGGGAAATTGTTGGGAAACAATTTCTAAGTTTTGGTGATTACAAACACCTACTGGATGAAGACACCTACCGGATGTTGAAGTCCTACCGGGTGAAGACACCTACCGGATGTTGAAGTCCTACCGGGTGATAAAGACCAACTGGATGAACACCTACCGGGTGAAGACACCTACCGGATGTTGAAGTCCTACGGGTGATAAAGACCAACTGGATGAACATCTACCGGGTGAAGACACCAACCGGGTGACAGACATCAACTGGATGGCTACCAACTAGATAAACATCAACTGGACAGACATCAACCGGACAGATATCAACTGGATGGCTACCAACTGGATAGACATCAACTGGACAGACATCAACCGGACAGACATCAACTGGATGGCTACCAACTGGATAGACATCAACTGGACAGACATCAACCGAACAGTCTTACACTGAACAAAGACATCAACTGGTTACTAGAGGATGAATGACCAGTTGAACAAAGAAAACCAGCAGAAGATTAAACATCCAGTAAGAGCACTAAGCAACGAGACAAAATAAGTACAACATTCTCTGACAAAGGTACAACAGAGCGGCGCACCCTGCTATATCTCCGCCACCATTCCCGTCAGAGTTAAAGAGCCGTTGCTTAACAAAATAGGAAAGAAGACAATATGAATTTGGAAAGCTAATCTCTTCCTAATACAGAAAAGCTACCGTTGGACAACCAAACCTATAAATACGTCCAAGCAAAGAATGAAGAGGTTAGCTGAACGATTTTCAACAAACAGAAAAACCTCAAAGCAAACAAGAAAATCAACTTACTTATATTCCAAAAGTTCAGCAAAGAGCAGACAAGCAGTGAACTGAATCTGTGACAGATTATTCCAACTGAAGCCTGCTGCTCAAGAACACTCAAAGCTAAAAGTGTATTTTGTAAAGAGTGTCATAGAATCTTTTGTAACCCAATTAAGAAGTTGTGATTGCTAGGAGTTTAGGCCAAGCTGTGTGAGTGCCTAAGTACTGTAAAGTGTAAACCAAGTCTTCTAGTGAATCCTTCCTGCAAAGGAAGAAGGGGAGACGTAGAAGCGTTGTGCTTCGAACTTCCAGAAGCAATACTTGTGTCGTTTGTTTATCGCTTATTTACTACTCAGTTTTATTTCTCACAAGTCCAGCAGACGTATTCCGCACTACAATCTGTAAGGACCCCAAGCCCTTAACCATAATTAGTGTATTAACCACTATGTGTGGCACATGCTTTCAATAAAAAGCCAATCGGGAAGCTCAGATGATACTCTATCATTGCATGGCAATTTCAAAATAATTCCTTTAACACTCAATGTTATAAGGTCATCAGCCTAACAACGAAATAGACTCACAAAGTTCGCCCAATACCATCCCTTTTTGCCACTTTTCACATTTGTGGACTTTTATAAAAATTTGGGCAGAGTCTCCCCATAAATAGAGCTATCCCGAAATAAAAGCACAACACATAATATAATTCACGGCCAGGGAAAACATAATACTCATCAGGCAGCAGTAATACAAAGTAAATTCCCAGCCAGGGAAGACATCATACATATGACGACATAATGGGTCTCAACACCCACATAATACACTAACGACTCTCATATCATTAGCAATTCTACCACAATTGCATGCAACATATAATGAAAGAGAGGAAGGCTCATGCCTTTATATACAACCCATATACAAGAATGTCCGTGCTCACATGCGAGCATCATAAATGTGTATATAAAGCTCGGGTGTATATAAGTACTCTATACGATACCGTGCTCCATCAAGCCCTGGTACCACGATCCTGTGAGTACATCCAATCAACAGCTCGAGCTCAGCTCCACAGCCATCGATGCACCTGTTCACCTGCCCCAACAGAGACAGCCCTCCAACGGGGTGAGCATACCAATACACAAAATCTCATAATCACAATAATGAATTTCATAATTTACAACACAAGTAAATAGTAATGAAATTTAAATGATACTCCCTGGATGGCAACATCCTCATCCGGGATTCCGTGTACTGTCCCTGTTCTCACAATCATCAAACTCATCAAATCTCAAAAATCAGTAAATCAACGCATTGATTAACTCATCGCATGCCTAATACTCGAATATCAACAGATAGTGGTTGCAACTCATTAAACATGCAAATATAGATATCTCAATATCTAATACTGATTTCACAACCTCGCTATCAATCACAGATAGCTCAAATGCCTAGCATTTATTTTACCAAATCTTCATTATACCCAGACATCTCAAATGTCTTATAATGAATACATGATCCCACGATCATTCTCAGGCATCTCAAATGCCCTACAATGGTCATATAAACCCAGTACCCCATATATCATGTAAGAGTCATCCTACTCTAGGGTCACGCACGCTACAAGCGGCGATATCAAGATTTGGGTCATTCCTTGGCTATATCAACATATATATATAACCACACGCACAATATTTGATGCAATCAAACACATTATGCATTTCACAATGCTCTAATATATATAGTAATGCTCGTACGTCGCACGTACCTTAAATTTCCGAAGTCCGAGCCAAACCCTGCTCGAGTTCCATGCTCCGAGGAACGATGTGCTAACACGATAAATTAATTCACGATTAATTACGAACATGCAACTCATGCTCAAGCACACCCATAACCCTCAAAATATTGTCAACACAAGACAATAAACCAATATAAAAAATCGTTCAAGAATACCCCACAAATTCTCGAACCTTCACAACACAAATCGAACCCATTTAAACACCATAATTCATCTCATATATGAATTAAACCATCAATAGCAAGAATCATCATCCTTGCCAAAAACCCCCAATTTTCGAATTTGAAAGCCCTAAATTCGAACTCAATTCCTTAAATTTCGAACACAATCAAGCATCATAATGCATCAACAACATGAATTAATCAATCCATAACAAGAATCGTCACAACCCTTCCAAAACCCCCAAAATCGAACCCACTTCATGCACACATCCGAAATTCGAACCAACCCTCACGAATTTACAACACAAAATAGCAGGGAAATACACGAAAAGCATGGAAAAGGGGTTAGGAAGGTTACCCAAACGAAATCGGAAGAAATCGGACGAAAAATCGAAGAACCCTAGAAATTGGGGATCGCCGCTTTCTCGTAAAATTCGACTTCAAATCGCGATGAAACTTCAAATTGCCGGAGGGGTTAGCTGCGTCTCGACGAGACGAAGCCGGCGGCGGGTCGCACGCGCCGAACGGCGGCCGGACGGCGGCGGGCGGAGCGCTGGAAGCGGCGAGGTCGAGGGAAAAATAGGGGGGCAGCGTGTACGCGAGGAGAGAGAGAAGGTGGGGAAGAAATGAGTTCTAAAATTAAAATCCCGGGTTCGACTGGTATTTATAGCAAAAATACCCCGAAATACTAATATCCCCACAAATACATCATGATTCATTAAAAATCATCTGTTTTCAAAAACTCTCTCTCTAACTCAAAAATCCCCTACCGGTGCCCACACACAGCACCCGAGATTCTGAGTCACACTAAAAACCCAACTCACAGGTTTTCACCGAAATGAGAATACGATCTCAACCTCGGGATCCAACGGTCCCAACTACTCAAATAGACGAGCCCAGAAGGCCCAACACCTCGATTAAACTCCAAATCGCCACGTAAAACCACTTTAGGGATTATTAACACTACGGGATTAACACATATAATCCTTGGTCATCACAATATCCCCCACTAAAAGAATTTCGTCCTCGAAATTAGCACCGGTGTATCACATAACACCCAGGCTACACAACAACATGAAGCCATAATTCCTGACCATATCAGAATCGTATAAATAAACGCAAGGGTACCTACCTCGCACCAACTCTGAAACAAGGCGACTTACCAATACCAACATATCACCCAAGAGGTAAAACGTACCGCGATGCGGGTCATCCCAAAAGTCAGTCCCTCATGACTGCAACACAATCGATACTTACGACTGTGGATCGGACAGTCAATTTAGTTCTAACACAACTAGTAAGAACGCAACCCGAATGACGCCTCAACCGTGAAAAACGTCGACATCGTGTCAAACTCTGGAGTGGAATAGACTTCCAAATCCATCATAACGTCAAAGAGCGTCAGCACAGCTCAACGCTAATAATCCAAAAGCAGTTAGTCAACTGAAACTGCAAGGATTCGAATCGCTCCCGATTCTATCGTAGATATCATCCAATGATATCTTTACTATGACTCACGATGTCTAACATACATCATTACGAGGAAAACACTAGCATTCCACGGTATATCCATACCAGACCTGGTCCCCACTATACAGACCACCTCCATCCAAGGAGCAGTTGCACTCTATGCAACTCGGATCGGGCAACTCACGGCCACCGATCCACACAAAAGACATCTCACAAGATGTCCACCTCTGGATATCCCAAGGACCACATCCTGGTCGTAATAAACAATCGAGACTCCATAGAGTTTCAAATCCTGGAAGGACATGCAATAAACACATTGCATCCTCAACGCTTGTGTCGACAGCGACACCCAATAAATCCGGATTTCTGCCATCCCTTGCTAATCCTAGGATTTAGCAATCCAAACTTGGGAAGGCTATCGCATAACTCGAAGGAAACACCAACAAGGAAATACCTTAACCCACACAAGATAATTCCTCCTCAAGGGAAGTCAACTAACTTCACGATTATTCCTCATAATCATCATGCCATGTAGATTTCCAATCTCAAGGTTTTTCCATATCTCTCATCAGAGATTTAACCATCCTAAAAAAAAATAGCATGACTCTATGCTAGACAAAAAGGAAATCAATAACTGGCATCCGTATACACATCGGTATACTTGCCTAAGCACGAACACCTCATGCATACTCAATGCACTATGCTCGGGTATCTGCAACATACACCTAAGCCCCAAACACAACCGTCAATTCTAAGTCATTCCCATCCAATGGAGAATGAAAATCGACGATTAATAACACGGCGTGATTCTCAAAATCAACACTACATGCACCAACTTACCGAATCTTTCAAGATTCCCAAATAGGTATAATACTACCTCCTTCCTCACAAGGGAAGTGCCATCGAACTCGAGATCCACTAGTCTCGAACCACCGTTCGGAAAACTGGATACAATAACACCCATTGTATCCCAAATACACTGTTTCCCTTAGATTGAGTCAATAACGACCTGATGACTCTCTTGTTGGTACTCCAACATCATGAGCTGTCCCAGACAAGTCTCACCAAGATTAAACATAAACGTATACACGTTTCAGTGAGGCATGCACAACCTCAGCCTCAACCTCAAATGACATGGTGACTACTAGAGTCCACCACAAACCCCATCGTATCACCTTACGATTTGTCAAACTTGGTTCCAACGAGCAGTATGACGGTTCTAGCAAGCCCATCATGGTGCTACACACACGCGGCAGACAACCTAGTCTCTGCCTCTTTAGGTTTTACCTCAAACCTACCAACAAGACGGATGTTTCCATACGGCACACCATACCGTGGGAAGAAAATCAATAGAGTAGTGGGTCTGCACCCAACGTTCCTCTAATGCCGATACACCCTGGACACTCCAATGTCCCTATGTACGTAACAAAACCTGATCCTACTCACTTAGGATCCATCCCACACCCTCAAGGGTGGTGTGACCATGTCCACCACATGTCACATCGACAGAAAGCGAGTAATTTCCTCCATGATTACTCCTGTCGTCAAATCACATGGCGAAAAGCCATTCCAACGAGCATACCTCAAGGGTATCACCACTCGTAATATGATCACCCCAAGCGTAAGCTGCGGTACAATCACATGTACAGCGCAACCATCCATTCGTCGAGCAACCCGCTCGGTATAAGAGTCACGTCAATCGGTGCCGCACATACCACCTTGTGCTCGGTACTGGCACCCAAGGCATACCACTGAATACGTATACTCAACGCATCGATCATCGTAACGATGATGCATGTCTAATAAGACATCTCCTACACCATCGTCATCGTCATCCCGTGACGATACATGCCAACTCATGGCGTCTAAGGCATTGTCAACTAGTGACGATACATGTCATCCACCATCATGCTAGTAAAATAGGCATAATAAAACATGTATATCTACGCATGCCAGCTGCAATAAAGCTAACAGAATAGCAATATCCCATTCCTCATCGCTAACAATATAGCGGTATATCTGTCTCCGTCGCTCAATAATAGTGTGTAATCAGCACCCATCGCTCGAAGGCGGCAAAATCCTGTGCTGAGTACATAGCGGCACAATCTCTCGCTATAGAATCGACGGCATGATACCTCGTCATATAATAAGTGGCATGAAACCTCGCTATACACCTAAGCATGAATCATCGTCCACATAATAGCGAAAATAGGCATCGCTATCAATAACCGGCGGTATAAACCATCGCCAATCAATATAGCGGAATGAACCGTCGCTATCAATACATCTGACGGAATGAACCCTCGCCAATCAATATAAATCGACACAGTGGGACACATCACCGCTATCATCCGTGTCATCACAATGAAATGAATATAATCGACACAGCGGGACACATCACCGCTATCATCCGTGTCATCACAATGAAATGAATATAATCGACACAGCGGGACACATCACCGCTATCATCCGTGTCATCACAATGAAATGAATATAATCGACACAGTGGGACACATCACCGCTATCATCCGTGTCATCACAATGAAATGAATATAATCGACACAGCGGGACACATCACCGCTATCATCCGTGTCATCACAAAGGAATGAATCATCATCCTAACAAGCGGCATCTCATCCTCGCTTCTTCATACAAGCGGTATCTCATCCTCGCTTCGTATGGTATACCCCGCCTCAATGTGCAAGCGAGCCTCCCCCCTCCCGCTCCACATTTAGCGGTATAAACATAAGTATAAAAATTCTCACTGTGATAAGCAAGACTCCTGGAATGTATAATCATCATTCCTTTTTATACTCCATATTTCCTGTAACCTGCAACCATCATGGTTAGCAACAATAGCCATATACGCTATGCATCACACATCCAATGCATATCTGCAACCACTTGCAAGTCAATACGTATACCAAGACATGTTACCTCGGAAATATCCCTTTACCTGATTCTCTCACAATAATCAGATTCATTGGCACGTAACATACGGAGTGCCAGACATTACCACTAATGCCATCATATCGCGTCGCACACGATTCCTGCAATCACACTGATTAGCAACACCACTTTTCATATCAGAAAAAGCACATAAACAACTAGTTGTGTCATACAACATTAATGCCATCATGCATAAGTATGTGCTATCAATGACTTCTTAGGCCCTTAACAGCCCCAAAGAGCTAACCACTGCTCTGATACCACTAATGTAAGGACCCCAAGCCCTTAACCATAATTAGTGTATTAACCACTATGTGTGGCACATGCTTTCAATAAAAAGCCAATCGGGAAGCTCAGATGATACTCTATCATTGCATGGCAATTTCAAAATAATTCCTTTAACACTCAATGTTATAAGGTCATCAGCCTAACAACGAAATAGACTCACAAAGTTCGCCCAATACCATCCCTTTTTGCCACTTTTCACATTTGTGGACTTTTATAAAAATTTGGGCAGAGTCTCCCCATAAATAGAGCTATCCCGAAATAAAAGCACAACACATAATATAATTCCCGGCCAGGGAAAACATAATACTCATCAGGCAGCAGTAATACAAAGTAAATTCCCAGCCAGGGAAGACATCATACATATGACGACATAATGGGTCTCAACACCCACATAATACACTAACGACTCTCATATCATTAGCAATTCTACCACAATTGCATGCAACATATAATGAAAGAGAGGAAGGCTCATGCCTTTATATACAACCCATATACAAGAATGTCCGTGCTCACATGCGAGCATCATAAATGTGTATATAAAGCTCGGGTGTATATAAGTACTCTATACGATACCGTGCTCCATCAAGCCCTGGTACCACGATCCTGTGAGTACATCCAATCAACAGCTCGAGCTCAGCTCCACAGCCATCGATGCACCTGTTCACCTGCCCCAACAGAGACAGCCCCCCAACGGGGTGAGCATACCAATACACAAAATCTCATAATCACAATAATGAATTTCATAATTTACAACACAAGTAAATAGTAATGAAATTTAAATGATACTCCCTGGATGGCAACATCCTCATCCGGGATTCCGTGTACTGTCCCTGTTCTCACAATCATCAAACTCATCAAATCTCAAAAATCAGTAAATCAACGCATTGATTAACTCATCGCATGCCTAATACTCGAATATCAACAGATAGTGGTTGCAACTCATTAAACATGCAAATATAGATATCTCAATATCTAATACTGATTTCACAACCTCGCTATCAATCACAGATAGCTCAAATGCCTAGCATTTATTTTACCAAATCTTCATTATACCCAGACATCTCAAATGTCTTATAATGAATACATGATCCCACGATCATTCTCAGGCATCTCAAATGCCCTACAATGGTCATATAAACCCAGTACCCCATATATCATGTAAGAGTCATCCTACTCTAGGGTCACGCACGCTACAAGCGGCGATATCAAGATTTGGGTCATTCCTTGGCTATATCAACATATATATATAACCACACGCACAATATTTGATGCAATCAAACACATTATGCATTTCACAATGCTCTAATATATATAGTAATGCTCGTACGTCGCACGTACCTTAAATTTCCGAAGTCCGAGCCAAACCCTGCTCGAGTTCCATGCTCCGAGGAACGATGTGCTAACACGATAAATTAATTCACGATTAATTACGAACATGCAACTCATGCTCAAGCACACCCATAACCCTCAAAATATTGTCAACACAAGACAATAAACCAATATCAAAAATCGTTCAAGAATACCCCACAAATTCTCGAACCTTCACAACACAAATCGAACCCATTTAAACACCATAATTCATCTCATATATGAATTAAACCATCAATAGCAAGAATCATCATCCTTGCCAAAAACCCCCAATTTTCGAATTTGAAAGCCCTAAATTCGAACTCAATTCCTTAAATTTCGAACACAATCAAGCATCATAATGCATCAACAACATGAATTAATCAATCCATAACAAGAATCGTCACAACCCTTCCAAAACCCCCAAAATCGAACCCACTTCATGCACACATCCGAAATTCGAACCAACCCTCACGAATTTACAACACAAAATAGCAGGGAAATACACGAAAGCATGGAAAAGGGGTTAGGAAGGTTACCCAAACGAAATCGGAAGAAATCGGACGAAAAATCGAAGAACCCTAGAAATTGGGGATCGCCGCTTTCTCGTAAAATTCGACTTCAAATCGCGATGAAACTTCAAATTGCCGGAGGGGTTAGCTGCGTCTCGACGAGACGAAGCCGGCGGCGGGTCGCACGCGCCGAACGGCGGCCGGACGGCGGCGGGCGGAGCGCTGGAAGCGGCGAGGTCGAGGGAAAAATAGGGGGGGCAGCGTGTACGCGAGGAGAGAGAGAAGGTGGGGAAGAAATGAGTTCTAAAATTAAAATCCCGGGTTCGACTGGTTTTTATAGCAAAAATACCCCGAAATACTAATATCCCCACAAATACATCATGATTCATTAAAAATCATCTGTTTTCAAAAACTCTCTCTCTAACTCAAAAATCCCCTACCGGTGCCCACACACAGCACCCGAGATTCTGAGTCACACTAAAAACCCAACTCACAGGTTTTCACCGAAATGAGAATACGATCTCAACCTCGGGATCCAACGGTCCCAACTACTCAAATAGACGAGCCCAGAAGGCCCAACACCTCGATTAAACTCCAAATCGCCACGTAAAACCACTTTAGGGATTATTAACACTACGGGATTAACACATATAATCCTTGGTCATCACACAATCAGTGTCTGCTAACTTGCCTGATATTGAGAAGCAACTGTAACACTTAACAGTTTACAGTTAACCCGAGATAAATCAAAATTGAATCTAGTGTTTATTCAACCCCCCCCCCCCCCCCCCCTTCTAAACACTACCCCGATCCTAACATCCTCATAAGCGCTGATAAGGGTTACTTAGGCTAATGCTTCAAAAATTTATTAGGTATACATGATCATGTGTTTCTGTTAGGTCTAAGTAGACCTTATAATCTACATTCACTTGTCTACCTCAACTCATCATATTTAAATTTAGTAGCATTATAGATTTTGTATAAGACATTTCTTCCAACCTACTGCAAAATCACACTTTTTAGTTCAATGTTATACAGAGTACTCACAAGATCATTTACAACTTTTATATCACATATACATATCCAGTTATATTGCTAACCCCTTAATTACACAAACACTGATGCTCTTTTACTAGCGTTCAAGTATCATCTATGTGATACCCGGGGATTAATGGTGTTAATCCCGGTGTGGTAATAATCCTTAAGGGATTTTATTTGTGGCAATTAGGAATTAATTGTGGTTTTGGGTCTCCCGAGGTTGTTAAATCGGGCATTTGGGATCGTTGGATCCAAAGGTTGAGATTGTATTCTCATTTTTGTGGAAAACCTATGAGTTGGGTTTTCGGTGGGACTTAATGTCCGGGGTGCTTTATGTTGGGGTTGGTATGGGAATTTGATGCTGGAGAGAGAGTTTTTGAAAACAGATGATTTTTTAATGAATCATGATGTATTTGTGAAGGTATTGGTATGTTGGGGTATTTTTGCTATATATACCCGTTGGACTCGAGATTTCCGTCATTTGGCACGGAATCACTTCTCTCCCTCTCCTCTCCCCTCCCTCTCTTATCGTGCAACCCCTCTTTCCCTAACCCTTATCTTTTCTCTTTGGAGAAAAATGACCCGGAGGCTCGGTTTAGGAGCCGGATTCTTCGAAGATAAGTTGGTAATCTCCTTCCCCTCGCTTTTATCTTCGTTTTGATTGTGATTTTGTTGGTTTTGGTTGAGTTTTAGGTTTGGGTTGGTTTGAGTGATTTTGGTGGAAATCACAAAAATCTTTTGGGTTCGTTTTATTTTGTGTTTAGCACCCTTGTTGGAGGTTCTTGTGTGTAGATTTGTTGAGGTTTTGAGTTGGAAGGAGTTGGAGTATGATTTCTGGAGGTTTCAAACTTTTAAAAATGGAGGATTTCGAGTTTCAGGGCATGGCGATCGATCGCCCGAAGTAGGCGATCGATCGCATGCGAGCAGTAGACTTTTCTTCGAAGCAGCGATCGATCGCCACTTTGAGCGATCGATCTCCTCGCGCCAGTATGGTCTGGCGATCGATCGCCAAGGGGGCTAGCGATCGATCACCCGGTATAGCGATCGATCGCCAGCGAGTGTATGTTGGTTTTCTTGGCTTCTTCGTGGGATTTTGAATTTGCGACTTAAATGGTCGGCTTCCGGGGCAATGTTCACATTCCAATGGGAATGCTAGGCTTTTAAAATGGTTTGGTTGGAGCCAAGTTAATTCAACGGAACTCTCGGTTGAGTTTTGGCTATCTTTTAGACTTTTTAAATGGAATACTTTTGGGTTTTATGCATGCCTAGCCGGGGGCTTTTAGTTTGGTAATCGTCATGGATTGACGATAGGTTTTTGAGGTTATGAACGTGCTTAGGCACGTGGTTGCATGCTTGTGTTTAATTGTGATCTATTTGTGTATTAGCACATAATTCATCGGGTCATGGGACTCAGGCGAGGTTGGACTCGGACTACGGAATTACAAGGAACGTATTGGCGTACGAGCATAGCCTATTATAATGTTGCAACTGTAAAAATGTATGGTATGTGATAATTGCTTAAATGGGCATTGGAACACATGGTGTGTGTGTAAGTAACCCGATGAGCATACAACGCAGCGGAATAAAAAATTGGGATTACTAACACCGGATCTATACATAGGGATTCATATCGGATTAGAGTAATACATAAGAGTCTCACCCTTGTAGCGTGTTTGAAGCAGATTCCACGGAGCAGCACGTCCAACGAACTCCGAGTCACAAACGAAAGTTTTCACCTTCGTCTCTACGGTATCCACACGATCAAATCGAAAGGCATGTTCAAGAACAAGTTGCTAGACTTATTCTTGAACCAATACACAAAGCAAACTCGATTCACAATCGAATAATGGCTCAAAACCACCAAGGAACCACACGGCTATTGAGGAGGCCGAGAGCTCAAGATGGTGGCGGCCGAGAGCTTCCTTTTGTTGTGTAGGTTTTGTGTTATGAAAATTGTCTTGCAATTAAAACCTTGTAATCATCTTTTATATAATTAATTAAAGGCTTTCATAAAGCCTCATGGGCTTAAGCCCATGATTTAATTAATCATCATGATTATTAATTAAGACTCCTCTTAATTATTTAATTCATCCCATGAATTTAAATTCCCTTCTCGATTTAATCTTTTGTGCGACCCGATAGGATTTCGTAATGTTGGTAGTGACATAAAATCTCATTTTATGTCGCAAGCATTGAGCGGTATCTAGCAACACATCGATGCTACCCATATTACGAGAATGTCAATGACTCGACATAACCTTTAGAACTTGTGATAATATTAATCATGTCACTTAATCCCTTTGTCCATTGTGTTTAGATTGAACACGAGTCATGGAATAGTCATACTCGTATATTCAATCTTTATTTCTTGATCCCCAAGTAGAACTAGAATAAACGAATAAGCTCGATATCTCATATCGACTCATTCGAGTATGGCCATGCATTTAGTTCTCACTTGATCAAGGGCCAAACACATCTCCTGTTATATGGGAGGGACAAATCCTATCTCGATCAGTCAACATCCCTCTACATAATTCGTAGTGTATCCAATAGTCGCCTTTATAGTTTACCCTGTTATGGGTAACGTTTGACGATATCAAGATACATAACTCCTTATGTTGGGATCTCTGATGATCACAAGTCGTAAGGATTACATACATTATTATCACTATGAGAATTGCATATGACGATCATATAACTATCCATGTTGCATTCTCATGGTGGGTCTGTTCAGTACATCGTTCTCTAACATGTACCCATATGTTGATTTGATATCTCATATCAATGAACAATTCATCGATCAACACATACTAGTCTCTACGTATTATCATTATCCTATTCATGATAATACTTGACTAGGAACATCTTTAAGAATAATACAATATTATTCTAAGGACATTAACATATATATTAATTCACAATGCACAGTTAAAAGAATAATATATAATAATGAATTGCCATTCATAAATCCATAAACATTGTATGTCTTAAACAATCATCTAATGACTTGTCTTAGGGCATATCCCAACAAATCTCCCACTTGCACTAAGACCACTCAGACATATACCTAATGCCTTGAGATCTAGTATGACGATCATGCTTCTGCTGTGACAGCGGCTTCGTCAATGGGTCAGATACATTATCATCTGTTGGTACTTTGCATATTTTAACATCTCCCCTTTCAACGATTTCTCGAATGAAATGGAAACGCCTAAGTATGTGCTTGGATCTTTGGTGAGATCTTGGTTCCTTAGCCAATGCGATCGCTCCATTGTTGTCACAATAGAGTTCTATCGGATCTTTAATGCTAGGCACCACTCCCAGTTCAGAAATGAACTTCCTCATCCAAACAGCTTCCTTTGCTGCATCCGAGGCAGCAGTATACTCAGCTTCCGTTGTAGAATCGGCTACTGTTTCTTGCTTTGAACTCTTCCAGCTCACAGCACCACCATTTAGGCAATACACATATCCAGATTGCGATCGAAAATCATCTTTGTCGGTTTGGAAGCTAGCATCAGTGTAACCCATTACATTGAGCTCTTCCTCACCTCCATAAATCAAGAATGTATCCTTAGTCCTTCTCAAGTACTTCAGGATGTTCTTGACAGCAATCCAGTGACCTTCACCTGGATCAACTTGATATCTGCTCGTCATGCTCAAAGCATACGATACATCGGGACGAGTACATATCATGGCATACATGATAGATCCAATAGCTGACGCGTATGGAATCTTACTCATGCGTTGTCTCTCATCTGGTGTTGAAGGACACTGTTCCTTCGAGAGATAAATACCATGTGTCATAGGCACGAATCCTTTCTTGGATTCTTGCATGCTAAACCTTTTAAGCACCTTGTCTATGTATGTACTTTGACTTAGACCAAGAAGCCTTCTCGATCTATCTCTATAGATCTTGATTCCTAATACATAGGTGGCTTCTCCTAAGTCTTTCATCGAAAAGCAGTTCCCTAGCCAAATCTTTACAGATTGCAAGGCAGGGATATCATTTCCAATAAGAAGTATGTCATCTACATACAACACTAGGAAAATGATTACGCTCCCACTGACCTTCTTGTAGACACAAGGTTCATCTTCGTTTTTGATAAAACCAAACTCTTTGATTGCATCATCAAAACGAAGATTCCTAACTCCGAGAAGCTTGCTTCAATCCATAAATGGATCGTTGTAGCTTGCATATCTTTCCAGCATCCTTTGGATCGACAAAACCCTCGGGCTGTGTCATGTACACATCCTCGAGCAGATTTCCATTAAGGAAAGCTGTTTTGACATCCATCTGCCAGATTTCATAATCATGAAATGCAGCTATTGCAAGTAAGATCCTTATGGATTTAACCATGGCCACTGGTGAAAAGGTTTCATCATAGTCAATACCATGAATTTGTTTGAATCCTTTTGCAACCAGCCGACCTTTATAGGTTTGTACGTTACCATCCATATCGGTCTTTTTCTTGAAAATCCATTTGCACCCTATGGGTCGTACCCCTTCTGGTGGATCAACCAAAGTCCATACTTGGTTTGCATACATGGATTCCATCTCTGATTTCATGGCCTCTTGCCATTTCTCAGAATCATTGCCCATTATAGCTTGTTGATAAGATGACGGCTCCTCATCAATAAGTAGTAAGTCACCTTGTTGAGTCACAAGAAATCCATATCTCTGTGGCTCCCGGTGTTCTCTTACAGACCTACGCTGGGCTTGTGTCTCTTGAGCAGGTACTTCTTCCACAACTGCTTGTGGTGCCTGCTCTGTTTCCATCTCAATCTCAGGTTCAGTGTTTTCTTGTGGTTTAACTTCACTAAGTTCTATTTTTCTCCCACTGGTTTTTCTAGAAATAAATTCTCTTTCAAGAAATACACCAGTCCGAGCAACAACTACTTTGTTCTCGGTGGGATAATAGAAATAGTACCCTTTCGTTTCCTTAGGATACCCCACAAATAAACACTTATCAGATTTGGGTCCAAGTTTGTTAGTGGCGTGACGTCTAACGAAAGCCTCACAACCCCAAATCTTCATAAAAGACATACTAGGACGCTTCCCAGTCCATATCTCATATGGTGTCTTTTCCACTGATTTAGATGGAACACGGTTCAGTAAGAAAATTGCTGTTTCTAGAGCGTGTCCCCAAAACGATATCGGAAGATCTGCATGACTCATCCTTGATCTAACCATGTCTAACAAGGTTCGATTTCTCCTCTCGGATACACCATTCCATTGTGGAGTATACGGAGGAGTGAGTTGTGGGACTATCCCACACTCCTTTAGATAGTCATGAAACTCTTGGCTTAAGTATTCACCTCCTCGATCTGATCGAAGGATTTTGATACTTTTGCCAAGTTGGTTTTGTACTTCATTCTTGAAATCCTTGAACTTTTCAAAGGTTTCATGTTTATGTTTCATTAGGTACACATACCCATATCTACTGAGGTCATCAGTAAATGTAACGAAGTATTGAAAACCACCTCTAGCTTGTGTACTTATTGGTCCACATACATCACTATGTATTAGTCCCAATAAAACATTTGCCCTTTCAACATGTCCCTTGAAAGGGGCTTTAGTCATCTTGCCCATTAAACAAGATTCGCATGTTTCATATGATTCAAAATCAAATGAATCTAATACTCCATCCTTATGAAGTTTAGATATGCGGTTCTCGTTTATGTGGCCCAAGCGACAGTGCCAGAGATAAGTCGGATTACAATCATTATTTTTAATCCTTTTAGTATTTATGTTATAGATAGGCATATCAAGATTCAATACATAAAGACCATTCACCATTTGTGCACTAGCATAAAACATATCATTTAAATAAATAGAACAACAATTGTCCTTTATTATAAATGAAAAACCATACTTGTCTAAACAAGAAATAGAAATAATGTTTTTAGTAATTGAAGGCACAAAATAACAGTCTTTTAAAATCAGTGATAAACCAGAAGGTAAAGCTAAATGATAATCTCCTATAGCTAATGCAGCAACTCTTGCTCCATTTCCAACTCGGAGATCAACTTCACCTTTCGCCAATGTCCTACTCCTTTTGAGATCCTGCACATTTACACAAATGTGAGATCCACATCCAGTATCTAATACCCATGATGAAGAAGTAGATAAATTGACTTCTATAACAAAAATACCTGAAGCGGAAGTCATACTTCCTTTCTTTAGATCCTCCAGATATACTTTGCAGTTTCTTTTCCAATGGACGGTCTCACCGCAATGGAAACAGTTCCCTTCCTTTGCTATCCCTCCCTTTGGCTTTAGTGCAGAAGACTTTGGCTTAGATTTAGCAAAGACCTTCTTTGCTTTCTTGTTGCCTTTAGCTTTGGCCCTTCCTTTGCCCTTATTCACAATAAGGACATTTGTGGCCTTAGTCTTCTTAGTATTTGCTTCATATGTTCTCAACATACCAAGCAACTGTGGTAGAGTCTTTTCCATGTCAGTCATATTGTAATTTATTACAAATTGACTGAAGCTCTCAGGCAACGATTGCAAGATTACATCGGTGGCCAACTCTTGGTCCAATGGAAAACCCAGCTTGTCCAGATTCTCAATGTACCCAATCATCTTGAGTACATGAGTTCCAACCAAGCTTCCTTCTACCATCCTGTACTGAAATAACGCCTTAGAGACGTCATTCCTCTCTTGTCTTGCTTGCTGTTGGTACAACTGCTTTAAGTGTTCAATCATATCGAACGCCTCCATTTCCTCATGTTGCTTCTGAAGCTCAGAGTTCATGGTGGCAAGCATGAGGCACCCAACATCAAGTGCGTCACTCTGATGCTTCTTGTAAGCATCTTTTTCAGCTCTTGTAGCTGTTAGGGGAGGTTCCTCAGCGGGCAAGGGTTCCTCTAGGACATATTGTTTCTTTTCTTGTTTGAGGACTATCCTCAAGTTCCTATGCCAGTCTAGGAAATTTGTCCCATTTAATTTGTCCTTCTCAAGGACCGATCGCAGTGATAAAGTGCTAGTAACGTTGTTAGTTGCCATGGATATCTACAATATAAATATGCAAAATAAGTTTATGATTTAAATCATTTAACATGGTCTTATATTAAATGATACTCCCACTATTTTGTTTGAAAAATATCAACCCTCGAAACCTTTAGTGGGCCAAGATCCATATTTCACCTAATCTTGAGTTAGCTTTGGCTAATCGCCCAAGACTCGGTTATTTAGGTAGACAACACTTTGTCAATTATATCACATATAATTCTTGGATAGTTGGACGAACAACACTTTGTTCAATTCATCAAATGAATTATAATCCAACCCATGCCTCTAGGTTCCCAATCCTATTGAGATAACCTAGTTAAGTCGCACCCAATTAAAGTATAACGGATATCACTTTTATCCTTTCGCGCCTTACTAAGATTACCACGGTGCTTTGCTTTGGCAAACCCACACATGTACAATCGAAGTTATTGACGAGTACTTTTATTTTGGAAGGCATCTAAAACTTAATATTTTAGAGGGATTTATTGATCTCATGATTAATTTGATAATTTAAAATATGTCCACTACATATAGTTGTATACATATCTACATATATGTGTAATACTATTATCAAACTAAAACATAAGATAAATCATGCATCAACATACATAATTAAACGTGACATGGTTATAGCCCCTACTATTGATTTTCTCAAGCCAATGAAAATCCTATGAGTCAACCTAAGGTAACTTCAGTAAGCACCTTCCTTTGGCTCCAATTTGTGAATGGCCTCCTCATCCCGGCACGATGCTCCATCTTCATTGATCACCATCAATAAAATAAACTACACTATTTACAAGATATAGAATTCCTCGATTCACATTCGAGGGGAACATAGGGGAGGGATTACATTTAGAATGAAATAGAGAAAGGCACGACACGCAGGTCGTATTATAAATTACAAACATCCACAAATCCTATCTAATAGGTCAAAGGGCTATAACCACGCACCATGCTCAAACAACACATAAAGCATGCATTAACATTTAATTAATTAAATTCTAAACATTTTAAATTTAATTCTAATTAAAACTGTAAAATAATTTTTGAAAAATTATCGTACGCTCGGGACATCACATGCCACGAACTAAAGCGACTAAGACTCGAACCACCATGGTTCGAACCATGAAGCACACGGCTGGACCAATAGTGGGCCTAGGGTTCGAAACCCTAGCCCATGGCCGAGCCATGCTCGAGCGGGTGGCGGCGAGCCCATGCACGGCTGCTAGGGTTCGAAACCCTAGCCGTCATGAGTTAGCCGTCACGAGCCAATGGGTTCAAAAACCCTAATTTTGCGGCGGCTCGGCTCATGCTCGAGCCAAGGTCCGAACCCTAGCCCTTAAGCGGCGGCTGCTTGGCCATGCACGAGCCAATGGGTTCGAAACCCTAGCAACATGCGGCGGCCGTGAGCCATGATGACTAGGGTTCGAAACCCTAGCCTTTTGGTGGCTGCGGCCGTGAGCCAGGGTGACTAGGGTTCGAAACCCTAGTCCTTTGGTGGCTGCGGCCGTGAGCCATACATGAGCTAACACATCGATTTTACGCTTTCATGTATCGTATACAATTATTCGCCAATTATATCAAATACAATTATACGATGATTTTCATAAACTCAATTTATTTCATATCATATATGAATTAAACAGTTTTAATAGCATGCAATATTAATTCTAATATGATTAACATAATTTAATCACATAAATCCGATATGAGCCTTGTACACGGCTCTGATACCACTGTAAGTAACCCGATGAGCATACAACGCAGCGTAATAAAAAATTGGGATTACTAACACCGGATCTATACATAGGGATTCATATCGGATTAGAGTAATACATAAGAGTCTCACCCTTGTAGCGTGTTTGAAGCAGATTCCACGGAGCAGCACGTCCAACGAACTCCGAGTCACAAACGAAAGTTTTCACCTTCGTCTCTACGGTATCCACACGATCAAATCGAAAGGGATGTTCAAGAACAATTTGCTAGACTTATTCTTGAACCAATACACGAAGCAAACTCGATTCACAATCGAATAATGGCTCAAAACCACCAAGGAACCACACGGCTATTGAGGAGGCCGAGAGCTCAAGATGGTGGCGGCCGAGAGCTTCCTTTTGTTGTGTAGGTTTTGTGTTATGAAAATTGTCTTGCAATTAAAACCTTGTAATCATCTTTTATATAATTAATTAAAGGATTTCATAAAGCCTCATGGGCTTAAGCCCATGATTTAATTAATCATCATCATTATTAATTAAGACTCCTCTTAATTATTTAATTCATCCCATGAATTTAAATTCCCTTCTCGATTTAATCTTTTGTGCGACCCGATAGGATCTCGTAATGTTGGCAGTGACATAAAATCTCATTTTATGTCGCAAGCATTGAGCGGTATCTAGCAACACATCGATGCTACCCAAATTACGAGAATGTCAATGACTCGACATAACCTTTAGAACTTGTGATAATATTAATCATGTAACTTAATCCCTTTGTCCATTGTGTTTAGATTGAACACGAGTCATGGAATAGTCATATTCGTATATTCAATCTTTATTTCTTGATCCCCAAGTAGAACTAGAATAAACGAATAAGCTCGATATCTCATATCGACTCATTCGAGCATGGCCATGCATTTAGTTCTCACTTGATCAAGGGCCAAACACATCTCCTGTTATATGGGAGGGACAAATCCTATCTCGATCAGTCAACATCCCTCTACATAATTCGTAGTGTATCCAATAGTCGCCTTTATAGTTTACCCTGTTACGGGTATCGTTTGACGATATCAAGATACATAACTCCTTATGTTGGGATCTCTGATGATCACAAGTCGTAAGGATTACATACATTATTATCACTATGAGAATTGCATATGACGATCATATAACTATCCATGTTGCATTCTCATGGTGGGTCTGTTCAGTACATCGTTCTCTAACATGTACCCATATGTTGATTTGATATCTCATATCAATGAACAATTCATCGATCAACACATACTAGTCTCTACGTATTATCATTATCCCTTTCATGATAATACTTGACTAGGAACATCTTTAAGAATAATACAATATTATTCTAAGGACATTAACATATATATTAATTCACAATGCACAGTTAAAAGAATAATATATAATAATGAATTGCCATTCATAAATCCATAAACATTGTATGTCTTAAACAATCATCTAATGACTTGTCTTAGGGCATATCCCAACAGTGTGATAATTGCATTATATGGACATTGAAATACATGGTATGTGGTAATTGCATCAAATAGGTATTGAAATGCATGGTACATGATACTTGCTATAAATGGCTAACGATATGCATGGTAAATGATATTTACGTCAAATGGTTATACATTGGGAACCATACGGTGCCGCTATTGAGCGAGCAATGATTTGGGATGCTGTCGCCGTTGAGCGACCATCAGTTATGAAGCCGCTATTGTTGACCGCGGGGTTTAGAATGCCGCTATTGTGGAGCGAGCAATAAAATAGGAACATGGAATCATTGGTTAGATATATGTGAGATCTACGGTCTTTTATATAATGATTTTACCATATTGATTATGGAACTGGCATAATAGAACGGTATTAGTTAATCTATGTGGCGATTAACTGGCTTTGGGAATTTGATGAGTTTGGTTATTTTGAGAACAGGGACAATACAGGGGATCCGGATGAGGGTGTTACCATCCAGGGAGAGTCATTTAAATTATGGCATTTACATTCTGTATTTGAATTGCAATGTTATGATTATTGGATTGGTGGTATTGGTATGCTCACCCCGTGTGGGGGCTGTCTCTGTTGGGCAGGTGTTACAGGTGTAGCAGCAGCTTTGGAGTTGAGCTCGGGTTGTTGATTTGAGGTACTTCCAGGATCGAGGTACCAGAGCTGGTTGAATAAGTGCATAGATCCAGAGTTGAGGTCGAGCTGTGCTTGGGAGGTGCTTCCAGGATTGAAGTGCAAGTAACGGTATCCGGTAGAGTGTTTTATACATTAGATACACGCGTGTTCATTGGGTGCTCTTATGTGAGTACATTTTACGTGTATATGGAATGTATAAATGGGCTACGATTCTTCCATATTCATTCATGGTTTGCATGCAATTAAATATGGAATTGCCAAATGAACTGAGAGCATATTAGTGTATTATAAGGGTGCATGTTATATAAATAATCCTGGTTGGGGAATTTGAATATTATGCTGATAGAATGCAAGAACTTTTCTGGATAGCATATGGTGTTGCACTTGCACATGGCTTTTCCCCATGATAGTATGATTATATGCACTAATGGTACGGATTAATACACTAATAACGGGTTAAGGGCACGGGGGTCCTTACAATCTATCATCTCGGATTAGTGCCAACATACCACAAATTGTCATGTGTCATATATGTAGTCCTACTAGCCCATTATCACTTATGCACATACTCTCGGTTATGCTTTCATACTAGATACTTTCTTTAAGAATTATATATTATGATCTCCCCGAAATGATTATGTGCATTTAAATATTTATTATGTTATATGAGGATTATGGTGTTAAATTGTGGAGTTGATTTATTTATATTGGAAAATGCTTAGTCATGTGGTGATCATGGTCTATTAAAGCATTTCAGGGTGCATGTGATATATGTTGGGATTTTAGGTTATGTCATGATTATTTGGGGTGGGTGTTTTGAGGAATGTATTAATTAAGTAAAGATATAAAATATCGAGTGAGGATATTTAATACATCGTGCTAAATACCGGAGCACAATTAAACACCACATGGCACCCCAACCTCACCACCCCACCCCCATCACTCGGTCACCAACCCATCCCCCTCAACCCATATTTCCTTCTCTTCCCCACTACTCCACCTCCAATCATTTTCCTCCTCTCATTTTCTCCTCTCAAAAAAACTTCTAGAAGAGCTGCATTAAGGGAGGGAAAAAGGCTGGTAAAGGTGTTCAAAATTAATACCAAAAG
This sequence comes from Haberlea rhodopensis, assembly GCA_907163345.1. Taxonomy (NCBI): domain Eukaryota; kingdom Viridiplantae; phylum Streptophyta; class Magnoliopsida; order Lamiales; family Gesneriaceae; genus Haberlea; species Haberlea rhodopensis. Next base: position 353,551 of record CAJQUN010000201.1, read on the forward strand.
AGGAGCAAAAAGGGGATAAGATTTGGTGACTCTGTTTTTCTAGAAGTTTGGTTAAGTTTGGGTTTGGTTGGGTGGTTTTAATGCATGTTAGGGTAGCTTCGGGTGGAACCTTAGCTTAGGTACTTGCATGGAAGTATTTTGTAGCCCCTAGCATGTTTGTTCGAGCATGTTGCATGTTTTATGTGTTAGATTACTTGTTATGAAAAGGAGTGCTCGAAAATCTGGGTAAGATTATAATTGCCCTGTTTTCTGTAAATTTGGATGCGATCAAAGTTTATGAGGATGTTATGACGCATGCTAGCTTAGGTTTTGTGAAACCTTTGATTTAAGTGCTTACATAGAAGTTTTATGAAGTTCCTAGCATGTTTGTTTGGGCAAGTTTTATGTGTTATGAAGTGGGTTGCCTGCTGTAATACCCCCGAAATGTCATGTAATTATGTGCTATGATGATGATTTACGATGTGTTTAAGAGGGTTGTGGTGTATTTAATTGGGGGCTATGATTATGTTATGATGATATGATGTGGGAAGCATGTTGAGTTTTTTAGAGGATGTATTATTTAAATGAAGATGAAAAATATCGAGTTAGGATATTTTTTTATGCATCGTGTTAAATATCGGGGCACAATTAAACACCACATGGCACCCCAACCCACACCACCCCCCTCAACCCATACCCATTCCAGCAAGCTGCTGCTGCCCATACCTCCACTTGCCTCCCAATCATTCAATACCCATCATTCCTTCTCCCCAGTCTTTCTTCCCAAAATTTCGTCCAACATTTAGTAGCCAAGAAGGAGGAGGAGATCAGCCATTTCAAGGCTTGGAACTTGCCAAATATTGGTGCAAAAGAGGGTGAGGAACAATATCTTGCTTGGGTGAATTTTTGGGTTAAGTTTTGTTTTGTTGTGATGATTATGTTGCATGCTAGCTTAGGTTTTGTTAAACCTTAAGTTTAAGTGCTTATATAGAAGTTTTATGAAGCCCCTAGCATGTTAGTTCGAGCATGTTACATGTTTTATGTGATAGATTTCTGGCTATGAAACTATGTGCTCGAAAATCTTGGCAAAGATGAACATGCTCTGTTTTCTGTATAAGTTGGTTGAGGTTGAAGATTTTGTTGATATTATGATGCATGTTAGCTTAGGTTTTGTTAAACCTTTGATTTAAGTACCTACATGGAATTTTTATGAAGTTCCTAGCATGTGTGTTTGAGCAAGTATGATGTGTTATGAAGTAGATTTGATGATATGAAATGAAGTCCTCAAAATTCTGGAAAAAATCCCGATTTTCAGAGTGCTCGATCGATCGAGATTCTTGTACCGATCGATCGAGCGCGGTAGAAAGTTTAAAGCATGGTTTGAATTTCAGGTGCCGATCGATCGAAGGATTTTCCGATCGATCGATGAAGCTCCTCGATCGATCGGTAAAATATTTCGATCGATCGATCGAGGCAGAGTGTTTGGGCACTGTTTATGCACAGTTTCTCGATCGATCGAGACCTTGGGGCCGATCGATCGAGAGAGGCAGAATGTTGAAAAATAAAATGATGATTTATTTTGTTAAGTTTATGGTATGAGATGGTATTGAGGCATCTAATATGTTATTATGTGGTCTTGTAGAACCATCCCAGGTACCAGCACAGTCAAGGAGATAAAGTCTGTTGACTCCTCCTCATTTTGAAAAGGTACGTAAGAGACGTACGGGCATCGGACGGTAAAACACATCTCTACACTATGACTATGCATTTATCGCATGAATATTTACGATGAAATGATGATGTTCATACGATGTTTATATAAGGATGTGATATGATGTTTATATAATGATATGATACGATGTTTATGATGTGGTAAGATGCCACAGGGTAAGATGCCCATATGGTAAGATGCCATACGATATTTATTATGTGGTAAGATGCCACAGGTAAGATGCCCATATGGTAAGAGGCCATACGATGTCTATTATGTGGTAAGATGCCACGGGGTAAGATGCCCATATGGTAAGAGGCCATACGATATTATGATGTGGTAAGATGCCACAGGGTAAGATGTCCATATGCATGAATACGAATCAGGGACAACAAAAAGAAGTTAATGAAATAACCAGCATATCTACTTAACCAATATTTCATGCATTTACTGTGATGTTTTTATGATGTTAAGTAAGATTGAATATGCTCATGATGTGTTGTCCCTGTAGGTACACTTTTGGACTAAAGGACTAAGGGTCGGGTTGAGGCAGTGAGCTACGAGGAACACAGGAATGTTTAAGTTTCAAGTTATGATTAGTATCTACTCTAGGAGTAGTGTAAATCTAAATGTTGACATTCTTTTGGGAATGTAATGAATTATTTTTGAAGTTTTGTATTTTGGCCTGTAATCCTGTTAGCTCATGTAACAACCGGAACCTTAAGATGTTATTTAATGCATAATTAGTCCTTCTTATGTCACTATAACACTGTTAAGGTGAGAAGACCCCACATTAATGGTATCAGAGCAGTGGTTAGATAACCCGGGAATAAGTGAAGGGTAGCCTTAGCAATAAGTTGGCTAGGTGCTTACTTTTAAACATGTTTTATATGTATGTTGCATATGAAGTAGAAGATGTTATACTAACATGTTTAATTATCTAACGATGTACTTTAAGAACTGCTTTTGGTATTGTTGTTAACCCTTGTGTTGCAGTATGGCAGCAAATGCTGAAGTAGGTGATGCGATTAGCGTCAATGCGAGTGCTGGGTGTACGAATCCACTACCACCGCCAGCCTTGGGGGAAGAGCCCTCTGAACAGCAATTATTACCTGGGGAGTTGAGCTTGTCTCAGTTTTTGACATACCGACCTCCGATGTTCGAAGGAACGGAAACCGGGGAAATGGCCGAGGAGTGGCTAGAGAGGATAGAGCAGATATTTGTGGCAGCGCCTTGTGCAAAGACGGCATGGATCAGATTAGCAGAATTTCAGTTGGCTAAGAAGGCACTGATGTGGTGGAAGACCATAGTGATAGAGCAAGAGGCTCAGGGTCAGGAAATCAATTGGAAACTGTTCAGGACTAGGTTTCTGACCCGCTATTTCTCAGCTGCTGCGAGACAGGCTAAAGAGGATGAGTTTACCAACTTAAGACAAGGTACCATGCCTGTATCAGACTATGCTCTACATTACTGTTCTTTACTCCGTTATGTGCCCCACATTGCTGCGAACACCCAGGCCAAGATGAGGAATTTTATGAAAGGATTGAGGCCGGAACTGTATGACAGGGTAATTACCTATGGCCCTGCCTATTTTGATGATGCACTTGCAAGGGCTGAGCTAGCCGAACTAGGAGTTGGAGCATATCCTGATGCAGTGCCACCTCCAGCACCCCCTCAGAAATCTACTTCTGACAATTTGAAGCCCAGGGGTGATCAGTTTAAGCCTAGGGGGAACACTTCAGCGTCGAGATTCAGTGGCAAGAGGCCCGAGAATCGTTGGAAGGGGAATCGTAGGAATGACGCCCCTACGGGAAGAGGACAGCCTCAGGGAGACAGATCTGGAAGGGTTCAGTGCACTCTTTGTGGGCAACCCCATTTAGCAAAAGACTGCGTAGGATGCTATGTTTGTGGCGACAGAGGCCACTTTGCTCGGCAGTGTCCCAACAGGGGAAGACAGCAGAACTCTGCGGGGAGGCCTGCGGACGGAGCAGCACAGCACAGACCACCTTTTGCACCGAGGCAGTATGGAGGTCAGCCCATGGGGCCACCTCAGGGGCAGGTTTACGCTTTGACGAGGGAGCAGGCTACAGCGGCTCCGGAGGAGGTTATAGCGGGTACGTGCCTTTTATTTACGCACCCTGCTTTTATATTGATAGACACAGGTGCGTCACACTCTTTTGTGTCGACGAGTTTTGTGGAAAGGCACCACATATGCAATTCTCCGTCACCCATGTCTCTTATGGTCTCGATACCCGCTGGAAGAAGTTTGACTACAGATCAGATTGTTTTTGATGGCCCCATTTATTTTGAGGATAACGAGTTAAGGTCGGATTTGATTGTGCTAGGAATGTCAGACTTCGATTGTATTGTGGGCATCGATGTGCTGAACAAGTATCCGCTCCCAAGGATTGATGATTTGTTTGACCAACTGCAGGGTACGAGGCTCTACAGTAAGATCGATCTGAGGTCGGGGTACCATCAGTTCGAGTAAGGGAAGATGATGTTCAGAAGACAGCTTTCAGGACTAGATGTGATGACCAGGGATTATAGATGTCAATCCCAGAGTGTTAATAACCCCTAAAGTTGTTTTACGTGGCGATTTGGAGTTTAATCGAGGTGTTGGGCCTTCTGGGCTCGTTTATTTGGGTAGTTGGGATCGTTGGATCCCGAGGTTGAGATTGGGCCTTCTAGGCTCGTTTATTTGGGTAGTTGGGATCGTTGGATCCCGAGGTTGAGATTGTATTCTCATTGCGGTGTAAAACCTAAGAGTTGGGTTTCTGATGTGTCTCGGGATCTGGGGTGCTTGTGTGGCACCGGTAGGGGGTTTTGGAGTTAGAGAGAGAGTTTTTGAAAACAGATGATTTTTAATGAATCATGATGTATTTGTGGGGCTATTAGTATTTCGGGGTATTTTTGCTATAAATACCAGTTGAACCCGAGATTTTAATAAAAGAAATCATTTCAACTCAACCTTGCACGTTTCTCTCTCCCCGCGTTCAGCCATTCCCGATTTCCCTCGACCCCGCCGCTTCTAGCCGTGAGCCTGCCGCCGTCCGGCCGCCATCCGGCGCGTGCGACCCGCCATCGGCTTCGTCTCGTCCAGGCGCAGCTTCCCACACCAGCAATTCGAGGTTTAGTCACGATTTGAGTTCGGATTTTACAGGAAAGCGCCGATCCCCAATTTCTAGGGTTCTTCGATTTTGAGCGATTTTCCTTCCGATCTTTGTATGGGCAACCTTCCTTACCCCTTTTCCATGCTTTTCATGTAATTCCCTGCTAAATTTGGTGGTATTGTGTTCGAATTTAAGGAATTGGGTTCGAATTTAGGGCTTTGAGTTCGAATTTTGGGGGTTTTGGAAGGGGGCGATGATTCTTGTTGTTAATCGATTATTACATGTTTTAGATGTATTATGGTGCTTGGTTGGGTTCGAATTGTGATGCTAGGGTTCGAATTATTGAAGGTGTTCTTGAGCAATTTTTCGATATGTCGCATTCTTTTTCCCTCCCTGCATGTGCCCTGCCCCGGGTCTTTTATATCATTTATTGTCGTGTGTTGACAATATTTTGAGGGTTATGGGTGTGCTTGAGCATGGGTTGCATGTTCGTAAATAATTGTGAATTATTTATCGTGTTAGCACATCGTTCCTCGGGGCATGGAACTCGAACAAGTCTGGCTCGAACTTCGGAGATTTAAGGTACGTGCGACGTACGAGCATTTCTTTATATGAGAGCATTTGTGAAATGCATAATGTATTTTGATTGCATTGAATAATTGTGCGTATGGTTATATATATATGTTGATATAACTAAGGAACGACCAAATCTTGATATCGCCGTCACAAGCGTGCGTGACACTAGAGTAGGATAACTCTTACATGATATATGGGGTACTGGATTTATATGACCAATATAGGGCATTGAGATGCCTGAGAATAATCGTGGAATCATGTATTCATTATAAGACATTTGAGATGTCTAAGTATAATGGAGAATTGGTAAAATAAATGCTAGGCATTTGAGCTATCTGTGATTGATAGCGAGGTTGTGAAATCAGTATTAGATATTGAGATATTATATTTGCATATATAATGAAATTGGAATCACTATCTATTGATATTCGAGAATTAGGCATGTGATGAGTTAAATCAATGTGTTGATTTACTGATTTTTGAGAATTGATGAGTTTGATGATTGTGAGAACAGGGACAGTACACGGAATCCCGGATGAGGACGTTGCCATCCAGGGAGTATCATTTAAATTCATTAGTATTTACTTTTGTTGTAAATTATGAATTTCATTACTGTGATTATGGGATTTTGTGTATTGGTATGCTAACCCCGTTGGGGGCTGTCTCTGTTGAGGCAGGTGAACAGGTACATCGGTGGCTTTGTAGATGAGCTCGAGCTGTTGATTGGATGTACCCCCAGGATCGTGGTACCAGGGCTTGATGGAGCACGGTATCGTATAGAGTACTCATATACACCTGAGGGTTATATACACATTCATGATGCTCGCATGTGTAGCACGGTTATACTTGTATATGGGTTGTATATAAAGGCATGAGCCTTTCTCTCTTTCATTCTATGTTGCATGCAATTAAGGGTAGAATTGCTAATGATATAAGAGTCATTGGTGTATTATGTGGGTGTTGAAACCCACTTTTGTTGACATATGTGTGGTGTCTTCCCTGGCTGGGAATTTACTTGGTATTGCTGTATTATGATGAGTATTATGTTTTCCCTGGCTGGGAATTATGTTATGTGTTGTGCTTTTAGTTTGGGATAGCTCTATTTATGGGGAGACTCTGCCCAAATTTTTATAAAAGTCTACAATGTAAAAAGTGGCACAAAGGGGATGGTAATGGGCGAACTTTATGAGTCTAATTGTTGTTAGGCTGATGATCTTATAACATTGAGTATTAAAGAAAATTTTGTAATTGCCATTCAATGGTAAAGCATCATCTGAGTTTCCCGATTGATATTTATTTAAAGCATGTGCCACACATAGTGGTTAATACAATAATCAAGGGTTAAGGGCTTGGGGTCCTTACATTAGTGGTATCAGAGCAGTGGTTGCTCATTGGGGCTGTTAAGGGCCTAGGAAGTTATTGATAGCACATATTTATGCATGATGGCATTAATGTCGTACGACATAACTAATTGTTTATGTGCTTTTATGATATGAAAAGTGGTATTGCTAACCATTGTGGTTGCAGGAATCGTGTGCGACGCAATAGGAGGGCATTAATAGTAATGTCTGGCACTCTGTATGTTATGTGCCAAGGAATCTGGTTTTTTTTAAGAAATTCAGGTAAACGGATATTTCTGAGGTAACATGTCTTGGTATACGTATTGACATGCAAGTGGTTGCATATATGTATTGAATGTTTGATGCATAGCGTATATGGCTATTGTTGCTAACCCTGATGGTTGCAGGTTACAGGAAATATGGAGTACGAAAAGGAATGATGATTATACATATGTACGGACATCCCAAGGGTAACATGTATTATGTGTTTAATTATTTAACACAAGGTAAATCAAGGTATGCATAAGATAGTGCATTATGATATGATACATGTTGATACGCATCGTTTTGCATATGTATGTTGTGAAATATAAGAGGTGTATTTCACGAGTCAAGGTTATCCTAGTGAGGATTTTAATGCTTACGCTAAACTCCATAAGAAGCGAGGAAGAATTCCGCTTACGTGGAGAAGTAAGAAGCATTGAAATGCAATACTGATAAGTGACTCAATTCCATAAGAAGCAAGAATTCTGCTTACGTGGATTCCATAAGAAGCGAGGAAGAATTCCGCTTACGTGGATTTCCATAAGAAGCAAGAATTCTGCTTATGTTGATTCCATAAGAAGCGAGGAAGAATTCCGCTTACGTGGAAAAGGAAGGAGGAATCATAATTTCATGTGTCGATTTATATTCATTTCTTATGAGGACACGGATGATAGCGATGGTTCATTCCGCTATATTGATTGGCGATGGTTCTTGCCGCCAGATGTATTGATAGCGATGGTTCATTCCGCTATATTAATTGGCGATGGTTCTTGCCGCCAGATGTATTGATAGCGATGGTTCATTCCGCTATATTGATTGGCGATGGTTCTTGCCGCCAGATGTATTGATAGCGATGGTTCATTCCGCTATATTGATTGGCGATGGTTCATTCCGCCAGATGTATTGATAGCGATGGTTCATTCCGCTATATTGATTGGCGATGGTTCATTCCGCCAGATGTATTGATAGCGATGGTTCATTCCGCTATGTTGATTGGCGATGGTTCATTCCGCCAGATGTATTGATAGCGATGGTTCATTCCGCTATATTGATTGGCGATGGTTTATACCGCCGGGTATTGATAGCGATGCCTCTTTCCGCTATTATGCGGACGATGATTCATGCTCAGGTGTATAGCGAGGTTTAATGCCACTTATTATATGACGAGGTATCATGCCGTCGATTCTATAGCGATGGATTGTGCCGCTATGTACTCAGCACAGGATTTTGCCGCCTTCAAGCGATGGGCGCTGATTAAGCACTATTATTGAGCGACGGAGACAGGTATGCCGCTATCTTGTTAGCGATGAGGTATGGGATATTGCTATTCTATTTGATATTGCTATTCTATTTAGCATTATGATAGCTGGCATGCGTTGATATGCATGTTTTATTATGACTATTTTACTAGCATGATAGTGGATGACATACGCTGATGTACATGGACCGTCACGAGTTGACTGGGTTGTTTAGATGTCATTGTTGACATGTATCGTCACTAGTTGATGATGCCTTAAATGCCATGAGTGGGCATGTGTCGTCACGGGATGACGATGACGATGGTGTAGGAGATGTCTTATTAGACATGCATCATCGTTATGATGAACAATGCGTTGAGTATACGTATTTAGTTATATGCCTTGGGTGCCAGTGCCGAGCACAAGGTGGTGTCTACGTTACCGGTCGACGTGACCCTTATATCGAGCGGGCTGCTCGAGAAATGGATGGACGCGCTGTACAGGTGATTGTACCGTAGCATATCATTGAGGTGATCATATTACGAGTGGTGGTACCCTTGGGGTGTGCTCGTTGGAATGGTTTTTGGCATGTAAATTGATGACATGAGTAATCGTGGAGGAAATTACTCGCTTTCTGTCGATGTGACATGTGGTAGACATGGTCACACCACCCTTGAGGGTGTAGAATGGGTCCTAAGGGAGTAGGATCAGGTTATGTTAAGTACATAGGGACATTGGAGTGTCCAGGGTGTATCGGCATTAGTGGAATGTTGGGTAAAGACCCACTACTCTATTGATTTGTTTCCCATGGTATGGTAGGCCATGTGGAAACGTCTGTCTTGTTGGTAGGTTTGAGGTAAACCTAAAGAGGCAGAGACTAGTTTGTCTGCCGCGTGTGTGCAGCACCATGAGGGGCTTGCTAGAGCCGTTATACTGGTCGTTGGAACCAAGTTTGGCAAATCGTAAGGTGATACGATGTGAATTGTGGTGGACTCTAGTAGTCACCACGTCTTTGAGGTTGAGGTTGTGTATGCCTCACTGAAACGTGTATACGTTTATGTTTAATCTTGGTGAGACTTGTCTGGGACAGCTCATGATGTTGAAGTACCAACAAGAGAGTCGTCAAGTCGTTGTTGACTCGATCTAGGGAATCCGGGTATTTGGGATGCAATGGGTGTTATTGTATCCAGTTTTTTGAACGGTGGTTCGAGACTAGTGGATCTCGAGTTCGATGGCACTTCCCTTGTGGGGAAGGAGGTAGTATTATACCTATTTGGGAATCTTTGAAAGATTCGGTAAGTTGGTGCATGTGGTGTTGATTTTGGGAATCACGCCGTGTTGTTGATCGTCGATTATCATTCTCCACTGGGTAGGGAATGACTCAGAATTGACGGTTGTGTATGGGGCTTAGGGGTAGGTTGTAGATACCCGAGCCGAGTGCATTGAGTATGCATGTGATGTCAGTGCTTAGGCAGGTATACCGGTGAGTATACGGATGCCAGTTATTGATTTCCTTCTTGTCAAGCATAGAGTTATGCTATTTTGGATGGTTAAATCTCTGATGAGAGATATGGGATACCTTGAGATTGAGAATCTCCATGGCACGATAATTATGAGGAATAATCGTGAAGTTAGTTGACTCCCTTTGAGGATGGATTATCTTGTGTGGGTTAAGGTATTTCCTTATTGGTGTTTTCCTCCGAGTTATTCGATAGCCTTCCCAAGTTTGGATTGTTAAATCCTAGGATTATCAAGGGATGGAAGGAATTCAGATTGGTTGGGTGTCGCTGTCGACACAAGCGTTGAGGATGCAATGGGTTTATTGCATGTCCTTTCAGAATTTGAAACTCTGTGGAGTCTCGATTGTTTATTTATGATTAGGATGTGATTCTTGGAACATCCGGAGGTGGACATCTTGTGAGATATCTTTTGTGTGAATCTATGGCCGTGAGTTGCCCAAATTGAGTTGCAATGATGCAACTGCTCATTCGATGGAGGAGGTTTGAAAGTGGAAACCAGGTTTGGTATGTGTACACCGTGGTATACGAATGTTTCCCTCGTAACGATGTATGTTAGACATCGTGAGTCATGATAGAGATGTCATTGAATGATATCTATGATGGAATAGGGAGCGATTCGAATCCTTGCAGTTCAGTTGACTAACTGCTTTTGGATTTTTAGCGTTGAGTAGTGCTGACGCTCCTTGACGTTATGATGGATTTGGAAGTCTATTCCACTCCAGAGTTTGACACTAGGTCAACGTTCTCACGGTTGAGGTGTCATTCAGGATGCGTTCTTACTAGTTGTATTAGAACTAAGGATGACTGTCCGATCTACGGTCGTAAGTATTGGTTGTTTTGCAATCATGAGGGACTGACGTTTGGGATGAACCGCATCGAGGTACGTTTTGCCTCTTGGGTGATATGTTGGTTTTGGTAAGTCGCTTTGTTTTAGAGTTTGATGTGAGGTAAGTATCCTCGCGTTTATTAAGACGATTCTGATATGGTCAGGAATCGAGGTTATGGCTTCATGTTGTTGTGTAGCCTGGGTGTACGTGATACACCGGTGCTAATTTCGAGGATGAAATTCTTTTAGTGGGGGATATTGTGATGACCAGGGATTATAGATGTTAATCCCGGAGTGTTAATAACCCCTAAAGTTGTTTTACGTGGCGATTTGAAGTTTAATCGAGGTGTTGGGCCTTCTGGACTCGTTTATTTGGGTAGTTGGGATCGTTGGATCCCGAGGTTGAGATTGTATTCTCATTGCGGTGTAAAACCTAAGAGTTGGGTTGTTGATGTGTCTCGGGATCTGGGGTGCATGTGTGGGCACAGGTAGGGGGTTTTGGAGTTAGAGAGAGAGTTTTTGAAAACATATGATTTTAATGAATCATGATGTATTTGTGAGGCTATTAGAATTTCGGGGTATTTTTGCTATAAATACCAGTTGAACCCGAGATTTTAATAAAAGAAATCATTTCAGCTCCACCTTGCCCGTTTCTCTCTCCCCGCGTTCAGCCATTCCCGATTTCCCTCGACCCCGCCGCTTCTAGCCGTGAGCCTGCCGCCGTCCGGCCGCCATCCGGCGCGTGCGACCCGCCATCGGCTTCGTCTCGTCCAGGCGCAGCTTCCCACACCAGCAATTCGAGGTTTAGTCGCGATTTGAGTTCGGATTTTACAGGAAAGCGCCGATCCCCAATTTCTAGGGTTCTTCGATTTTGAGCGATTTTCCTTCCGATCTTCGTATGGGTAACCTTCCTTACCCCTTTTCCATGCTTTTCATGTAATTCCCTGCTAAATTTGGTGGTATTGTGTTCGAATTTAAGGAATTGGGTTCGAATTTAGGGCTTTGAGTTCGAATTTTGGGGGTTTTGGAAGGGGGGTGATGATTCTTGTTGTTAATCGATTATTACATGTTTTAGATGTATTATGGTGCTTGGTTGGGTTCGAATTGTGATGCTAGGGTTCGAATTATTGAAGGTGTTCTTGAGCAATTTTTCGATATGTCGCATTCGTTTTCCCTCCCTGCATGTGCCCTGCCCCGGGTCTTTTAAATGATTTATTGTCGTGTGTTGACAATATTTTGAGGGTTTTGGGTGTGCTTGAGCATGGGTTGCATGTTCGTAAATAATTGTGAATTATTTATCGTGTTAGCACATCGTTCCTCGGGGCATGGAACTTGAACAAGTCTGGCTCGAACTTCGGAGATTTAAGGCACGTGCGACGTACGAGCATTTCTTTATATGAGAGCATTTGTGAAATGCATAATGTATTTTGATTGCATTGAATAATTGTGCGTATGGTTATATATATATGTTGATATAACTAAGGAACGACCAAATCTTGATATCGCCGTCACAAGCGTGCGTGACACTAGAGTAGGATAACTCTTACATGATATATGGGGTACTGGATTTATATGACCAATATAGGGCATTGAGATGCCTGAGAATAATCGTGGAATCATGTATTCATTATAAGACATTTGAGATGTCTAAGTATAATGGAGAATTGGTAAAATAAATGCTAGGCATTTGAGCTATCTGTGATTGATAGCGAGGTTGTGAAATCAGTATTGGATATTGAGATATCTATATTTGCATATATAATGAAATTGGAATCACTATCTATTGATATTCGAGAATTAGGCATGTGATGAGTTAAATCAATGTTTTGATTTACTGATTTTTGAGATTTGATGAGTTTGATGATTGTGAGAACAGGGACAGTACACGGAATCCCGGATGAGGACGTTGCCATCCAGGGAGTATCATTTAAATTCATTAGTATTTACTTTTGTTGTAAATTATGAATTTCATTACTGTGATTATGGGATTTTGTGTATTGGTATGCTCACCCCGTTGGGGGCTGTCTCTGTTGGGGCAGGTGAACAGGTACATCGGTGGCTTTGTAGATGAGCTCGAGCTGTTGATTGGATGTACCCCCAGGATCGTGGTACCAGGGCTTGATGGAGCACGGTATCGTATAGAGTACTTATATACACCTGAGGGTTATATACACATTCATGATGCTCGCATGTGAGCACGGTTATACTTGTATATGGGTTGTATATAAAGGCATGAGCCTTTCTCTCTTTCATTCTATGTTGCATGCAATTAAGGGTAGAATTGCTAATGATATAAGAGTCATTGGTGTATTATGTGGGTGTTGAAACCCACTTTTGTTGACATATGTGTGGTGTCTTCCCTGGCTGGGAATTTACTTGGTATTGCTGTATTCTGATGAGTACTATGTTTTCCCTGGCCGGGAATTATGTTATGTGTTGTGCTTTTAGTTCGGGATAGCTCTATTTATGGGGAAACTCTGCCCAAATTTTTATAAAAGTCCACAATGTAAAAAGTGGCACAAAGGGGATGGTAATGGGCGAACTTTATGAGTCTAATTGTTGTTAGGCTGATGATCTTATAACATTGAGTATTAAAGAAAAATTTTGTAATTTACATTCAATGGTAAAGCATCATTTGAGTTTCTCGATTGATTTTTATTGAAAGCATGTGCCACACATAGTGGTTAATACAATAATCAAGGGTTAAGGGCTTGGGGTCCTTACACTAGATATGGGCACTATGAATTCCTAGTCATGCCTTTTTGGGGTGACGAATGCCCCAGCTGTTTTTATGAGTCTGATGAACAGAGTGTTCCAGCCATTTTTGGATCAGTTCGTCATAGTCTTCATTGACGATATACTCATCTACTCCCGGACTGAAGAAGAACACGCGGAGCACTTGAGGACAGTACTCCTGATCCTCTGGGATCATCAGCTATATGCAAAGCTCAGCAAGTGTGAGTTCTGGTTGAGCAGCGTGGTATTCTTAGGCCATGTTATATCTAGCAGTGGGATATCTGTGGATCCCAGGAAGATTGAGGCTGTGATGGAGTGGGCTGCACCCACTTCTGTACCGGAGATATGGAGTTTTCTCGGTTTGGCAGGGTATTACCGACGTTTCGTCGAGGGTTTTTCAAAGATCGCCAAACCCCTGACACAGCTGACTCAGAAAGGAGTCCCCTTCTTTTGGTCTGAGACATGTGAGGAAAGTTTCCAAGAACTGAAGCGCCCCTTGACTACAGCGCCTGTGTTGGTGATTCCGTCTGAGAATAAGAGATTTTCCTTGTATACGGATGCATCACTGCAAGGTTTGGGCCTGTGTGTTGATGCAAGATAAGCACGTGGTGGCTTATGCTTCGAGGCAGTTGAAGCCTCATGAGACCAGATACCCAGTTCATGACTTGGAGCTGGCGGCTATCATCTTCGCCTTAAAGATTTGGCGGCATTATCTTTATGGTACTTCATTTACCATCTTTACGGACCATAAGAGCCTGAAGTTCTTATTCACTCAGGCAGAGTTGAATATGCGGCAAAGAAGGTGGATGGATTTGCTTAAGGATTATGATTGTGAGATTGAGTACCATCCGGGTAAAGCAAACTTGATAGCAGACGCCTTAAGTCGTAAGGTGAAGAGTACTGCTGAGGATGCCATGAGTCTATCAGCTATGATGACTTCTTATTGCCATCTGGGCTATGATTTTGACGTAGAATCGTCGCCTGTGCGAGTGTCGACCTTATTGGCAGAGCCAGATATATTTGAGGCAATCAGGAAGGCCCAGAGGTCGGATGATGAGGTTCAGAGGTGGACATCATTGGTACTTCAGGGTCAGCCATCCAAGTTCAAAGTGGCTGAGGATGATTCCTTGAGACTGGGCAACCGATGGGTAGTCCCAGATACACCAGAGTTGCGTAGAGGAATATTGGAGCGAGCTCATAGTAGTCGGTTCAGTATCCACCCAGGAGGAAGGAAGATGTACAATGACCTATGCAGTCAATTCTGGTGGAGACGCATGAAGCGTGATGTGACTGCCTTTGTTAAAAGATGTTTGATCTGCCAGCAAGTAAAGAAGGCAGAGAGACAGAGGCCTGGTGGCGAGCTGAAGAGCTTAGAGGTACCCGAATGGAAGTGGGAGCCTATAACTATGGATTTCGTGACCCACTTGCCAAGAACGGCCTCAGGATTTGATGCGATCTGGGTAATCGTAGATAGGCTGACGAAGATGGCTCATTTCATCCCTTACAATATGTCATTCACATACTTGAAGATGGCCCAGATGTATATACGGGATGTGGTAAGATTGCATGGTATTCCAGTCTCGATAGTGTCTGACAGAGACCCGAGGTTCACTTCACATTTCTGGGAGGGTCTCCAGACAGCTTTGGGCACAGAGGTGAGACTGAGTACGGCCTATCACCCTCAGACAGATGGTCAGACGGAGCGTACCATTCAGACGCTCGAGGACATGTTGAGGGCATGTATTTTGGAGTTTGATACTCCGTGGCAGGATTCACTGCCGCTGGTGGAGTTCTCCTATAATAACAGTTATCAGGCGATCATTCAAATGGCTCCTTTTGAAGCTCTGTATGGACGACGATGTAGGTCACCGATGTATTGGGAGGACTTGACTAGCAAGGCGGTCGGAGGACCGGATATGATCAGGAATATGGAAGACAAGATAAAGTTGATACGCCAAAAGATGAAAGCGGCCCAGGATAGGCAAGCAGCCTATGCCAATAAGCGGCGACGACCGCTGGAATTCCAGTTAGGAGACAGGGTCTTCTTAAAGATCTCGCCCTTCAGGGGTGTGGTTCAGTTTGGTATGCGGGGAAAGTTATCTCCGAGGTATGTCGGGCCTTATGAAGTATTGCAGTGAATCGGTACATTGGCATATCGTTTGGCTCTACCGCCATCTTTATCTGACATACACGATGTTTTCCATATCTCTATGTTAAGGAAGTATGAGCCAGATCCGTCTCATATCTTACAACCTATTGAAGTACAGTTAGACTCGGATGTGTCCTACGTAGAACGACCAATCAGAATTCTGGATCGAGAGGATCGCAGACTACGAAGCAAAGTTATACCGATGTTCAAGGTGCAGTGGGATCGTCGGGGTGTCGAGGAGGCTACGTGGGAGACGGAACGGCATATGGTGCAGCACTATCCGGAACTATTCTCTGGTATGTTTTTATGTTTAGTTTCGTTATGGTGATGCATGTGGATTTTGAGGGCGAAATCTTATAAGTAGGGGAGTAATGTAATACCCCCGAAATGTCATGTAATTATGTGCTATGATGATGATTTACGATGTGTTTAAGAGGGTTGTGGTGTATTTAATTGGGGGCTATGATTATGTTATGATGATATGATGTGGGAAGCATGTTGAGTGTTTTAGAGGATGTATTATTTAAATGAAGATGAAAAATATCGAGTTAGGATATTTTTTTATGCATCGTGTTAAATACCGGGGCACAATTAAGCACCACATGGCACCCCAACCCACACCACCCCCCTCAAACCATACCCATTCCAGCAAGCTGCTGCTGCCCATACCTCCACTTGCCTCCCAATCATTCAATATCCATCACTCCTTCTCCCCAGCCTTTCTTCCCAAAATTTCGTCCAACATTTAGTAACCAAGAAGGAGGAGGAGATCAGCCATTTCAAGGCTTGGAACCTTGCCAAATATTGGAGCAAAAGAGGGTGAGGAACCATATCTTGTTTGGGTGAATTTTTGGGTTAAGTTTTGTTTTGTTGTGATGATTATGTTGCATGCTAGCTTAGGCTTTGTTAAACCTTATCTTTAAGTGCTTATATAGAAGTTTTATGAAGCCCCTAGCATGTTAGTTCGAGCATGTTACATGTTTTATGTGATAGATTTCTGGCTATGAAACTATGTGCTCGAAAATCTGGGCAAAGATGAACATGCTCTGTTTTCTGTATAAGTTGGTTGAGGTTGAAGATTTTGTTGATATTATGATGCATGTTAGCTTAGGTTTTGTTAAACCTTTGATTTAAGTACTTACATGGAAGTTTTATGAAGTTCCTAGCATGTGTGTTTGAGAAAGTATGATGTGTTATGAAGTAGATTGATGATATGAAATGAAGTCCTCAAAAATCTGGAAAAAATCCCGATTTTCAGAGTGCTCGATCGATCGAGATTCTTGTACCGATCGATCGAGCGAGGCAGAAAGTTTAAAGCATGGTTTGAATTTCAGGTGCCGATCGATCGAAGGATTTTCCGATCGATCGGTGAAGCTCCTCGATCGATCGGTAAAATATTTCGATCGATCGATCGAGACAGAGTGTTTGGGCACTGTTTATGCACAGTTTCTCGATCGATCGAGACCTTGGGGCCGATCGATCGAGAGAGGCAGAATGTTGAAAAATAAAATGATGATTTATTTTGTGAAGTTTATGGTATGAGATGGTATTGAGGCATCTAATATGTTATTATGTGGTCTTGTAGAACCATCCCAGGTACCAGCACAGTCAAGGAGATAAAGTCTGTTGACTCCTCCTCATTTTGAAAGGTACGTAAGAGATGTACGGGCATCGGACGGGAAAACACATCTCTTGTGATGTCCCCGAAATGATTAGTTTCATTTAAGGCATTAATTGTATTCATATGATTAATTATGGTGATAATTGCCTTTTGTGTTAGAATTAATTGCCATGTGGAAATGCTTAGTCACATGTGGGCGTGACCTAGTAGAACATTTCAAGGTGCATGTTATGCATGTTGGGGAATTGGGTGTTTTAATGGCTTAATTGTGTTGGTGATTAATTATTTGGTGAGACATGTTTTAATTGGGTTTTGGGTGCATATTGGTGAAATGCTTTCAAAATACCAAGTTGGGGTATTTTATACATCATGATAAGAAATGGGGTGCAAAATTTAATTAAAACTCTCATAACCCACTATAACCTTTTATCCACTTTACCCCCTCACATTATTCAACCCCAACACTCTTCAAACCCTACCCTTCTCTCATTTTCGAGTTGGACTCCAAGGTGGAAGAGAAGTTCTTGCAAAACTTTATTCTTGTGATTCTTGGTAAGATTTGAGGCCTAGGAAGTATATATATATCATCCCTTGTTGTTTTGTGAGGTTTATTGTGAATTTGGGTTGATGTTTGGAGTTTGAAAATGGGTTTATTTGGGTTGATGTGATTTGTGGTTGGGTGTTGGATTTTGGGGTTGTTTTATGATGTGTATTGAAGGTTTAAAGTGTTTTAATGTTTTTGAGTTGTTGGTATTGTAATACCCCCGAAATGTTATATGATTATGTGCTACGATGATGATTTATGATTATGTGTTATATGATCACGCTGGTTCACCAGCTTTTTCGTTTTATACATGTGGTTTCTTTGTAGCAGATTTGGCATGCTAGTGTAGGGTTCGATGAAATCTTATTATGAGTACTTTTATATGATGTTTATGAAGCCCCTAGCATGTCTTGTTAAGTAACTTGCATGCTTTATGTGTTAGATTTCTAGTTGGAAAAAGGGTTCCTCGAACATATGAGCAGGGGAAGTGCCCTGTTTGTATGTTGAGTACGGCTTTTATTATGAAGATTTGAAGCATGCTAGCTTAGGTTATGAGTAAACCTTTGGCATGATTACATACATGGTAGTGTGATGAAAATGCCAGCATGTTTTCTTAAGCATGAACTATGGGCTATATGGTAGTTTTGTTGCTATAAAGATGTATGTTCAAAAATTCTAGCTGTATAATTATGCCCTGTTTTTCAAAAAGTTGATCGAGTACTGATAAAAAGGGGTAGCTTTAATGCATGTCGGTTTAGGTTATGAGTGAACCTTTAATTCCAATACATGCATGGAAGTATGATGAAGCTATTGATATGCTTGTTTAGGCATTGTATGTACGTTATGAAGTAGTTAGAAGGGTGTGAATTTAAGTGTTCGAGATTTCTGGAAAATCTCGCATGAATGTGAACGACCGATCGATCGGTGATGAACACCGATCGATCGGCAAATGCCGTAGCAAAATGAAGAAAAGCTGTGTTAGAGTGGGCTGCACCCACTTCTGTACTGGAGATACGGAGTTTCCTCGGTTTGGCAGGTTATTACCGACGTTTCGTCGAAGGTTTCTCGAAGATTGCCAAACCCCTGACACAACTGACTCAGAAAGGAGTCCCCTTCTTTTGGTCTGAGGCTTGTGAGGAAAGTTTTCAAGAACTGAAGCGTCGCTTGACTACAGCGCCTGTATTGGTAATTCCGTCTGAGAATAAGAGGTTTGCCTTGTATACGGATGCGTCACTGCAGGGTTTGGGCTGTGTGTTGATGCAAGATAAGCACGTGGTGGCTTATGCATCGAGGCAGCTGAAGCCACACGAGGCTAGGTACCCAGTGCACGATTTGGAACTGGCGGCCATGATATTTGCCTTGAAGATCTGGAGGCATTACTTGTATGGCACGTCTTTCACTATATATACGGACCATAAGAGCCTGAAGTTCTTATTCACTCAAGCAGAGTTGAATATGAGGCAAAGAAGGTGGATGGATTTGCTCAAGGACAATGACTGTGACTTTGAGTACCATCCAGGTAAAGCAAACTTGATAGCAGACGCCTTAAGTCGGAAGGTGAAGAGTACTGCAGAGGATGTCATGTGTTTGTCAACTTTGATGACTTCTTACTGCCATCTGGGCTATGATTTCGATGTAGACACGTCGCCTGTACGAGTGTCGACCTTATTGGCAGAGCCAGATATATTTGAGGCAATCAGGAAGGCCCAGAAGTCGGATAGTGAGGTTCTGAGATGGACATCGTTGATACTTCAGGGTCAGCCATCTAAGTTCAGAGTGGCTGAGGATGATTCTTTGAGACTGGGCAACCGATGGGTAGTCCCAAATGCACCAGAACTGCGTAGGGGAATATTGGAGCGAGCTCACAGTAGTCGGTTCAGTATCCACCCAGGGGGAAAGAAAATGTACAAAGACCTATGCGATCAATTCTGGTGGAGACGCATGAAGCGTGAGGTGATCACTTTTGTTAAAAGATGTCTGATCTGTCAGCAGGTAAAGGCAGAGAGGCAGAGGCCTGGTGGCGAGCTGAGGAGCTTAGAGGTGCCTGAATGGAAGTGGGAGCATATATCTATGGACTTCGTGACCCACTTGCCGAGGACGGCCTCAGGATTCGATGCGATCTGGTGATCGTAGATAGGCTGACGAAGACGGCTCATTTCATCCCTTACAGTATGTCATATACATACTTGAAGATAGCCCAGATGTATATACGGGATGTGGTGAGATTGCATGGTATTCCAGTCTCGATTGTGTCTGACAGGGACCCGAGGTTCACTTCACATTTCTGGGAGGGTCTCCAGACAGCTTTGGGCACAGAGGTGAGACTGAGTACGACCTATCACCCTCAGACAGACGGCCAAACAGAGCGTACCATTCAGACGCTCGAGGACATGTTGAGGGCATGTATTTTGGAGTTTGATACTCCGTGGCAGGATTCAGTGCCGCTGGTGGAGTTCTCCTATAATAACAACTATCAGGCGAGCATTCAAATGGCTCCTTTTGAAGCTCTGTATGGACGACGATGTAGATCACCGCTGTACTGGGAGGACTTGACTAGCAAAGCGGTCGGAGGACCGGATATGATCAAGGATATGGACGGTAAGATAAAGTTAATACGCCAGAAGATCAAAGCGGCCCAGGATAGGCAAGCGGCCTATGCAAATAAGCGGCGTCGACCGCTGGAATTCCAGTTAGGAGACAGAGTCTTCTTAAAGATCTCGCCCTTCAGGGGTGTGGTTCGTTTTGGGATGCGGGGAAAGTTATCTCCGAGGTATGTTGGGCCATATGAAGTTTTACAGCGTATCGGTACATTGGCATATCGTTTGGCTCTACCGCCATCCTTGTCAGGCATACATGATGTTTTTCATGTCTCTATGTACGGAAGTATGAGCCAGACCCGTCTCATGTCTTACAGCCTTCAGAAGTTCAGTTAGACTCAGATGTGTCCTACGTAGAACGACCAATCAGAATTCTGGATCGAGAGGATCGCAGACTACGGAGCAAAGTTATACCGATGGTCAAAGTTTAGTGGGAACGTCGGGGTGTCGAGGAGGCTACATGGGAGACGGAACGGCATATGGTGCAGCACTATCCGGAACTATTCTCTGGTATGTTTTATGTTTAGTTCCATTATGATGATGCATGTGGATTTCGAGGACGAAATCTTATAAGTAGGGGAGTAATGTAATACCCCTGAAATGTTATATGATTATGTGCTACGATGATGATTTACGATGTGTTTAAGAGGGTTGTGGTACTTTAATTGGGGGTTATATTTATGATATGATGATATGGTTTAGAGGGCATGTTAGGTTTTTTTAATTCTTGTATTGATGTAGTAAAATTATAAAATATCAAGGAGAGATATTTATATACATCGTATGAAATACCGGGACACAATTAAACACCACAAAACCACCCTACATGCAACCACCCACCCCCCACTTGCAGCAACCCACGCCCCTCCCCTGTTTTCTGGAAAGCAGATTGACTAAGTAGGCACCTTTGGACTTAGATATTTCTCACTTTGCCTCTTCCAAACACTTCCTTCTTCCTCCCTTATTTTCGTCCGAAATCTGGACTGCTACTAGGAGGAAAGTGATCGGAAATTCCTTGTCTCTTCTTGACAAAAATCGGAGAGCAAAAGTGGTGAGGAATCACGCTGGTTCACCAGCTTTTTCGTTTTATACATGTGGTTTCTTTGTAGCAGATTTGGCATGCTAGTGTAGGGTTCGATGAATCTTATTATGAGTACTTTTATATGATGTTTATGAAGCCCCTAGCATGTCTTGTTAAGTAACTTGCATGCTTTATGTGTTAGATTTCTAGTTGGAAAAAGGGTTCCTCGAACATATGAGCAGGGGAAGTGCCCTGTTTGTATGTTGAGTACGGCTTTTATTATGAAGATTTGAAGCATGCTAGCTTAGGTTATGATTAAACCTTTGGCATGATTACATACATGGTAGTTTGATGAAAATGCCAGCATGTTTTCTTAAGCATGAACTATGGGCTATATGGTAGTTTTGTTGCTATAAAGATGTATGTCAAAAATTCTGGGCTGTATAATTATGCCCTGTTTTTCAAAAAGTTGATCGAGTACTGATAAAAAGGGGTAGCTTTAATGCATGTCGGTTTAGGTTATGAGTGAACCTTTAATTCCAATACATGCATGGAAGTATGATGAAGCTATTGATATGCTTGTTTAGGCATTGTATGTATGTTATGAAGTAGTTAGAAGGGTGTGAATTTAAGTGTTCGAGATTTCTGGAAAATCTCGCATGAATGTGAACGACCGATCGATCGGTGATGAACACCGATCGATCGGCAAATGCCGTAGCAAAATGAAGAAAATGATGAACAGTTAGCGATCGATCGGTGAGGGAGACCGATCGATCGGTAGTCACTGTTCATGTGTGATAAAACTTTATGTTCTCTTTTTGTAATTTGATTTCGATTCTCGTTTTGGTGCCTAAAATTGTATTATGTGGTTCTGTAGAGCCATCCCAGGTACCAGCACAATCAAGGAGATAAGTCTGTTGACTCCTCCTCCTTTTGAAAAGGTACGTAAGAGACGTACGGGCATCGGGCGGTAACACACATCTTTACACTACAACTATGCTTTTATTGCATGAGTATTCACGATGAAATGATAAGGTTTATACGATGTTTAAATGATGATGTTTATACGATGTTTATATGATGATGTTTATACGATGTTATTTGTGGTAAGATGCCACGGGGTAAGATGCCCCACATGGTAAGAGGCCATGCGATGTTATTTGTGGTAAGATGCCACGGGGTAAGATGCCCCACATGGTAAGAGGCCATGCGATGTTAATTGTGGTAAGATGTCACGGGGTAAGATGCCCCACATGGTAAGAGGCCATGCGATGTTATAATGTGGTAAGATGCCACAGGGTAAGATGCCCATATGCATGATTATGAATCAGGGACAACGATAAGAAGATAATGAATAACCAGCATATTTACTTAACCAATATTTCATGCATTTACTATGATGTTTTTATGATGTTAAGTAAGATTGTATATGCTTATGATGTGTTGTCCCTGTAGGTACGCTTTTGCACTAAAGGACTAAGAGGTCGGGTTGAGGCAGTGAGCTACGAGGAACGCAGGAATGTATAGGAATCAAGTCTTACTTAGTATCTACTCTAGGAGTAGCATAAATCTAAACATGAACGTTCTTTTGGGAATGTAATGAATTATTTTTGAGGTCTGTTATTTTGGCCTGAAATCCTGTTAGCTCATGTAACAACCAGAACCTTAAGACGTTATTAATGCATGATTAATCCTTCTTGTATCTATTAATCACTGTTAAGGTGTGAAGACCCTACAGGTATAGGTGTTGTTGAGGTTGGTGAAGGATTTAATGTGCAAAAATGGTGAAAATCGCGACCACGGGTTGTGGCGATCGATCGCTACAAAAGCAGCGATCGATCGCCGAGGGACAGTGTGAAAATCGAGTGTGGGCGATCGATCGCCTCAAATGGCGCGATCGATCGCCGATGGCCAGTAGCGATTTTGCCCAGCAGGCGATCGATCGCCTCAAAGGAAGCGATCGATCACCGCGAAGAGAACAGCGAGGCCATCGATCGCCATGTTTTAAGCGATCCACTGTGAAAAAGTTTGAAAATGTTGGATTTTGATGAATTTTTGGTATTTGGCTATTGTTTGGCTTCTAATATTGATTTGTATGGTTGTGTAGAACCATCCCAGGTACCAACAACATCTAGGAGATAAAGTTATACAACTTCTCCACTTTTGAAACCAAGGTACGAGCATCGGACGATAAAACATGTTACAACTTTGATTATGTATGTCGTGGATAGTGAATCTTTAAATGTGATGGAATATGTGAAATGATAGTGTGATATTGTGATATTGGAATCAATTATTGTGTTTGATTGATGTGGTAGAATTGATGAATGTTCCGGTAGCCTCTATCTCCAAGCGAGGGAGGTACTTGTCGTTGTCATATGAAGCGATGGTAGTATGATATTTGCCGCTGTCATGTCTAAGCGAGGTAACATGCCGCTGTCATTGTCGAAGCGAGGGATATCATATGATGCCGCTATATGTCGAAGCGAGGGGTCCTAAAATTCTGTTGTTGTATTGGGACCGGGACAGTCACAATTCTAGTGATTAATGTAGAATATTGTGGTTATAACCGGAACGTAATGACGATCGTTATATTGTGAACTAATGATTTGTGCATGAGCTTATGAAACAGGAACAACCATGAAATGTGCTAATGTGGTGAACCAAGGAGCATATCTATTGATCGTCTCATGCGTTTATTTATTTCATTATGTTAGATTGTGTTAATCGGTGATGTATATGCTCATGGTGAATTGTTCCTGTAGGTACACTTTTGGACCAAAGGGACTAAGGGTCGGGTTGAGACTGCGAGCTAAAAGAGGCATTAAAGGAGATAATATACAGAAATTTTTGGATAGTATCTACTCTAGGAGTAGTATAATCCTATCACCCTAACATTCATTATAGGGAATGTAATTAATTTGCTTTTGAAGTTTCATTTTTGTCTGTAACCTTGTTAAGCTCACGTAGCAACCGGAACCCTAAGAGGTCTTTAATGCATGTTTAGTTCTATTTATGCCTTAATTACTCTATTAAGGTAGAGAGGCCTTACATTAGTGGTATCAGAGCAGTGGTTAGCGAACCCGGGAATGAGTGAAGGGTAGCCTTTGCAATAAGTTGACTAGGCGTTTACTGTTAAACATGTTTTGCGTATATGAAGTATATGACTGTTATGCTAACATGTTATGGCTTTCTAACGATGTATTATGTGAACTGTTTTTGGATATTGTTGTTAACCCTTGTGTTGCAGTATGGCAGCAAATATCGACATTGGTGATGCAGTAAGTGTAAATGCTAGTGTTGGACACACAAATCCCCTACCGCCGCCAGCCTTGGGTGAAGAGCCGTCCGAACAGCAGTTATTGCTGGGGGAATTGAGTTTGACTCAATTTCTAGCATATCGACCCCCGACATTTGAAGGGACTTGTAAGGACCCCCGTGCCCTTAACCCGTTATTAGTGTATTAAGCCATACCATTAGTGCATATAATCATACCATCATGGGGAAATCCATGTGCAAGTGCAACCCGTGTGCTACCCAGAAAATTTCTTGCATTCAATTCACATAATATTCAGATTCCCCAACCAAGATTATTCATATAACATGCACCCACATAATACACTATCATGCTCTTAGTTCATTTAGCAATTCCATAATTAATTGCATGCAACCATAATGAACAGAGAGAAGCCGTAGCCCATTGATACATTCCATATATACGTAAAATGTACTCACATAAGAGTACCCAATGGATAAGCGTGTATCTGATGTATAAAACACTCTACCGGATACCCTTACTGATACTTCAATCCTGGAAGCACCTCCCAAGCACAGCTCGATCTCAACACTGGATCTATATACTTATTCGACCAGCTCTGGTACCTCGATCCTGGAAGTACCTCAAATCAACAGCCCGAGCTCAACTCCAAAGCTACTGCTGCTGTACCTGTGTTACCTGCCCCAACAGAGACAGCCCCCACACGGGGTGAGCATACCAATACCACCAATCCAATAAGCATAACATTGTAATTCAAATACAGAATGTAAATGCTATAATTTAAATGATACTCCCTGGATGGTAACACCCTCATCCGGGATCCCCTGTATTGTCCCTGTTCTCAAAATAACCAAACTCATCAAATTCCCAATGACAATTAATCGCCACATAGATTAACTAATACCGTCCTATTATGCCAGTTCCATGATCAATATGGTAAAAACATAATGTAAAAGACCATAGATATCACATATATCTAACCAATAATTCCATGTTCATATTTCATTGCTCGCTCCACAATAGCGACATACTAACCTCGCGCACGCTCAACAATAGCGGCGTCATAACCGATGGTCGCTCAACGGCGATCGCATCCCAAATCATTGCTCGCTCGAAAGCGGTACCATATTATTTCCAATGTATGTCTATTTATTACAGTTACCATATACCATGCATTTCACTATCCAATTATTGCAAGTACCATAAACCGTGCACTTCAATATCCACCTATTCCAATACCATATACCGTGCATTTCAATACTCATTTATTGTAAATACCACAAACCATGCATTTCAATGCCCATTTATTGTAAATACCACAAACCATGCATTTCAATGCCCATTTATTGTAAATACCACAAACCATGCATTTCAATGCCCATTTATTACAATTACCATATACCATGTGTGATATCCCCGAAATAATTATGTGGGTAAGCATACAATTAAAGGTTGTTAATTGTGAGCCTATGTGCTAAAGGCGTATTTTATGTGGGAGTGATTTATTTAATTTGAGGATGTGGTTTAGGGAGCATGTTAGGTGTTTTTAATTGTTGTGATGATGTGGTAAAATAATAAAATATCAAGGAAAGATATTTTTATACATCGTATGAAATACCGGGACACAATTAAACACCCCAAAACCACCCTACATGCAACCACCCCACCCCCACTTGACTTAACCCACGCCCCTCCCCTGTTTTTCTGGGAAAGCAGATGACTAAGCAAGCAACTTTACTTGAAGATATTTTCATCTTGCCTCTTCCAAAAAGCTCCCTTCTTTTTCCCTTCATCTCTCTGCAACTTGGTCGAGTTCCAGGAGAAAAGTGATCGGGTTTCATTCTTCTTTTCATATAGAAAATTGAAGGGCAAAAGTGGTGAGGAGTCACATTTTTTCCCAGTTTTCAGTTTCCTGGCATGCTTGTTCTTTGTAGCAGATTTGGCATGCTAGTTTAGGGTATGATGTTATCTTGTTATGAATACCTTTATGTGATGTTTGTGAAGCCCTTAGCATGTTTAGTTAAGAAACTTGCATGCTTTATGTGCTAGATTTGTAGTAGAGAAAAGGGTTTCTCGAACATCCGAGCAGGGTAGTACTCTGTTTTTCATGTTAAGAAGGGTTTTACCATGAATATTTGAAGCATGCTAACTTAGGTTTTGGTCGAACCTTCGATGTGATTTCGTGTATGGTAGCTTGTTGAAGGTACCATTATATTTCCTTGAGCATGTTGCATGTATTATGTGAAGGATTTAATCATGTGAAAGGTAGTGTTCGAAAATTCTGGGCAAGGTTCAAGTGCCCTGTTTTCTGGAAATATATGTGTGGGGAGTGTTTTTATGAAGGTATTATCATACACGTCAAGCTTAGGTTTTGGTAAAACTTTGATGTGAAAATATGCATGGTAGTTTTGTGAAGCCCATGGCATGTTTGTTCGAGCTTTCTTTATGCTATATGTGATAGGTTTAATAGCATGAAGTGAGGTGCTCAAGAAATCTGGAAATGAATATGTTACCCTGTTTCCAGAAAAGTTGATCCAGTACTTGTTTAAATGATCGACGTTTATACATGTAGGCTTATGCTTAGGGTGTAAATTTGGTATGAATACACTCGGAGTAGTGTATTGTAATTGCTAGCATAATTGTTCAAACATGTGGTGTATGTTTTATGCTAGATCGAAGGGTATGAATATAGGTGTTCGAGAATTCTGGGTAAGTATTTCTCGAACAGGGCATCTCGATCGATCGACATTTCTTCTCGATCGATCGAGCGAGGCAGAATCTTGGTTTTGATTTTAGGCGTTTTCTCGATCGATCGGGAAAAGGGGCCAATCGATCGAGAGACCCAGAATGTTGAAGAAATTTAAATTGATATATTTTGTTAAAGTTTTGATATTGGAATGTTATGAGGTGCCTAATATTGTGTTGTGTGGCTATGTAGAACCATCCCAGGTGCCATCACAACCGAGGAGATAAAGTCGATTGACTCCTCTATCTTTTGGAAAGGTACGTAAGCGACGTACGGGCATCCCAACGGTAACATGTGCTTTATGTTTGTCTTTTTGACGCATGATGAATGCAATGTGGTGCATTAAGGTTATGATACATGTTATTATGCATTGTTTTTGCATATGTATGTTGTGAAATATAAGAGGTGTATTTCACGAGTCAAGGTTATCTTAGTAAGGATTTTAATTGCTTACGCTAAGGTCCATTGGAAGCGAGGAAGAATTCCGCTTACATGGAGTAGCAAGAAGCATTAGAATGTACTAATGATAAGGGCTCAGGATTGAAATAAGGATTTAAGGAGAAAGGATGTCATGACATTTATTTATGAAACCATATATTCTTATAATGTGTTTTTATTATGAATTATGGTACAGGGACAACCAATGGGCGTTATAAATGCTGAAAATACAGGAAGGGCTTGTGTTTAAGATTTGCATTATGCCTTACTTTCATATTATGTTGAATATGAATTGTGTTATGCTCATGTGTTGGGGGTTGTCTTCGTAGGTGCTTTTTGTCGAGAACCAGGGTCGGGTTGATATGCTGAGCTGTAAGGAGTGCTACAGGATTAGCATGTTAGAGAAAATTTTTGTATAGCTTCTACTTAGTAGAGTAAGACTATAATGTAGTACCTTTGTAGGAATTGTGTCTTCCTTTTGAAACATTTTGGTACTGTAATCTCTAAAGCTCAGATAAATCAACACGGCATGTTACTCTGATTTATTCACATGAATGTTTAGTTCTCTAATTTGCACCTTAATGTCTTGATGTGATAACGGGGTCTCACATTTAGTGGTATCAGAGCAGTGGTTAGATAACCAGGGAAGAGTGAAGGGTAGCCTTTAGAGACAAGTTGGCTAGGTATTCATTGTTGGGCATGTTATGCATGTGATGCATATTGTTGTATAAGTGTTATACTAACATGCTTTTGAATATTTTACTCTTGTTATCTAACGGCTTATATTATGAACTGCTTTTTGTATTGTTGTTAACTTTTGTGTTACAGCATGGCTGAGATTAACCCGGGGAACCCCAATGAGGAGGTAGGAGATATGGACAGTAGGAATGCCAGTATCGCTCAGCTGAATCCTTTACCACCACCTGCTATGGGCGTGGAGCCCAGCGTACAGATGTTACTACCAGGGGAGCTTAGTTTGAAGCAGTTTCTGAGTTTCCATCCGCCCATGTTTGAGGGAATTGAGTCTGGTGAAGTAGCTGAGGAGTGGTTGGAACGTATAGAGCAGATACTTGTGACTGCGCCCTGTGCACGCACGGCATGGCTCAGGTTAGCCGAGTTTCAGATGGCTAAGAAGCCTGCTATGTGGTGGAAGACCACCGTGATAGAGCTGAGAGCTCTAGGTATGGCAGTTGACTGGACTGTATTCCGGACCCGGTTCCTTAACCGGTATTTCTCTGCAGCTGCCAGACAATTAAAGGAGGATGAGTTCAACAGTTTGAAGCAGGGTAGCATGTCAGTAGCAGACTACGCTATGCAGTATTCCTCGCTGCTGAGGTATGTACCACATATTGCTGTCAGCAGCCATGCCAAGATGAGGAACTTCCTGAAGGGTTTGAGGCCAGAGCTGTTTGATCGGGTTATCTCCAACAACCCCAGCTCATTTGATGACGCCCT
This sequence comes from Haberlea rhodopensis, assembly GCA_907163345.1. Classification (NCBI taxonomy): domain Eukaryota; kingdom Viridiplantae; phylum Streptophyta; class Magnoliopsida; order Lamiales; family Gesneriaceae; genus Haberlea; species Haberlea rhodopensis. The sequence goes on from CAJQUN010000201.1 coordinate 382,702, forward strand.
GACACGGGCAGAGTTGGCGGAGATTGCCGTGGATGCGTACAAGGATGTTGTACCCCCTTCAGTACCACCACAGAGGCCTGTTGCTGATAGTCTGAGGCCACGAGGGGATCGGTTCAAGGCTCGTGGGACCTCATCATCTTCCAAATTTAGTGGGAAGAAGCCTCAGGGACAGAAGCAGAACAACCGGGGACCCACACAGGGGAGCAAGGCAGGGGGGACCAGGTGTACCAACTGTGGAGGATGGCACTTGTTACGTGACTGTCTAGGTTGCTATATTTGTGGCAAGATGGGCCACATGGCTCGAGGTTGCCCAAACCGGGCAGGTCAGACAGACTCAGGGCCGAATAGGCCAAGGTTTGATGCTGGGAGGGCACCACAGAGACAGCAGTTTGTACCACGACCACAGGGAGGTCAGACGGCAGGACCGCCGCAGGGAAAGGTGTACGCACTGACTAGGGAGCAGGCTGAGGCAGCCCCAGAGGAAGTCATTGCTGGTACGTGCCATTTACTTACGTACCCTGCACTTATATTGATAGATACAGGTGCTTCCCATTCCTTTGTATCTACTGCTTTTGTGGAAGGACACCGCTTGTGCTCGTCTCTGTTACCCACGCCTCTCATGGTCTCGACACCCACAGGAAAGCATGTGATTGCGGATCGGCTGTTATCTGATTGCCTCATTTATTTTGAGGGCAATGATCTGAGGGCCGATTTGATTCAGTTAGAGATGGCAGACTTTGACTGCATTATCGGCATTGACGTGTTGAGCAGATACCGAGCTATGGTAGATTGCCAAAAGAGGATGGTTCGTTTTCTGTCTGATCAGGGGTTCCAGTGGACTTTTTATGGGGACGACTCTCGTCCAAAGATACCAGTAATCTCGGTGGTTAAGATGTCGCGGTTATTGGAACGCGGCCACACTGGGTACCTTATTTATGCCATGGATACTTCAGAGGAGAAGGAAGAGAGAGCCGAGGACATTCCAGTCGTGGCGGAGTTCGTTGATGTGTTTCCAGATGAGATTCCGGGATTTCCGCCTGTCAGGGATGTTGAGTTTGCTATTGAGCTGCTGCCAGGGACATCAGCCATTTCTCGTGCCCCATACAGGATGGCACCGGCAGAGCTAAGGGAACTGAAGGTACAGTTACAGGAGCTCCTCGACAAGGGATACATCCGTCCTAGTGTATCGCCTTGGGGTGCGCCAGTCTTGTTCGTGAAAAAGAAGGATGGATCAATGCGTCTGTGCATTGACTACAGGTAACTGAACAAGGCTACAGTGAAGAACAGATATCCGCTTCCGAGGATTGATGATTTGTTCGACCAGCTTCAGGGTACGAAGGTGTACTCCAAGATAGATTTGAGGTCAGGCTATCACCAAGTACGGGTTAGAGCTGGTGATGTCCAAAAGACGGCTTTTAGAACTCGGTATGGGCACTATGAGTTCTTGGTGATGCCGTTCGGTGTGACAAATGCACCTGCAGTCTTTATGAGCCTGATGAACAGAGTATTTCAGGAGTACCTCGATCAGTTTGTGATCGTGTTCATTGATGACATCCTGGTCTATTCAAGGAATGAGGAGGATCATGCCGATCACCTGAGGATAGTGCTCCAGATCCTCAGAGATCATCAGTTGTACGCCAAACTCAGCAAGTGTGAGTTTTGGCTAAACAGTGTAGCATTCTTGGGCCATATCATATCACGAGAGGGGATATCAGTAGACCCGAGGAAGATAGAGGCAGTTATGGATTGGTCTACCCCTACTTCAGTCAGTGAAATTCGAAGTTTTCTTGGTCTGGCTGGCTATTATCGACGTTTCGTCGAGGGTTTCTCAAAGATCGCCAAGCCACTTACTCAGCTGACTCAGAAGGGAATCTCTTTTTGTTGGTCAGATGCTTGTGAGCAGAGTTTCAGGGAATTGAAACACAAACCGACTACTGCACCCGTTCTAGTGATACCCAAGGAGAACAAAGGATTTGTTCTTTATACCGATGCATCTCTACAGGGATTAGGGTGCGTACTGATGCAGGACAGACATGTAGTGGCTTACGCTTCGAGACAGTTGAAGCCACATGAGACGAGCTATCCAGTCCATGATCTGGAGTTGGCAGCTATAGTGTTCGCCTTGAAGATATGGCGACACTACTTATATGGTACCTCATTCACCATCTTCACTGATCACAAGAGCCTGAAGTTCTTGTTTACACAGGCTGAGTTAAACATGAGGCAGAGGAGATGGATGGACCTGCTGAAGGACTACGACTGTGAAATCGAATATCACCCGGGGAAGGCAAATTTGACAGCCGACGCTTTGAGTCGGAAGGTGAGGAGCACAGCAGAGGATGATATGTCTCTATCAGCTATGTTTGGCTCCTACTGCCATTTGGGTTTTGATTATGATGTATCCTCTTCACCAGTACAGGTTTTGACCTTGCTAGCTGAGCCTGTTATCTATGATCACATCAGGAAGGCTCAGGGGACCGATGCAGAGGTTCAGAGATGGATATTAGTGGTTCATTCAGGTCAGCCGTCGAGATTCAGAGTGGCTGAGGACGGTTCTCTGAGACTTGGCGACAGATGGGTGGTTCCAGATGCACCTGAGTTGCGTCAGGGTTTATTACAGCGAGCTCATTGCAGTAGGATGAGTGTCCACCCAGGAGGGAAGAAGATGTATAAGGATTTACGCAGCCAGTTCTGGTGGAGGCGTATGAAACAAGATGTCACCTCATTTGTCAAGCGCTGTTTGATTTGTCAGCAGGTGAAGGCTGAGAGGCAGAGACCTGGAGGTGAACTAAGGAGTTTGGAGATACCCGAGTGGAAGTGGCAGCACGTGTCTATGGATTTCGTGACCCACTTACCGAGGACTGTTTTGGGTTTCGATGCCATCTGGGTAGTCATGGACAGATTGACTAAGGTGGCTCACTTCATTCCCTATTGTATGACATATACGCACTTGAGGATGGCACAGTTATATGTCAGAGATGTGGTGAGACTGCACGGGATCCCTGTTTCGATAGTGTCCGATCGAGATCCGCGGTTCACATCTCACTTCTGGGGGGGTTTGCAGACAGCTCTAGGTACAGAGTTGAGGCTGAGCACAGCCTAACACCCTCAGACGGACGGACAGACCGAGCGTACGATACAGACGCTCGAGGATATGTTGAGAGCTTGTGTGCTAGAGTTCGACATATCATGGCAGGACTCGATAGCCTTAGTGGAGTTCTCTTACAACAACAGCTACCAGGCAAGTATACAGATGGCTCCTTTCGAGGCCCTCTATGGTAGGCGTTGTAGGTCACCCTTGTGTTGGGATGACGTGGACCGTAAGTCGGTTGGAGGACCAGAGTTGGTTCAGGAAATGGAAGAGAAAGTTAAGATTATCAAAGGAAAGATGAAGGCAGCTCAGGACAGGCAGGCAGCATATGCCAATCAGCGGCGTAGGCCGTTGCAGTTTCAGTTAGGCGACAGAGTTTTTCTGAAGATCTCACCTTTCAGAGGCGTAGTACGGTTTGGGATGCGAGGAAAGTTGTCCCCGAGGTATGTAGGGCCGTATGAGATCTTACAGCGTGTGGGTACTCTGGCGTACCGTTTGGCTTTACCGCCTTCTCTGTCGGGTATACACGACGTATTTCATGTGTCTATGCTGAGGAAGTATGAGCCGGATCCTTCACATGTGTTACAGCCTTCAGAGGTGCAGTTTGAGTCCGATGTTTCTTTTGTGGAACGGCCTATCAGGATTTTAGACAGGGCAGACCGCAGACTTCGGAACAAGGTTATTCCTATGATCAAGGTTCAGTGGGATCGTAGGGGTGTCGAGGAGGCCACGTGGGAGACAGAGCGACACATGGTGCAGCACTATCCAGAGCTGTTTTCTGGTATGCGTTTATATATTGTTTTATATCTTGTTAACAGCATGTTTGATTTCGGGGACGAAATCTTATAAGTAGGGGAGTATTGTGTGTAAGGACCCTAATCCTTAAGTGCGGAAACAAGGCATAATAGAGCTAATATAATGATCAGAGTGAGAAAAGAACATGTTGAGTCTATGAGCTTTAAGCATTACATGCCATAATAATAAGGACTTCCAAAAAGAATAGATTAATTACATTCCTCATCAATGAATGCTATCAACTAGTTTTACACTACTCCTAGAGTAGACACTAGACAAAATAATCCTGTCCTTTAATCCTCAAAAGAATGCTTCACAAGCTCACCACCTCAACCCGTTCAAGCCCTTCTATCATGCCAAAAAGGTACCTACAAGGACAACCCCCAAACATGAGCAATAATAATCATTCATATTCAACACAATATGAAGATAAAGCGTAAATGCATAAACATAATAAAACACTTCCTGTTTTCCATGCATTTCAAACGCTTCCCGTTTGGTTGTCCCTGTACCATCTCAACAGTACCAAATATTGGTCACCATTCCCTAGTCTGTCCATCACAGTGTATTTTAATGCCCCTCGCTTATTTACATATAGACGGCATAGGATAACCTCGCTTCAATGGACTGCGGGACTCCCACCCCTCGCCTCTCATTGAGCGGCAAATACCCTTTCCTCGTCCTATATGATAACCACGCTCAAATGTGACATGCGGCGCTCCCACCCCTCGCTTCACATTTAGCGGAACCAATACAAAAAGCGGCAAGCATTAAAATCATCAAAGGATGACCACGACTCATGGGATGTGCATCCAATAATCATCATATGCATCTATCATCAATATGCATAAATTACCATGTATATGCATCCACAATGCAATACCACTTATGGCATAAATCAACATGTATATGCATCCACAATGCAATACCACATATATACCCGCATCCACAATGCATAATCAATGAGTATATAAAATACATGTTACCGTTGGGTGCCCGTACGTCCACTACGTACCTTTCCAAAAGTGGAATTTGATGTGGCTTCAATTCCTCGGTTGCGTTGCTACCTGGGATGGTTCTACACAATCACACAACCCCATATTAGAAGCCAAATAATAGCCAAATACCAAAAATTTGACAAAATAAACCATTTTCCAAAATTCCACAGGCGGCGATCGATCGCTTCCCATAGGCGATCGATCGCCTCAAAATTTACACAGTGGCGATCGGTCGCCCCAAACATGGCGATCGATCGCCATTCCTTTGAAAAACCTACTGCCTCTCGGCGATCGGTCGCCTCATAACAGGCGATCGATCGCCTAACCCGAAATTTTGGTACTGCCTTGCGGCGATCGATCGCCCCATTTCAGGCGGTCGATCGCCTCGCACAGACTCGCGATTTTTCACCATTTTTGCATACCAAAACCTTCCAATCCATCCCAATACTCAAACCAACCAACCAACAACATATTTATCAACATAAACTTCCAAAATACACCTTAAAACAACCATAAATCCAACCATTAACCAAACCCACAACAACCCAACAAAACCCATTTTAAAACCATTCAAAATCAAACCAAACTCAAACAAAACCTTACAAAATTAAAGCATGAGGTACCCATACCTCTTGGGGATCTCAAATCACCCAATATGCTCCACAAATCAAGATTTTTGAAAGGTTTCTCCTCAACCCTAGGCTTGAGCTCGAAAATGGAAGAAGGGAAAGGGTTTGTGGGTTTTGATTTGGTAAAGTGAAAGTGAGGTTGAAAGAGTGGGGTTGGATATTAAAATGTGAGTTTATTAAAATGATACCCCAAAAGAATTCCATGGTGTATAAAACACCCCAACATGATATTTTTCAAAGCATTTACTCAAAATGCACCATAATATCAATTAACACATGATTTCTAATAAATTGCTAACCAAGGCAAATAATCATGCTTCCAATAATATTTACCCAACATGCACCACATGCACCCTAAAATGCAATCCCGGGTCACCCCTATCCACATGACCATGCATTTCCATAAGGTAAATAAATCCCAAAACATAATCAATTACCACATAATTAATCCTGTAAACACAATTAAAGCCAAATAGCAATTAACCATTTCGGGGATGTCACAATACTCCCCTACTTATAAGATTTCGTCCTCGAAATCACATGCACTTACCCCAATAGAAACTAAACATAAACTTATACCAGAGAATAGTTCCGGGTAGTGCTGCACCATATGCTGCTCCGTCTCCCACGTAGCCTCCTCGACACCCCTGCGATCCCACTGAACTTTGATCATCGGTATCACTTTGTTCCGAAGTCTACGGTCTGCTCTGTCCAGAATTGTAACAGGCCGTTCCACATAAGATACATCTGATTCCAACTGAACTTCGGAAGGCTGCAACACGTGAGACGGATCCGGCTCATACTTCCGCAGCATCGATACATGAAACACATCATGTATACCAGATAAAGAAGGCGGCAAAGCCAGTCGGTAAGCTAAGGTGCCAATGCGCTGTAAAATCTCGTACGGTCCAACATACCTCGGAGACAGTTTCCCGCGCATCCCAAATCGCACAACGCCTCTGAAAGGCGAGATCTTCAAAAAGACCTTATCTCCCAACTGAAATTCCAACGGTCTCCGCCGTTTATTTGCATAAGCTGCCTGTCTGTCCTGGGCCGCTTTCATTTTCTGCCTTATAATCTTTATCTTCTCTTCCATTTCCCGGATTAACTCAGGCCCTCCGACTGATCTACTGTCCAAATCATCCCAACACAAGGGCGATCTACATCGTCTGCCATAAAGAGCTTCAAACGGAGCCATCTGAATACTTGCCTGGTAGCTATTGTTATAAGAAAACTCTACCAGAGGCACTGAATCCTGCCAAGAAGTATCGAACTCCAAAACACAAGCTCTCAGCATGTCCTCGAGCGTTTGAATAGTGCGTTTGGTCTAGCCATCCGTCTGAGGATGATAAGCAGTACTCAATCTGACCTCAGTTCCCAAAGCTGACTGAAGGCCTTCCCAAAAATGAGATGTGAATCGCGGATCTCGATCTGACACAATAGAAACGGGGATCTCATGCAATCTCACCACATCTCTAATATATAACTGCGCCATCCTCAAGAATGTAAAGGTCATGCTATAGGGGATAAAGTGGGCTACCTTAGTCAATCTGTCCACAATCACCCAAATAGCGTCAAAGCCTGAAGCACTCCTCGGCAAATGAGTCACAAAGTCCATGGAAATGTGTTCCCATTTCCACTTCGGTATCTCCAAGCTTCTCAACTCGCCGCCAGGTCTCTGCCTCTCTGCCTTAACCTGCTGGCAGATCAGACACCTCTTCACAAAAGCGACGACATCAGACTTCATTCTCTTCCACCAAAACTGACCACGCAGATCTCTGTACATCTTATTCCCGCCCGGGTGAATGCTAAGTCTGCTACTGTGAGCTCGTTCCAAGATCCCCTTACGCAACTCCGGCGTACTCGGAACTACCCAGCGGTTACCCAATCTCAAAGATCCGTCGTCGGCCACTCTGAACTTCGTCGGCTGACCAAGATGCACTATAGACAACCATCTCTGAACCTCAGCATCTGATCTCTGAGCTCTCCTGATGTTCTCATAAATATCTGGCTCAGCTAATAAGGTAGAGACATACACTGGTGATGCATCTATATCAAAATCATAGCCGAGATGGCAATAGGAGGTCATCATAGCCGACAAATGGATGACGTCCTCAGCAGAACTCCTCACTTTCCGGCTCAAGGCGTCCGCTGTCAAATTGGCTTTCCCGGGATGGTACTCTATCTCACAGTCATAGTCCTTGAGTAGGTCCATCCATCTCCTCTGTCTCATGTTCAGCTCCGCCTGAGTGAATAGAAACTTGAGGCTCTTGTGATTCGTGTATATGGTGAATGAAGTGCCATATAAGTAATGTCTCCAGATCTTCAGGGCGAAGATGATAGCCGCCAATTCCAAGTCATGAACTGGATATCTGGTCTCATGCGGCTTCAACTGCCTCGATGCATAAGCTACCACATGCTTATCTTGCATCAGAACACACCCAAGGCCCTGCAGTGATGCATCAGTATACAGAACAAATCTGGAGTTCTCCGTCGGGATCACTAAAACTGGCGCCGTCGTCAACCGGTGCTTCAACTCCTGGAAGCTCTCCTCACAAGCTTCTGACCAAAAGAAAGGCACACCCTTCTGAGTCAACTGAGTCAGCGGCTTGGCAATCTTCGAAAAGCCCTCAACAAAGCGCCGATAATACCCGGCCAAACCAAGAAAACTCCGGATCTCAGGCACAGAAGTGGGGGCAGCCCACTCCATCACGGCCTCAATCTTCTTGGGATCTACAGATATTCCGCTGCTCGATATAATGCCCCAGAAACAGTACACTGCTCAGCCAAAACTCGCACTTACTGAGCTTAGCATACAACTGATGCTCTCTGAGAATCTGAAGCACTGCCCTCAAGTGTTTCACATTCTCTTCCTCGCTCCGGGAGTAGATAAGAATGTCGTCAATAAACACGATGACGAACTGATCAAGATACTGCTGAAACACTCTGTTCATCAGACTCATGAAGACTGCTGGAGCATTCGTCACACCGAACGGCATCACTAAGAACTCATAATGTCCGTATCGTGTCCGGAATGCTGTCTTCTGCACATCATCCTCTCTGACCCGAATCTGATGATACCCGGACCTCAAATCAATCTTGCTATACACCCTGGTACCTTGCAACTGATCAAACAAGTCGTCAATCCTTGGGAGAGGATACTTGTTCTTCACTGTAGCCTTATTCAGCTGCCGGTAATCGATGCACAGCCGCATCGAACCGTCCTTCTTCTTCACAAAGATAACTGGTGCGCCCCATGGCGACACGCTCGGGCGTATATAACCCTTGTCAAGGAGATCCTGCAACTGCTCTTTCAACTCTCTCAACTCAGCCGGTGCCATCCTATAAGGCGCACGAGAGATAGCGGATGTCCCTGGCAACAGTTCGATCCCAAACTCAACTTCCCTAGCCGGTGGGAATCCTGGGATCTCTTCTGGAAATACATCGGCGAACTCTGCCACTACTGGTACATCCTCAACTCTGAGTTCTTTACTCTTCCCAGACGTGTCCACGGCATAAATGAGATAGCCCGTGTGCCCACGTTCCAATAACTGAGTCATCTTGATCGCTGAAATCAACGGAATCTTCGCACGAGAACCGTTGCCATAGAAAGTCCACTGACTGCCCAACTCAGGTCTGAACTTCACTGTCCTCTGTCGGCAATCTACCACTGCCTGATATCTGTTCAGAACATCTATACCCAAGATGCAGTCGAAGTCTGACATACCCAACACAATCAAGTCTGATCTCAATTCGTTGCCCTCAAAATAAATGAGGCAGTCTGCCATAAACTGACCAGCAACGACATTTCTTCCAGTGGGTGTCGAGACAAGGAGAGGCGTGGGTAAAGAAGACGTGCGCATATGGTGTCTTTCCACAAAACCCACCGATACAAAAGAATGGGAGGCACCTGTATCGATCAAAATAAAAGCAGGGTACGTAAATAAATGACACGTACCGGTGATCACCTCCTCCGGGGCCGCCTGGGCCTGCTCCCTGGTCAGTGCATATACCTGCCCCTGGGGTGGTCCTACTGTCTGACCCCCCGATGGTCGAGGCCCAAACTGCTGCCTCTGCTGCACTGTCCGGTCATCAAATCTCGGCCTGTTGCCCTGATACTCTGACTGTCCTCCCCGAGTGGGGCAATACCGAGCAATGTGGCCCATCTTGCCACGGATATAGCATGCAGGACACTTGTTTGACGAATGTGGCCCTCCACAATTGTTGCACCTCGGCTCTCCCGGCCTGTCCCCTTATGAAGACCCTCGATTGGCCGACCAATTACCCTTCTTGTTATCCTGCTTCTGTCCAAAGTGTTTCTTTCCACCATACCGCGAAGATGAAGAGGCACCACGGGGTTTAAATGGCTCACCCCGAGGCCTCAAACTGTCACTAGTCTGCCTCTGTTGCGGTACCGGTGGTGGCATAGCGTAAGCTCCTACTCCAAGCTCAGCAAGTTCTGCTCTTGTGAGAGCATCGTCAAATGAAGTTGGGTTGTTAGTGATAACCCGGTCATAAAGCTCCGGTCGCAACCCTTTCATAAAGTTCCTCATCTTAGCGTGCCCACTGGTGGCAATGTGGGGAACGTACCTCAACAACGAAGAGTACCGTGTGGCATAGTCCGCCACTGTCATGTTCCCTTGCCTCAGACTTGTAAACTCGTCCTCCTTTGTCTGTCTTGCTGCCGCGGAGAAGTATCGGTTCAAGAACCTGGTCCTGAAGAGCGTCCAATCAATCACAGCACCTAGTGCTCTCATCTCCATCACTGTGCTCCTCCACCACATCAATGGTTTCTTAGCCAACTGGAACTCCGCCAGCCTCAGCCAAGCAGTAATAGCACAAGGAGCCGATACAAAGATCTGCTCAAGTCTCTCCAGCCACTCTTCAGCTTCTTCTCCGGACTCTGTCCCCTTGAACCGGGGCGGATGATAAGACAGAAACTGAGTCAAGCTAATCTCACCCGGTAGTAATAACTGAACTACTGGTTCCATCCCTACGGCCGGTGGAGGTAGAGGATTAGCCTGTCCAATACTCGCATTCACACTCCCAACATCTCCGACTTCCTCATTAGCAGCCATGCTGTAACACAAATGTTAACAACAATCCAAAGCAATATATATCATGTCGTTAGATAACAGGAGTGATATAAGCATGTTAGTATAACAGGATATACATCAATATGCACCACATGCATAAACATGCTCCAAATGTAAGCACCTAGCCAAACATGCTAAGGCTACCCTTCACTCGTTCCCGGGTTCTCTAACCACTGCTCTGATACCACTAATGTAAGGACCCTAATCCTTAAGTGCGGAAACAAGGCATAATAGAGCTAATATAATGATCAGAGTGAGAAAAGAACATGTTGAGTCTATGAGCTTTAAGCATTACATGCCATAATAATAAGGACTTCCAAAAAGAATGGATTAATTACATTCCTCATCAATGAATGCTATCAACTAGTTTTACACTACTCCTAGAGTAGACACTAGACAAAATAATCCTGTCCTTTAATCCTCAAAAGAATGCTTCACAAAATATGAAGATAAAGTGTAAATGCATAATCATAATAAAACACTTCCTGTTTTCCATGCATTTCAAACGCTTCCCGTTTGGTTGTCCCTGTACCATAACTCATGAGTATAATCAATAGATTATTTTTAATGGCCAAAACATGTCATGACATCATATACCATCTCAACAGTACCAAATATTGGTCACCATTCCATAGTCTGTCCATCACAGTGTATTTTAATGCCCCTCGCTTATTTACATATTGACGGCATAGGATAACCTCGCTTCAATGGACTGCGGGACTCCCACCCCTCGCCTCTCATTGAGCGGCAAATACCCTTTCCTCGTCCTATATGATAACCACGCTCAAAATGTGACATGCGGCGCTCCCACCCCTCGCTTCACATTTAGCGGAACCAATACAAAAAGCGGCAAGCATTAAAATCATCAAAGGATGACCACGACTCATGGGATGTGCATCCAATAATCATCATATGCATCTATCATCAATATGCATAAATTACCATGTATATGCATCCACAATGCAATACCACTTATGGCATAAATCAACATGTATATGCATCCACAATGCAATACCACATATATACCCGCATCCACAATGCATAATCAATGAGTATATAAAATACATGTTACCGTTGGGTGCCCGTACGTCCACTACGTACCTTTCCAAAAGTGGAATTTGATGTGGCTTCAATTCCTCGGTTGCGTTGCTACCTGGGATGGTTCTACACAATCACACAACCCCATATTAGAAGCCAAATAATAGCCAAATACCAAAAATTTGACAAAATAAACCATTTTCCAAAATTCCACAGGCGGCGATCGATCGCTTCCCATAGGCGATCGATCGCCTCAAAATTTACACAGCGGCGATCGGTCGCCCCAAACATGGCGATCGATCGCCATTCCTTTGAAAAACCTACTGCCTCTCGGCGATCGGTCGCCTCATAACAGGCGATCGATCGCCTAACCCGAAATTTTGGTACTGCCTTGCGGCGATCGATCGCCCCATTTCAGGCGGTCGATCGCCTCGCACAGACTCGCGATTTTTCACCATTTTTGCATACCAAAACCTTCCAATCCATCCCAATACTCAAACCAACCAACCAACAACATATTTATCAACATAAACTTCCAAAATACACCTTAAAACAACCATAAATCCAACCATTAACCAAACCCACAACAACCCAACAAAACCCATTTTAAAACCATTCAAAATCAAACCAAACTCAAACAAAACCTTACAAAATTAAAGCATGAGGTACCCATACCTCTTGGGGATCTCAAATCACCCAATATGCTCCACAAATCAAGATTTTTGAAAGGTTTCTCCTCAACCCTAGGCTTGAGCTCGAAAATGGAAGAAGGGAAAGGGTTTGTGGGTTTTGATTTGGTAAAGTGAAAGTGAGGTTGAAAGAGTGGGGTTGGATATTAAAATGTGAGTTTATTAAAATGATACCCCAAAAGAATTCCATGGTGTATAAAACACCCCAACATGATATTTTTCAAAGCATTTACTCAAAATGCACCATAATATCAATTAACACATGATTTCTAATAAATTGCTAACCAAGGCAAATAATCATGCTTCCAATAATATTTACCCAACATGCACCACATGCACCCTAAAATGCAATCCCGGGTCACCCCTATCCACATGACCATGCATTTCCATAAGGTAAATAAATCCCAAAACATAATCAATTACCACATAATTAATCATGTAAACACAATTAAAGCCAAATAGCAATTAACCATTTCGGGGATGTCACATTGTGATATCCCCGAAATAATTATGTGGGTAAGCATACAATTAAAGGTTGTTAATTGTGAGCCTATGTGCTAAAGGCGTATTTTATGTGGGAGTGATTTATTTATTTTGAGGATGTGGTTTAGGGAGCATGTTAGGTGTTTTTAATTGTTGTGATGATGTGGCAAAATAATAAAATATCAAGGAAAGATATTTTTATACATCGTATGAAATACCGGGACACAATTAAACACCCCAAAACCACCCTACATGCAACCACCCCACCCCCACTTGACTTAACCCACGCCCCTCCCCTGTTTTTCTGGGAAAGCATATGACTAAGCAAGCAACTTTACTTGAAGATATTTTCATCTTGCCTCTTCCAAAAAGCTCCCTTCTTTTTCCCTTCATCTCTCTGCAACTTGGTCGAGTTCCAGGAGAAAAGTGATCGGGTTTCATTCTTCTTTTCATATAGAAAATCGAAGGGCAAAAGTGGTGAGGAGTCACATTTTTTCCCAGTTTTCAGTTTCCTGGCATGCTTGTTCTTTGTAGCAGATTTGGCATGCTAGTTTAGGGTATGATGTTATCTTGTTATGAATACCTTTATGTGATGTTTGTGAAGCCCTTAGCATGTTTAGTTAAGAAACTTGCATGCTTTATGTGCTAGATTTGTAGTAGAGAAAAGGGTTCCTCGAACATCCGAGCAGGGTAGTACTCTGTTTTTCATGTTAAGAAGGGTTTTACCATGAATATTTGAAGCATGCTAACTTAGGTTTTGGTCGAACCTTCGATGTGATTTCGTGTATGGTAGCTTGTTGAAGGTACCAGTATATTTCCTTGAGCATGTTGCATGTATTATGTGAAGGATTTAATCATGTGAAATGTAGTGTTCGAAAATTCTGGGCAAGGTTCAAGTGCCCTGTTTTCTGGAAATATATGTGTGGGGAGTGTTTTTATGAAGGTATTATCATACACGTCAACCTTAGGTTTTGGTAAAACTTTGATGTGAAAATATGCATGGTAGTTTTGTGAAGCCCATGGCATGTTTGTTCGAGCTTTCTTTATGCTATATGTGATAGGTTTAATAGCATGAAGTGAGATGCTCAAGAAATCTGGAAATGAATATGTTACCCTGTTTCCAGAAAAGTTGATCCAGTACTTGTTTAAATGATCGACGTTTATACATGTAGGCTTATGCTTAGGGTGTAAATTTGGTATGAATACACTCGGAGTAGTGTATTGTAATTGCTAGCATAATTGTTCAAACATGTGGTGTATGTTTTATGCTAGATCGAAGGGTATGAATATAGGTGTTCAAGAATTCTGGGTTAGTATTTCTCGAACAGGGCATCTCGATCGATCGACATTTCTTCTCGATCGATCGAGCGAGGCAGAATCTTGGTTCTGATTTTAGGCGTCTTCTCGATCGATCGGGAAAAGGGGCCGATCGATCGAGAGACCCAGAATGTTGAAAAAATTTAAATTGATATATTTTGTTAAAGTTTTGATATTGGAATGTTATGAGGTGCCTAATATTGTGTTGTGTGGCTATGTAGAACCATCCCAGGTGCCATCACAACCGAGGAGAAAAAGTCGATTGACTCCTCTATCTTTTGGAAAGGTACGTAAGCGACGTACGGGCATCCCAACGGTAACATGTGCTTTATGTTTGTCTTTTTGACGCATGATGAATGCAATGTGGTGCATTAAGGTTATGATACATGTTATTATGCATTGTTTTTGCATATGTATGTTGTGAAATATAAGAGGTGTATTTCACGAGTCAAGTTATCTTAGTAAGGATTTTAATTGCTTACGCTAAGGTCCATTGGAAGCGAGGAAGAATTCCGCTTACATGGAGTAGCAAGAAGCATTAAAATGTACTAATGATAAGGGCTCAGGATTGAAATAAGGATTTTAGGAGAAAGGATGTCATGACATTTATTTATGAAACCATATATTCTTATAATGTGTTTTTATTATGAATTATGGTACAGGGACAACCAATGGGCGTTATAAATGCTGAAAATACAGGAAGGGCTTGTGTTTAAGATTTGCATTATGCCTTACTTTCATATTATGTTGAATATGAATTGTGTTATGCTCATGTGTTGGGGGTTGTCTTCGTAGGTGCTTTTTGTCGAGAACCAGGGTCGGGTTGATATGCTGAGCTGTAAGGAGTGCTACAGGATTAGCATGTTAGAGAAAATTTTTGTATAGCTTCTACTGAGTAGAGTAAGACTATAATGTAGTACCTTTGTAGGAATTGTGTCTTCCTTTTGAAACATTTTGGTACTGTAATCTCTAAAGCTCAGAAAATCAACACGGCATGTTACTCTGATTTATTCACATGAATGTTTAGTTCTCTAATTTGCACCTTAATGTCTTGATGTGATAACGGGGTCTCACACCATGCATTTTACAGTTGCAACACTTTAATAGGCCATGCTCGTACGTCATACGTACCTTAGAATTCCGTAGTCCATGTCAAGCCTGGCTTGAATTCCATGCTCCGTGAAACATGTGCTAAAACACATAAACAACCCACAATCAAGCATAAGTATGCAACCGCGTGCCCAAGCACGTTCAAAACTCCCAAACGTATCGTCTATCTATGACGATTACCAAATTATGGAAGTTCCCGGCGAAGCATGTATAATACCCCAAAAATATTGTCTATCCATGACAATTAACCTTTTAAAATAACCCGGGGCGAAGCATGAAAGACACCCAAAAAGAGCCAAGAAACCACAAAAAGGGGCACCAACACACTGGCCATCTCGATCGATCGACATTTCATCTCGATCGATCGAGAACCGCCTTCCGATCGATCGGTCAAAATACCGATCGATCGGTGAACTGTTCCAACGCCACAAAACACATTCTGCCATGCTCGATCGATCGAAAATATTTTCGGATCGATCGAGCAGCCCTGTATGCGCGAGAAACTTCCAAGACTGAGCTTCCAACAACACCTTAACTCACACACCACCAAGATCAACCATCCAACACAACACTAAACCACAAAACAACCTTAAAATACATCCCCCAAACATAAACAACATGCTGGACCAAGATCTACCCCTTGAACCCCAAGATACAACACCAAAACCAACCAATATACAAAAAACTTTGCTAGGTTGGTAGCTTACCCTTTGAGCTCCAAGATTCTAGCAAGAAATCATGAAAATGGCCCTTTTCCAAAGCTTTCTCCTCCCTTCCATGATGAGGAACGAAAATGGTGGGTTCTTAGGTGAAAGGATGGGGTTTTGGGGACAAAAACTGATAGAGAGGGGGGGTGATGGGATATAAAGTGGTATGCAAGTGGCCCTTACCATCTTTGGGGTTAAATGTGTATCATAATATAAGCATGATATATAAAATACCTTAACATGATATTTTAGAAGCATTTTACCACAATGCATCAAAAATCCCTATTAAAATCATGTTTTACCAAATAAACACAACCCATTTCATTTAAATCATTCTAACACCCAATATCCCAACATGTAACCCGAAATGCACCCAGGTTACCCATACCACGTGACTAAGCATTTTTACCAAGATAAGTAATTATCACCGCAAGAATTATATAACCACAATTAATTCCTAATTGCCACAATAAAAGAAAATCTATTAAAGATTAATAATCCTCCGGGATTAATACCAATAATCCCAGGACATCACAATTATCCCCCACTAATAAAATTTCGTCCTCGAAATTTGCACCGGTGTACTCCACGTAACACCAAGGCTACACCAACCAAAATAAAACCACGAGCCCGATTCTGGATCACATTAGAATCGAATTAACAACTGCGAGAACACCAATCTCGCACCAAGTTCTAAAATAGAACAAACGTAAAAATCCGCACAAACCCATAAGATAACAACATACCTCGATGTGAATCGTCCTAGAAGTCATTCCACCACACTTTCAAATCAACCAAATCTCCCTTGGTTCTGACATAGATATCATTCCATGATATTCACCACTTGCCCACGATGCTTGACACGCATCGTTATGATGGGAACCACTAGTATAAACAGTATACTCACAGAAAAATTAAGTTTCTGCTTCCCAGTCCATCTCCTCCAAAGGAGTAGTTGCACCAATTGCAATCCGGACCGGGTTACCCACGGTCACTGATCCACACAAAACACCTCACCAAGGACGTTTACACCGGTGTGTTCCAAGAAATCATATCTTGGTCCCGACACACCATCAAGACTCCACAAAGTCGCAAGTTCCACAGAGGTCACGCAAAACAATCAATTTGCATCCCCGCCACGCTTGTCAACCATGACACCAAACAAATCCGAGTCCTGGCCACCCCTTGTCTATCCTGGGATTTAACAATCCTAAGACAGGGAGGTTATCGAATTAACTAGCAAGAACTACCATGGTCTCAAAACACGACAATCCCTCCTCAGGGGGAAGTCAAACAACCCTCACGATCATTCATCAGAATGCATCGTGCCATCGAGATTACCGATCTCGAGGTTCCACAATCTCACACCGGAGATTCACCAAACCAAGCATACAACCCGGTGTTCGACAATGAACAAAATAACGTTGGCATTCGTATACACTCACGGCATACATGCCCAAACACCAATCACAACATGCATACACAATGCAATAGACTCGGGTATCTCCAAACATACCCACATCCCAAAACCAACTGTCAAACCTCAATTATTCTCACCCCACGGAGAATGATGGTTGACAAACAAAAACCAAAGGGTGTGATTTCAACATCACCACCACACGAACCAAAATAACGAATCCCCCCAAAAGATTCAACCGGTAGGTATCATAATACCGCCTTCCTCTCAAGGAAAAAGTCATGAATCCATGATCCTTCAATCCTCGAACCGCCGTTCGGAAGACCTGGATATATTTATACCGAAACATATCCCGGAACCCAGAAATACACAACTGGTTAGAGTAGTGCATCAATGCCACCAATACCCGATCCAAAATCCGTATACGCCATGTATACACGTCCAAACAATGCTCTGTACTAATGCCATAGTACTCCACAATCGAGCATCTCCCCGAAGACGTCTCCTCAAACGTCTCACCGAGGTAAGAAATCCATTATTCGGCCCAACACCAGTAATGCTTACCATGGCTGATTCACAATCAATCCACGACCGATGCAAGCTGTCTCCAAGACAGTACAATCCAAAACTCTCCAAGAGACAAAATCAATATAGTAGTGTCACCCCACTAACTCTATCTCACAAACCATTGTGACTCCCGTTGCATTCCATATGCAAGGATGCTCAACCAGAGGTAACCACGACTTGACGACACTTACGTTGGCATTCCCAATAGAATTGAGCTGCCCCAAAGCAAGTCTCTCAAACATTTGACGTATAAACGTCCCCGTGAGGTATTCCCTACCTCAAATATCATGCCACATAGAGACTACAAGAGTCTACCATGACCCTCATCGTATCACCATACGATTCACCAAACTCGAATCCAACGATCATTATAATGGCTAACACAAGCACGCTAAAGTACTGCAACAATACCTGTTTAGCGATTCGCTGGCCCCATAGGCTCATACCAACCTATCAACGTGACACACGTTCCATCCCGGTATACCATACCGTAACCATTAGAGTTGTGGGTCATCCCAACATATCTCTAAAACACCAAAGCACAATGGACAACCCGGCGTCCATGCCTAATTACCATGTAATCCTAATCCATTAGGATTTATTCCACACCCTCACGGTGGGTGTGCTCATGCCTATCACATATCACAACAACAAGCGAGTAGTTTCCTCAATGACTACTCTTATCACCAATCACTTGGCCTTAGCCATCCCAACGAGCATACCCAAGGGTATCATTGCTCGACAAACGTTTACCTCTATAACATGATGCGGTACTCTCACCGGTACAATACATCCAATGCTCCATCGAGCAAACCTGCTCGGCAAAGAGGTCTCGACAACTAATGATCCAAATCCTAACATGTGCTCCCCATCGGCACTCAACCATACAACCAAATTCATAAACACGAATGTATTATTCACTAAAACGACGCCACGCTTCCACATAGACATCCCAAATAACATCGTCAAACACATGACGGTACCCGTCGATACACGACACTCATAATCTCATCGTCAAACACGTGACGGTATAAAACAACACATAATATCCACAATAATGATAATAAAAGTAATATGCCATACCTCATCGCTATCAAGATAGCGGAATACCTTTATCCATCGTTCACCAGCGGTACACAAGCAGCATCCATCGCTCGTAGGCGGCATAATCCAGTGCTACACACATAGCGGTATAATCCATCGCTATAGAATCAGCGGCATGATCCCTCGCCATAGAGTCAGCGGCATAAAACATCGCCAAAGAGTATCCGGCGGTATGAAGCATCGCCATAGATGTAGCGGAATGTACCATCGCTATATGATACCTGGCGGCATAAACCTTCGCCATAGAATACCCGGCGGTATGAACCATCGCCAATAGAATACCCGGCGGCATGAACCATTGCCAATAGAATACCCGGCGGCATGAACCATCGCCAATAAAATACCCGGCATAATCGCGGACTCAAGAGGTACTCACACCCATGTAGTACTTTGTTCCCGATCGCATCGCTATGTCATGACAGCGGCATCATCGCTTCGACGTGACAGCGGCATGTAACATCGCTTCGACACGACAGCGGCATCATCGCTTCGACATGATTGTGGTACCATCGCTTCGACGTGACAACGGCATTCACCATCGCTTCGACACGACAGCGGCATTTACCATCGTTCCGGCATGACAGCGGAAATACCCCTCGCTTTACATGACAGCGGAAATAATATCCCTCGCTATTAATATGACAGCGGCCATGTTCTTCGCTTCATATTAGCAGCAAATATCCTCTCATCGCTACGGTATGACAGCGGCAAGTATTCACATCGCTACGCCACGCATGCAACCGTAATGCATATCCCGTGTTCCAATAATTGTTTCGGCACGACAGCGGCATCATCGCTTCGACGTGACAGCGGCATTTACCATCGCTTCGACACGACAGCGGCATCATCGCTTCGACGTGCATGCAACCGTAATGCATAACCCGCATTCCCATAAACATCGCCATGAGTGTATTTTCATGCACCTCGCTCCAACATATAGCGGCAAAGCATTAAAATTATCACTCCGATGTATATCTATGCAACCGTAATGCATAGTCCATGTCTCATAAGATCCTGCAACCACCATGGTTAGCAATAGCATATTCCAATTATGAACACATATCATAAATGCACATAAGCAATCATGCATAAGTATGTGCTTCTCATTCCCATTAACATGTTCCTAGGCCCTCAACAGCCCCAAAGAGCTAACCACTGCTCTGATACCACTAATGTAAGGACCCCCGTGCCCTTAACGCGTTATTAGTGTATTAAGCCATACCATTAGTGCATATAATCATACCATCATGGGGAAATCCATGTGCAAGTGCAACCCGTATGCTACCCAGAAAATTTCTTGCATTCAATTCACATAATATTCAGATTCCCCAACCAAGATTATTCATATAACATGCACCCACATAATACACTAACATGCTCTTAGTTCATTTAGCAATTCCATAATTAATTGCATGCAACCATAATGAACAGAGAGAAGCCGTAGCCCATTGATACATTCCATATATACGTAAAATGTACTCACATAAGAGTACCCAATGGATAAGCGTGTATCCGATGTATAAAACACTCTACCGGATACCCTTACTGATACTTCAATCCTGGAAGCACCTCCCAAGCACAGCTCGATCTCAACACTGGATCTATATACTTATTCAAGCAGCTCTGGTACCTCGATCCTGGAAGTACCTCAAATCAACAGCCCGAGCTCAACTCCAAAGTACTGCTGCTGTACCTGTGTTACCTGCCCCAACAGAGACAGCCCCCACACGGGTTGAGCATACCAATACCACCAATCCAATAAGCATAACATTGTAATTCAAATACAGAATGTAAATGCTATAATTTAAATGATACTCCCTGGATGGTAACACCCTCATCCGGGATCCCCTGTATTGTCCCTGTTCTCAAAATAACCAAACTCATCAAATTCCCAATGACAGTTAATCGCCACATAGATTAACTAATACCGTCCTATTATGCCAGTTTCATGATCAATATGGTAAAAACATAATGTAAAAGACCATAGATATCACATATATCTAACCAATAATTCCATGTTCATATTTCATTGCTCGCTCCACAATAGCGACATACTAACCTCGCGCACGCTCAACAATAGCGGCGTCATAACCGATGGTCGCTCAACGGCGATCGCATCCCAAATCATTGCTCGCTCGAAAGCGGTACCATATTATTTCCAATGTATGTCTATTTATTACAGTTACCATATACCATGCATTTCACTATCCAATTATTGCAAGTACCATAAACCGTGCACTTCAATATCCACCTATTCCAATACCATATACCGTGCATTTCAATACTCATTTATTGTAAATACCACAAACCATGCATTTCAATGCCCATTTATTGTAAATACCACAAACCATGCATTTCAATGCCCATTTATTGTATATACCACAAACCATGCATTTCAATGCCCATTTATTACAATTACCATATACCATGCATTTTACAGTTGCAACACTACAATAGGCCATGCTCGTACGTCATACGTACCTTAGAATTCCGTAGTCCATGTCAAGCCTGGCTTGAATTCCATGCTCCGTGAAACATGTGCTAAAACACATAAACAACCCACAATCAAGCATAAGTATGCAACCGCGTGCCCAAGCACGTTCAAAACTCCCAAACGTATCGTCTATCTATGACGATTACCAAATTATGGAAGTTCCCGGCTAAGCATGTATAATACCCCAAAAATATTGTCTATCCATGACAATTAACCTTTTAAAATAACCCGGGGTGAAGCATGCAAGACACCCAAAAAGAGCCAAGAAACCACAAAAAGGGGCACCAACACACTGGCCATCTCGATCGATCGACATTTCATCTCGATCGATCGAGAACCGCCTTCCGATCGATGGTCAAAATACCGATCGATCGGTGAACTGTTCCAACGCCACAAAACACATTCTGCCATGCTCGATCGATCGAAAATATTTTCTGATCGATCGAACAGCCCTGTATGCGCGAGAAACCTCCAAGAATGAGCTTCCAACAACACCTTAACTCACACACCACCAAGATCAACCATCCAACACAACACTAAACCACAAAACAACCTTAAAATACATCCCCCAAACATAAACAACATGCTGGACCAAGATCTATGTAGGGTCTTCCTACCTTAATATCATTTAGTACACATAAATTGGACAGAACATGCATTTATAACCTCTTAAGGGTTCCGGTTGTAGCTTGAGCTAAGGAGATTACAGGCCAAAATAAAGTTTCCAAAAGCTATTTAATTACATTCCCAATAAAGAATGTTAAAGCTATAGATTTACACTACTCCTAGAGTAGAGACTATCAAAATCCTGCATCCTACATTCATCATGCTCCCTTTAGCTCACTTCCTCAACCCGACCCTAGGCCCTTGGTCCAAAAGTACCTACAGGGATAACACATCGTGAGCATACACATAATTACTTAACATTATATAAAAGCATACAATAATGCATAACATCTTAGTTAAGTAAAGGTTATTGGTCGTCCTTCGACTTCCTTGTTATCCCTGACTCTTATTCATATATTAGGGCGTCTTACCCCATTGTATGGCATCTTACCATATCATCATCATCGTGTGGCATCTTACCACGTGGGCATCTTACCCAATCATATGGCGTCTTACCATATCATAAACATTGCGTGGCATCTTACCACGGGGGCATCTTACCCACTCGCATAATTTGGGTGGCATCTTACCACATGGGCGTCTTACCCAATCATACACGTCGTATGACCTTATCATAAACTTCGTCATTATAGTCGTCCTCATAACCATCATTATCATAAACATCATCATAAGCATCATCATCCTAACATCATCATAAGCATCATCATCGTAACATCATCGTAAGCATCATCATCGTAACATCATCATAAGCATCATCATCGTAACATCATCGTAAGCATCATCATCGTAACATCATCATAAGCATCATCATCATGAATATCATCATAGACATCATCATCATAATATCATCTTAAACATCATCATAATATGTAAGGGTATGGTTTACCGTCCGATGCTCGTACGTCTCTTACGTACCTTAATTCCAAAAGAAGGAGAAATCGTAGACTTTATCTCCTTGAAGTCGTGGGTACCTGGGACGGTTCTACATAACCATACAAATTGATATTAGAAGCTAAATATAGTCCAATATCCAAAAATCCCACATAAATATCAAAAATCCATTTTTTTACAGCTCGCGATCGATCGCTGCCCAGGCGCGATCGATCGCTGCCCAGGCGCGATCGATCGCTAGATCGCACTGGACGAGGGGCAAAAATTCTTTTCTTGGCGATCGATCGCCACTTTTGGCGCGATCGATCGCCAGCCTCGCCGATCGATTGCCCAAGAGTGGCGATCGATCGCCAAATGCTACTAGCGGGCACTGGAGGCTCGCGATTGATCGCCAAGAACGGGCGATCGATCGCCGAGTGCTGTGCTCCGAAATTTCGCCATTAATGCTCATTTTTCAAGCTCTTCCTCAAGCCACCCAAAACCAAACTTCTTAACAACTTCAATAACCTCATAACCCACTAAAACCAACATAAAACACTTCAAAAAAACATACCCCAACCATAAACAACACATACCCAAACAAACCCACATAAAACATCAAAAACTTAACCCATTTCAACACCAAACATCATAAAACTTATAGGAATGGTTCCATACCTCTTGTAGGCTCCAAATCCTAGCAAAGATCACACAAACAAAGTTTTTGTGGAACTTTTCTTCTCCTCTTTTGGTGGAACTCGAAAATGGGTAGGTTTGGGGTTTGGGAAGTGATTTGGGGATTTTTAATAAAGTGAAAGGTAAAGGGGTTAAAGTGATGGGTAGATGATTTAAAAAGGGGTTACTTTAACTTAATTAAAATTGTACCCCCAAACTTAACATGATGTATAAAATGCTCCAACATAGTATTTTAAAGGCATTTACAAGAATGCTCCAAACTTCATCTAAAATCACATCCTCCTCATATTTAATAATTAACACAATTAAATCATGTTAACATCTTAATACCCAACACATAAATCCATCAACACATGATACATCATATAAACATAATTAATGTCTTACTTGTAATTAATTAATTTCGGGGCATCACATTACTCCCCTACTTACAAGATTTCGTCCTCGAAATCGCATGCACTTACCCAAAAGAAACTAAACATAAATCATACCAGAAAATAGTTCGGGGTAATGCTGCATCATATGCCGCTCCGTCTCCCACGTAGCCTCCTCGACACCCCGACGATCCCACTGAACTTTGACCATCGGTATAACTTTGCTCCGTAGTCTGCGATCCTCACGATCCAGAATTCTGACTGGTCGTTCAACGTAGGATACATCTGAGTCTAACTGCACTTCAGTAGGCTGTAAAACATGAGACGGATCTGGCTCATACTTTCTCAACATAGAAACATGGAAGACATCATGAATTCCAGATAAGGACGGTGGTAGAGCCAATCGGTAAGCCAAAGTGCCGATACGCTGTAACACCTCGTACGGTCCAACATACCTCGGGGATAACTTCCCCCGCATACCAAATCGAACAACACCCCTGAAGGGTGAGATTTTCAAGAAGACCTTGTCTCCTACTTGAAATTCTAGCGGCCGTCGCCGCTTATTTGCATAGGCTGCTTGCCTATCTTGGGCCACTTTCATCTTTAAGCGTATCATCTTAATCTTTTCCTCCATGTCCTTAATCATATCCGGTCCTCCGACCGCTTTACTCGTCAAGTTCTCCCAATACAGCGGTGACCTACATCGTCGTCCGTAGAGAGCTTCAAAAGGGGCCATTTGAATGCTCGCCTGATAGCTGTTATTGTATGAGAACTCTACCAGTGGTATAGATTCTTGCCACGGAGTATCAAACTCCAAAACACATGCCCTCAGCATATCTTCGAGCGTCTGTATAGTACGCTCCGTTTGGCCATCAGTCTGAGGGTGATAAGCTGTACTCAGTCTCACCTCGGTGCCCAAAGCTGTCTGGAGACCCTCCCAGAAATGAGAAGTAAACCTTGGGTCTCTGTCAGACACGATCGAGACTGGAATCCCATGCAACCTCACTACATCCCGTACATATAATTGGGCCATCTTTAGATACGTGAAAGTCATACTGTAAGGGATGAAATGAACCACCTTCGTCAGCCTATCCACGATCACCCAGATCGCATCAAATCCAGAGGCCGACCTTGGCAAGTGGGTCACGAAATCCATAGATATATGCTCCCACTTCCACTTAGGTACCTCTAAGCTCTTCAGCTCGCCACCAGGCCTCTGCCTTTCTGCCTTTACTTGTTGGCAGATTAAACATCTCTTAACATAACTGATCACATCATGCTTCATGCGTCTCCACCAGAATTGACCACTTAGGTCCTTGTACATCTTTCTTCCTCCGGGGTGGATCTTGAATCGGCTACTATGAGCCCGTTCTAAAATTCCTTTACGTAACTCTGGTGTATCTGGGACTACCCATCGGTTGCCCAGTCTTTGTAAATCATCTTCAGCCACTCTAAACTTTGTTGGCTGACCTCGAAGTGCTATTGATGACCATCTCTGCACTTCATCATCCGACCTCTGGGCTTTCCTGATAGCCTCAAATACGTCTGGCTCGGCCAATAAGGTCGACACTCGCACCGGCGACGTGTCTACATCGAAGTCATAGCCCAGATGGCAATAGGAAGTCATCAAAGCTGATAAACACATAACATCCTCAGCAGTACTCTTCACCTTCCGACTTAAGGCGTCTGCTATCAAATTTGCTTTACCAGGATGGTACTCAATTTCACAGTCATAATCCTTGAGTAAATCCATCCATCTTCTTTGACACATGTTCAGTTCAGCCTGAGTGAATAGAAACTTTAGGCTCTTATGGTCCGTAAAGATGGTAAACGTAGTACCATAAAGATAATGACGCCAAATCTTCAAGGCGAAAATGATAGCTGCCAGTTCCAGATCATGGACTGGGTACCTGGTCTCATGAGGCTTCAACTGTCTCGAAGCATAGGCGACCACTTGTCTGTCTTGCATCAATACGCAGCCCAAACCCTGCAATGATGCATCCGTGTACAAGGCAAACCTCTTATCCTCAGACGGAATCACCAATACTGGCGCTGTCGTCAAACGACGTTTCAATTCTTGGAAGCTTTCCTCACAAGCTTCGGACCAAAAGAATGGGACTCCTTTCTGAATCAGCTGTGTCAATGGCTTAGCGATCTTAGAAAATCCCTCGACAAAACGTCGGTAATAACCTGCTAAGCCAAGAAAACTCCGTATCTCGGGTACAGAAGTGGGTGCTGCCCACTCCATCACTGCTTCAATCTTCCTGGGATCCACAGATATCCCTTGGCTAGATATGACATGGCCTAGGAATACCACGCTGTCCAACCAGAACTCGCACTTGCTAAGCTTTGCATACAACTGATGATCTCTGAGGATCTGAAGTACTGTCCTCAAGTGCCGTACATGATCTTCTTCGGTCCGAGAGTAGATGAGTATATCGTCAATGAAAACTATGACGAATTGGTCCAAAAATGGCTGGAACACCTTGTTCATCAAACTTATGAAAACAGCCGGGGCATTTGTCACCCCAAAAGGCATGACTAGGAATTCATAGTGCCCATACCTCGTCCTGAAGGCTGTCTTCTGAACATCCTCTTCTCTTACTCGAATCTGATGGTACCCCGACCTCTGATCGATCTTACTGTAGAGCCTCGTACCCTGCAACTGATCAAACAAATCATCGATCCTCGGGAGTGGGTACTTATTCTTCACTGTAGCTTTGTTCAGTTGTTTGTAATCGATGCACAAACGCATCGAACCATCTTTCTTCTTCACAAATAAAACTGGTGCTCCCCAGGCGATACGCTAGGGCGTATATAGCCCTTATCAAGGAGCTCTTGCAACTGAATCTTTAATTCCCTTAGCTCCGCTGGTGCCATCCTATAAGGGGCACGAGAAATGGCCGACGTCCCTGGTAATAATTCAATCCCAAACTCGACCTCTCTCATCGGTGGGAATCCGGGAATCTCCTCCGGAAAGACATCGGGAAATTCCGCCACTACGGGCACATCCTCAACTTTTACTTCTTCTTTCTTTTCCGTAACATCAACGGCATATATGAGATATCCTGTGTGGCCTCTTTCCAATAACTGTGCCATCTTGACAGCAGATATCAATGGAATCTTTGAGCGAGAACCATCCCCATAGAACGTCCATGGAATTCCCATATCGGATTTGAACCGTACTGTCCTCTGCCTGCAGTTCACAACTACCTGATACTTATTCAGAACGTCGATGCCCAGAATGCAGTCAAAATCTGACATTCCCAGAACAATCAAATCTGATCTTAGTTCTTTATCCTCAAAATAAATGAGGCCATTGTAGACGATCCGATCAGTAATCAAACTTCTTCCAGCGGGGGTCGAGACTATAAGAGGCGTGGGCGACGGAGAAGTGCATATGTGGTGTCTTTCCACAAAACTTGTTGACACAAAAGAGTGTGACGCACCTGTGTCGATCAAAATAAAAGCAGGGTGCGTAAATAAAAGACACGTACCCGCTATAACCTCCTCCGGAGCCGCTGAAGCTTGCTCCCTTGTCAATGCATAGACTTGTCCTTGAGGTGGCCCCATGGGCTGACCTCCATGCTGACGCGGCACAAATGGGGGTCTGTGCTGTGCTGTCCTATCCGCAGGCCTCCCCGCAGAACCCTGTTGACTTCCCCTGTTGGGACACTGTCTAGCAAAGTGGCCCTTGTCGCCACAAACATAGCACCCCACACAATCTTTCGTCGGATGTGGTTGCCCACAAAGAGTGCATTGGATCTTCCCGGATCTGTCTCCCTGAGACTGCCCCCTTCCAGATGGGGCATCACTCCTTTGGTTCCCTTTCCATCTATTGTCAGACCTCTTACCACTGAACCTTGACGCCGATGAGTTCCCCCTTGACTTGAACTGATCATTCCTTGGCTTCAAATTATCCGGGGTGGATTTCTGAGAGGGTGCCGACGATGGTACAACATCAGGGTATGCACCCACTCCTAGTTCGGCCAGCTCGGCACGTGAGAGTGCATCGTCAAAGCAAGTAGGGCCATAAGTGATCACCCTATCGTATAGCTCTGGCCTCAATCCTTTCATGAAATTCCTCATCTTTGCTTGCGTGCTCGTGGCAATGTGAGGCACATATCTGAGCAAGGAGCAAAACTGAAGAGCATAATCTGACACTGACATATTACCTTGCTTGAGGTGAGTGAATTCATCTTCCTTAGCCTGTCGTGCTGCAGCCGAGAAATAACGGTTCAGAAAGCGAGTTCGAAACATTTTCCAGTTAACTTCATGACCTTGAGCCTCTTGCTCTACCACGGTGGTCTTCCACCACATCAGCGCCTTCTTGGCCAACTGGAACTCTGCTAACCGTATCCATGCTGTCTTCGCACATGGGGCTGCCACAAAGATCTGCTCTATTCTTTCTAGCCATTCCTCAGCTCGTTCCCCCGTTTCGGTTCCTTCAAAGGTTGGGGGTCGGTAAGCAAGAAACTGAGTTAAACTTAGCTCCCCTGGCAACAACTGTTGTTCGGCCGGTTCATCATCAAAAGCTGGCGGGGTAGGGGATTCGTACGCCCCGCGCTTGCATTGACGCTCACTGCGTCACCTACCTCCACATTTGCTGCCATACTGCAACACAAGGATTAACAACAAGATCCAAAAGCAGTTCGTATAATACTTCATTAGATAAACAAAACATGTTAGCATAACATCATATACCTCATATGCAACTTATGCACAAAAACATGTTCGAAAAGTAAGCACCTAGCTAACTTATTGCTAAGGCTACCCTTCACTCATTCCCGGGTTATCTAACCACTGCTCTGATACCACTAATGTAGGGTCTTCCTACCTTAATATCATTTAGTACACATAAATTGGACAGAACATGCATTTATAACCTCTTAAGGGTTCCGGTTGTAGCTTGAGCTAAGGAGATTACAGGCCAAAATAAAGTTTCCAAAAGCTATTTAATTACATTCCCAATAAAGAATGTTAAAGCTATAGATTTACACTACTCCTAGAGTAGAGACTATCAAAATCCTGCATCCTACATTCATCATGCTCCCTTTAGCTCACTTCCTCAACCCGACCCTAGGCCCTTGGTCCAAAAGTGTACCTACAGGGATAACACATCGTGAGCATACACATAATTACTTAACATTATATAAAAGCATACAATAATGCATAACATCTTAGTTAAGTAAAGGTTATTGGTCGTCCTTCGACTTCCTTGTTATCCCTGGCTCTTATTCATATATTAGGGCGTCTTACCCCATTGTATGGCATCTTACCATATCATCATCATCGTGTGGCATCTTACCACGTGGGCATCTTACCCAATCATATGGCGTCTTACCATATCATAAACATTGCGTGGCATCTTACCACGGGGGCATCTTACCCACTCGCATACTTTGGGTGGCATCTTACCACATGGGCGTCTTACCCAATCATACACGTCGTATGACCTTATCATAAACTTCGTCATTATAGACGTCCTCATAACCATCATTATCATAAACATCATCATAAGCATCATCATCGTAACATCATCATAAGCATCATCATCGTAACATCATCGTAAGCATCATCATCGTAACATCATCATAAGCATCATCATCGTAACATCATCGTAAGCATCATCATCGTAACATCATCATAAGCATCATCATCATGAATATCATCATAGACATCATCATCATAATATCATCTTAAACATCATCATAATATGTAAGGGTATGGTTTACCGTCCGATGCTCGTACGTCTTACGTACCTTAATTCCAAAAGAAGGAGAAATCGTAGACTTTATCTCCTTGAAGTCGTGGGTACATGGGACGGTTCTACATAACCATACAAATTGATATTAGAAGATAAATATAGTCCAATATCCAAAAATCCCACATAAATATCAAAAATCCATTTTTTTACAGCTCGCGATCGATCGCTGCCCAGGCGCGATCGATCGCGAGATCGCACTGGACGAGGGGCAAAAATTCTTTTCTTGGCGATCGATCGCCACTTTTGGCGCGATCGATCGCCAGCCTCGCCGATCGATCGCCCAAGAGTGGCGATCGATCGCCAAATGCTACTGGCGGGCACTGGAGGCTCGCGATCGATCGCCAAGAACGGGCGATCGATCGCCGAGTGCTGTGCTCTGAAATTTCGCCATTAATGCTCATTTTTCAAGCTCTTCCTCAAGCCACCCAAAACCAAACTTCTTAACAACTTCAATAACCTCATAACCCACTAAAACCAACATAAAACACTTCAAAAAAACATACCCCAACCATAAACAACACATACCCAAACAAACCCACATAAAACATCAAAAACTTAACCCATTTCAACACCAAACATCATAAAACTTATAGGAATGGTTCCATACCTCTTGTAGGCTCCAAATCCTAGCAAAGATCACACAAACAAAGTTTTTGTGGAACTTTTCTTCTCCTCTTTTGGTGGAACTCGAAAATGGGTAGGGTTTGGGGTTTGGGAAGTGATTTGGGGATTTTTAATAAAGTGAAAGGTAAAGGGGTTAAAGTGATGGGTAGAGGATTTAAAAAGGGGTTACTTTAACTTAATTAAAATTGTACCCCCAAACTTAACATGATGTATAAAATGCTCCAACATAGTATTTTAAAGGCATTTACAAGAATGCTCCAAACTTCATCTAAAATCACATCCTCCTCATATTTAATAATTAACACAATTAAATCATGTTAACATCTTAATACCCAACACATAAATCCATCAACACATGATACATCATATAAACATAATTAATGCCTTATTTGCAATTAATTAATTTTGGGGCATCACAATCTACCCCTTGAACCCCAAGATACAACACCAAAACCAACAAATATACAAAAAACTTTGCTAGGTTGGTAGCTTACCCTTTGAGCTCCAAGATTCTAGCAAGAAATCATGAAAATGGCTCTTTTCCAAAGCTTTCTCCTCCCTTCCATGATGAGGAACGAAAATGATGGGTTCTTAGGTGAAAGGATGGGGTTTTGGGGACAAAAACTGATAAAGAGGGGGGTGATGGGATATAAAGTGGTATGCAAGTGGCCCTTACCATCTTTGGGGTTAAATGTGTATCATAATATAAGCATGATATATAAAATACCTTAACATGATATTTTAGAAGCATTTTACCACAATGCATCAAAAATCCCTATTAAAATCATGTTTTACAAAATAAACACAACCCATTTCATTTAAATCATTCTAACACCCAATATCCCAACATGTAACCCGAAATGCACCCCATGTTACCCATACCACGTGACTAAGCATTTTTACCAAGATAAGTAATTATCACCGCAAGAATTATATAACCACAATTAATTCCTAATTGCCACAATAAAAGAAAATCTATTAAAGATTAATAATCCTCCGGGATTAATATCAATAATCCCAAGACATCACAGGACTGAAACAGGGGAAAAGGCCGAGGAATGGCTAAAGAGGATAGAACAAATATTTGTAGCGGCCCCGTGTGCAAAGACAGCCTGGATACGGCTAGCAGAGTTCCAATTGGCCAAAAAGGCGCTGATGTGGTGGAAGACCACAGTGATTGAACAGGAGGCCTAGGGTCAGGAAATAAGCTGGAAGCTGTTTAGAACTCGATTTCTGACCCGATACTTCTCAGCTGCGGCACGGCAGGCTAAAGAGGATGAATTTACTAGCTTAAAGCAAGGTACCATGCCGGTGTCAGACTATGCTCTCCAGTACTGTTCCTTACTTCGATATGTACCTCATATCGCCACCAGCACTCAAGCAAAGATGAGGAACTTCATGAAAGGCTTGAGGCCGGAGTTGTATGATAGGGTGATCACTTATGGCCCTACTTGTTTTGATGACGCCCTGGCACGGGCTGAGCTGTGGTAGCGTTTATCGTGTACGCCCAAATTAACCCTTCTTCAGTTAATAGCAAAAATATGTAGTAGCGGAAGTAGGGATCGATCCCACAGGGAAGGTAAATTTATTTCGTGCCAAAAACGAATAGTAACAAGGGGTTTTTAGGATGAATGATTACTACTAAGCAAATTCTAGAATTAAACTAATTAACGAGATTAACTAAGATGATTTAAACTTATGAGAGTGAAGCGATTCTTGGTTTTCAGGTAACCGTACTTTTGGAAAATTATCTTTTGGTCATCAACTCAAAACATTCGAATTCTTTCGATTATCTATCGACTGGAAATTCAATTCCTACTCATCTTATTCATAGTCAAAGAGAAAACAGCATTCAATTCAACCCTTACCAAATCTCTAATCACCACTACAGCCGTTAATGATTAAATCAATGATAGTTTTCAAAACTAATGAGTTCGATAAATCTAATCAATGAAAACTACAGCCGTTATTGATTACTCAACCGTTTCTCCTAAGAATTCAATAACACCTACAGCCGGTTAATTATTAATCTTAGTTGTTTCTTAACAAACTATCGATTATGTAATTGAATATTAGGTGATCGGTCTAATACACAAACACAACAATCATGGAATTCGAAATCTGAGAAACAAATTTAAATCGAAATCTAATTCAACAATCAAACCAAATTCTCATAAAAGATTCAAATCCAAAAGTAGGTATCCCTTCAACCAAGAATCAAAGGGTATTAGCCTAGCATAATTAAATCTAAAAACAATAAAAATTCGATGGAAAACATTAAATAAATAAAGGAAAGAAAGTTACTAAGATAAATCACGATTCCGGCTTGTCGATTCCGGTTCCGTTCTTCGTTGTTCTTGAAGAAAACTTGAAAGAAAATTAATCTAAAATCTCAAATTATTCTAAGAATTTCAAAAACTATCAAAAACTGCTGCTAATGAGGCTTAGTCTCGAGTTTTAGGGTATGGGAGTGATAAAAATGGGATACAATCTTTTAAACATGGTAAAAGACTCAATTTCCTTATTCTCGGAGTCTGCGGCGATCGATCGCCTGATGTGTGGCGATCGATCGCTAGCTTTTTTTTTTTTTCAGCGAATTTCTTGAGGCGATCGTTCGCCCCTTTATCGCGATCGATCGTTGAGCTCCAGTAGACTTTGGCGATCGATCGCCTGGCATTCGCGATCGATCGATGACCCGTAAATTTTGTTGCAAAAGTTTCTGTCCATAGGCGATCGATTTCTTCTTCCGGGCGATCGATTGCCACCTCCAAAATTACATTTTTGCCCTTTTCTTGATCAACTTTGAGTCCTTGTCATGTCCATGTCTCTCCTTGGTCTTTACACTTCGTTTTTAGCTCGTTTTCTTCGATTGTACCTACAATTGCACAAATATACGATTAGGTAGCATATGTATCAATATATCTATCAAAACCTACCAAATCGTAGACAATTAAGCACTAAAGATGTGTCTATTTCTAGTCACATCAAACTCCCCCATACTTACTCTTTACTCGACCTCGAGTAAACAAATAAAACTACAATATTTTTGGTTGGCTCATAGGTTCATAACAAAGCAACTTGTCCTCACTTCAATGCCTCAACAATTTTAACATGCTTAATAATGAACGGCGGTGAAAAATTAACAGTGGAACAAGTTCAATCCCTAAACATTTCGTACCCAACAAAGCAGTGAACGTGTGTGTGTGGTCATAAACAAGTGTTGTGTACAAATTATAGATCCAAAATATGCAAAGCCATAATAGTTCAAGTCATACACTAACACAAGTATAAGCTCACTTGCACACCCTTCTCCACTACCTTAGCCACTTTGCAAACACAATTCAGGTAGGTTTTTATTAGCTTGTAGCTTGGCCTAGGTATTGGCTTATGAAAGAAAGGGTAAGGATATTCAACAAGAGAGTATGATGAAATGCACACTAAAAGCTTCTCTTCTTGCTTGAATTTTTCATCTTTTGTTTCAACATTTTTCTTCTTTTGTGCCTTGGCTCCCCTTGGAGTCATATTTTTATCTATTTCCTCAAGGCATTCCTTTTCTTTCATGTATTTCATTCTTTTGACAATAAAGTTCACAAATCTACTTCAATGATTCCCAAGTGCATTTGAATGAAATACATCATACTCCCTTAAAAGGTATGGATTGAAATCATATTTAGGCTAAAAGGGTAGGATGATAAGCTAGTCAAGGAATGTTGAATGGGGGTCTTTAGTATGCTTAGCATACTACAATTCTTTTACATTAAGGCTCAAAAGGGTACTATAGATTGATTTTATTTACATGGTAGGCTTGAAAGGCTCAAACGCATCAAAGATTGTCACTTTCATGTTTGCAAGTAGTCTAGATATACGCCTCAAAGAGCATGTAGTTAAGTTCTAGCATGTATTAGAGACTTCTTAAGACTATTACAAAGTTCACACAATCTTCACTAAGCTATGCACACTTCACAAGCCATGACAAAATCGTGCTCAAAATATTCAACTTACTAAGTTGAAGTAGAATTTTGCATTAGAGTTCAAAGTGTTCCAAGGTTAACAATTCACCTATGTTCAAAAGCATGCATGATATCAATTAGGTTTCATCATGGGCTAGTGATTCTAAGCATGTGTTCATTACTAACTATGAGCTCAAAATTTTCAAATTTTCGATTTTTTTGTATTTTTGAAATAATAAAGCGAAACTAACTACTAATCCCTCCCCCATACTGAAATCCTACATTGTCCCCAATGTAAGGCAAAAATATAAAGAAAAGAGAAAAGTTGAAACTAAAAAGCAATAAATAATAAAAAAAAAACTGAAAATAAAAGGGAGAAAAGAAACTAACTCCCCTTGGGTTGCCTCCCAAGCAGCGCCTCTGTTTAACGTCGGTGGCCCAACGCTATCCCCTTCTTCATTCGAAAGTAGGTGGGTCTTCTAGAGCCACCTTGATATCTACTCGTCCTCCGTCTTCATTTTGGACACCTTCATAAAAGTGCTTCAATCGGTGACCATTCACTTTGAATGTCTTCGTGGTGTCCAAACTCTGAATCTCTACTGCACCATGGGAAAACACATTAGTAACTACATAAGGACCATGCCACCTAGAACGAAGCTTACCTGGAAATAGACGAAGGCGTGAATGGTAAAGGAGAACTTTCTGACCAACTTCAAAATTCCTCCTTGATATCATCTTGTCGTGAAAATCCTTTGTCTTCTCTTTGTAACATCTTGCACTTTCATATGCTTCATTTCGAATCTCCTCAAGCTCTTGCAATTGCAGCTTCCTATGCACTCCACTTTCATCATAGTTTATGTTGAATGTCTTCACTGCCCAGTACACTTTGTGCTCCAACTCTACAGGAAGATGACATGGTTTTCCAAAAATCAGTCTATAAGGGGACATACCTATCGGGGTTGTATGCGGTCCTGTAGGCCCATAGTGCATCATCAAGTCTCAAGCTCCAATCTTTCCGTGTCGGGTTGACTTCTTAAAGATCTCGCCCTTCAGGGGTGTAGTTCGTCTTGGTATGCGGGGGAAGTTATCCCCGAGGTATGTTGGTCCATATGAAGTATTGCAGCGTATCGGTACTTTGGCCTACCGTTTGGCTCTACCGCCGTCCTTATCTGGGATTCATGAAGTTTTTCACGTTTCTATATTGCGGAATTATGAGCCAGACCCGTCGCATGTTTTACATCCTACTGAAGTGCAGTTGGATTCGGATGTATCCTACGTTGAACAACCGGTCAGAATTCTGGATCGTGAGGATCGCAGATTACGAAGTTAAATTATACCGATGGTCAAAGTTCAGTGGGATCGTCGGGGTGTCGAGGAGGCCACGTGGGAGACGGAGCGGCATATGGTACAGCACTACCCGGAACTATTCTCTGGTATGTAATTTATGTTTAGTTTCTTTTGGGGTAAGTGCATGCGATTTCGAGGACGAAATCTTATAAGTAGGGGAGTAATGTGATGTCCCCGAAATGATTAATTGCAATTAAGGCATTAATTATGTTTATGTGATTAATTATGTGGATAATTGATTTACGTGTTGAAATTAATTATCACGATGAAATGCTTAGTCACATGATAGGCATGACCCGGGGGGGGGGGGGGGTTACGTTTCAAGGTGCATGTTATGCATGATAGGAAATGGGGTGTTAACATGATTTAATTGTGTTGATTGTTAATTATGAGGAAAGTATGGATTTAATGATGTTGGTTGCATTTTTGGTAAAATGCTTTTAAAATACCATGTTGGGGTATTTTATACATCAAGTTAATTTTTGGGTACAAATCAATTAACCCTTATACCCCACTATACCCTCTCCCCCTCACTTTACCCTTTTCACTCTTAAATCCCCAAATTCATCCCAACCCTATCATTTTCATCCCATTTTCGTCCAAGCCAAGGAGGAGGAGGAGAAATCCTTGCACACTCTCCATTTGTTGAAATCTTAGTAAGATTTTGGATCCTCAAGAGGTATGGAACCAATCCTAAAGTTTTTATGATGTTTGGTTTTGAAATGGGATGATTTTGAAGTGATTTATGTGGGTTTGGTTGGGTATGTGTTTTATGTTGTTGGGGTATGATTTTTGAAGTGTTTTATGTGGGTTTTAGTGAGTGATGATGTTATTGATGTTGTAGGAATGTTTGGTTTTGTAAGGTATGAGGATGAGCTCGAAAAACGTACAAAAATGGTGAAAAATCGTGAGTCTGTGCGAGGCGATCGACCGCCTGAAAAGAGGCGACCGATCGCCTAAGGGCAATAGGCAAATCGCAGGGCAGGCGATCGATCGCCTAAAATGAGGCGACCGATCGCCGAGAGGCAGTAGCCAATCCAAGGGTTAGGCGATCGATCGCCGCGAAGAAAAATTTGGGGCGATCGATCGCCTCAGCCAAGCGATCGATCGCCACTGTGTAAAACATGGAAAATGATGATTTTTGTTGAATTTTTGGTATTTGGCTATTGTTTAGCTTCTAATATCGATTTGTATGGTTGTGTGGAACCATCCCAGGTGCCAACAACATCGAGAAGATAGAGTTCTTCAATTTCTCCACTTTTGGAATTAAGGTACGTAAGAAGCGTACGGGCATCGGACGGTAACGCACTCCTAACTCTGACCATGCATTAATTTCATAAGTATTTATGATGATGATGCTTACGATGATGATTATGATGATGATGTTTATGATGATGATGCTTACGATGATGATTATGATGATGATGTTTATGATGATGATGCTTACGATGATGATTATGATGATGATGTTTATGATGATGATGTTTACGATGATGATTATGATAAGTAAGTTTATGATGATGATGTTTATGATGATGATGTTTACGATGATGATTATGATAAGTAAGTTTATGATGATGATGTATATGATGATGATGTTTATGATGATGATTGTGATAAGTAAATTTACAATAATGATATACGATGTTTATAAAAGGGTAAGATGCCCATATGGTAAGATGCCATACAATGTCATAATGTGGTAAGATGCCACGGGGTAAGATGCCATACGATGTTATTGTGTGGTAAGATGCCACGGGGTAAGATGCCCATATGGTAAGATGCCATACGATGTTATTATGTGGTAAGATGCCACGGGGTAAATGCCCATATGGTAAGAGGCCATACGATGTTATTGTGTGGTAAGATACCACGGGGTAAGATGCCCATATGCACGAAGGTAAATCAGGGTTAACAAGAAGAAGTTAACGAATAACCAGCAAGTTACTTAACCAAGACTTCGTACATTTATTGTGGTATTTTGTTATGATGCTTAAATGATGATGATGTTATAAGATGATGACGTTATAAGATGATGAAGTTATAAGATGATGATGCTATAAGATGATGATATAAGATGATGATGCTTATATGATGATGATGTTATAAATGATGATATGTATAAGATGATAATGCTTATATGATGATGATGTTGTAAGATGACGATATTTATAAGACGACGATTTTAATCATTCATGTTGTAAGGACCCCCTTAGCCCTTAACCCCTGATTAGTGTATTAACCACTATGTGTGGCACATGCTTTCAATAAAAAGTCAATCGGGAAGCTCAGATGATACTTTACCATTGAATGTCAATTACAAAATTTCCTTTAATACTCAATGTTATAAGATCATCATCCTAACAATAAAAGACTCATATGTTTGCCCTTTACCAACCCCTTAGTGCCACTTTTCACATTGTGAACTTTTAGAAAAATTTGGGCAGAGTCTCCCCATAAATAGAGCTATCCCGAAAAAAAAGAAGCACAACACATAACATAATTCCCGGCCAGGGAACACATAATACTCATCAGAAAGCAGTAATACAAGTAAATTCCCAGCCAGGGAAGACACCACACATATGACGACAAAAGTGGGTTTCAACACCCACATAATACACCAATGACTCTCATATCATTTAGCAATCAACCTCTAATTGCATGCAACCTCAAATGAAAGAGAGAAAGGCTCATGCCTTTATATACAATCCATATACAAGTATAATCGTGCTCACATGCGAGCATCATGAATATGCATATAATCCTCAGGTGTATATAAGTACTCTATACGATACCGTGCTCCATCAAGCCCTGGTACCACGATCCTAGGAGTACCTCCAATCAACAGCTCGAGCTCAGCTCCACAGCCATCGATGTACCTGTTCACCTGTCCCAACAGAGAGCCCCCAACAGGGTGAGCATACCAATACACAAAATCCCATAATCACAATAATGAAATTCATAATTTACAACAAAGGTAAATACTATTGAATTTAAATGATACTCCCTGGATGGCAACCTCATCCGGATTCCGTGTACTGTCCCTATTCTCACAATCATCAAACTCATCAAATCTCAAAAATCAGTAAATCAACACATTGATTAACTCATCGCATGCCTAATCCTCGAATATCAACAGATAGTGATTGTAAATTCATTAAACATGCAATTATAGATATCTCAATATCTAATACTGATTTCACAACCTCGCTATCAATCACAGATAGCTCAAATGCCTAGCATTTATTTTACCAATCCTTCATTATACCTAGACATCTTAAATGTCTTATAATGAATACATGATTCTACGATCATCCTCAGGCATCTCAAATGCCCTACAATAGTCATATAAACCCAGTACCCCTTATATCTTGTAAGAGTTATCCTACTCTAGTGTCACGCACGCTACAAGCGGCGATATCAAGATTTGGTCGTTCCTTGGCTAAATCAACATATATATATAACCATACGCACAATATTCAATGCAATCAAAAATACCTTATGCATTTCACATATATAGTAATGCTCGTACGTCGCACGTACCTTAAATCTCCGAAGTCCGAGCCAAACCTTGCTCGAGTTCCATGCCCCAAGGAATGATGTGCTAACACGATAAATAATTCACAATTATTTACGAACATGCAACCCATGCTCAAGCACACCCATAACCCTCAAAATATTGTCAACACGCGACAATTAACCTTTAAAAAGACCCGGGGCAGGGTACATGCAGGGAGGGGAACGAATGAGACAATATCGAAATTTGTTCAAGAATACCCTACAAAAATCGAACCCTAATCTCACAAATTCGAACCCAATTAAACACCAATATACATAAAAAACATGCAATAATCGATCAATTGCAAGAAACAACACCCCTGCCAAAAACCCCCAAATTTTCGAACCTAAACCCTACGAAATTCGAAATAAATTCGAACCAAATCAACACAAAATAGCAGGGAATAACATGAGAGGGACGAAAAAGAGGTAAGGGAGGTTACCCAATCAAAAATCGGAAGTAAATCGGTCGAAATCCGATGAACCCTAGAAATTGGTGATCGACGCCTTCCTGCAAAAACCGAACTCAAACCGCGAAGAAACTTTGAATTGCCGGAGGGGATAGCTGCGCCTCGACGAGACGAAGCCGGTGATAGGTCGCAC
The DNA here is from genome assembly GCA_907163345.1 of Haberlea rhodopensis. Classification (NCBI taxonomy): domain Eukaryota; kingdom Viridiplantae; phylum Streptophyta; class Magnoliopsida; order Lamiales; family Gesneriaceae; genus Haberlea; species Haberlea rhodopensis. The sequence continues at coordinate 422,653 of CAJQUN010000201.1, forward strand.
GCGCCGAACGGCGGCGGGCGCACCGCTTTTGCGCGCGGCAGCTGGGGCAGACGGGAATGGGGCGCGAGCGGGGAGAGAGGAAAGGTAAGGGCTGAAATGAAATTTAATTTAAAATTTTGGGTTCAACTGGTATTTATAGCAAAAATACCCCGAAAAACTAATAGCCCCACAAATACATCATGATTCATTAAAAATCATCTGTTTTCAAAAATTCTCTCTCTAACTCCAAAACCCCCTACCAGTGCTCACACAGCACCCGAGATCCCGAGACACATCAAAAACCCAACTCTTAGGTTTTTCACCCAAATGAGAATACAATCTCAACCTCTGGATCGAACGATCCCAACTACCCAAATAAACGAGCCCAGAAGGCCCAACACCTCGATTAAACTCCAAATCGCCACGTAAAACCACTTTAGGGATTATTAACACTACGGGATTAGCATCTATAATCCCTGGTCCTCACAATATCCCCCACTAAAAGAATTTCGTCCTCGAAATTAGCACCGGTGTATCACATAACACCCAGGCTACACAACAACACGAAGCCTTAACCTCGATTCTTGACCATATCAGAATCGTATTAATAAACGCGAGGATACTTACCTCACATCAAACTCTGAAACAGAGCGACTTACCAAAACCAACATATCACCCAAGAGGCAAAACGTACCTCGGTGCGGTTCATCCCAAAAGTCAGTCTCTCATGACTGCAAAACAACCTATACTTACGACCGTAGATCGGACAGTCATCCTTAGTTCTAATACAACTAGTAAGAACGCATCCTGAATGACACCTCAACCGTGAGAACGTTGACCTCGTGTCAAACTCTGGAGTGGAATAGGCTTCCAAATCCATCATAACGTCAAAGAGCGTCAGCACAACTCAACGCTAACAATCCAAAAGCAGTTAGCCAACTGAAACTGCAAGGATTCGAATCGCTCCCGATTCCATCGTAGATATCATTCAATGACATCTCTATCATGACTCACGATGTCTAACATACATCGTTACAAGGGAAACACTAGTATACATACCAAACCTAGTTTCCACTCTCAAACCTCCTCCATCGAAGGAGCAGTCGCATCATTGCAACTCAATTTGGGCAACTCACGGCCACAGATTCACACAAAAGACATCTCACAAGATGTCCACCTCCGGATGTTCCAAGAATCACGTCCTGATCATAAATAACAACCGAGACTCCACAAAGTTTAAAATTCTGAAAGGGCATGAAATAAACCCATTGCATCCTCAACGCCTATGTCATCAGCGACTCCCAACAAATCCGAATTCCTGCCATCCCATGATAATCCTAGGATTTAACAATCCAAACTTGGGAAGGCTATCGAAAACTCGAAAGAAAATACCAACAAGGAAATACCTTAACCCACACAAGATAATTCCTCCTCAAGGGAAGTCAACTAACTTCACGATTATCCCTCATAATCATCGTGCCATGGAGATTCCCAATCTCAAGGTGTTCCATATCTCTCATCAGAGATTTAACCATCCTAAAATAGCATAACTCTATGCTTGACAAAAGGAAATCAACAACTGGCATCCGTATACTCGTCGGTATACCTGCCTAAGCACGAACACCTCATGCATACTCAATGCACTTGGCTCGGGTATCTGCAACATACCCTTAAGCCCCAAACACAAATGTCAATCCTGAGTCATTCCCATCCAGTGGAGAATGAAAATCGACGATCAACAACACGGCGTGATTCCCAAAATCAACACCACACGTACCAACTCACCGAATCTTTCAAAGATTCCCAAATAGGTATAATACTACCTCCTTCCTCACAAGGGAAGTGCCATCGAACTCGAGATCAACTAGTCTCGAACCACTGTTCGGAAAAACTGGATACAATAACACCCATTGTATCCCAAATACACTGTTTCCCTCAGATCGAGTCAACAACGACTTGATGACTCTCTTGTTGGTACTCCATCATTGTGAGCTGTCCCAGACAAGTCTCACCAAAATTAAACATAACGTATACACGTTTCAGTGAGGCATGCACAACCTCAGCCTCAACCTCAAATGACATGGTGACTACTAGAGTCCACCACAATCCGCATCGTATCACCTTACGATTTGCCAAACTTGGTTCCAACGAGCAGTATAACGGCTCTAGCAAGCCCCTCATGGTGCTGCACACACACGGCAGACAAACTAGTCGCTGCCTCTCTAGGTTCACCTCAAACCTACCAATAAGACAGACGTTTCCACATGGTATACCATACTGTGGGAAGAAAATCAATAGACTAGTGGGTCTTTATCCAACATTCCTCTAATGCCGATACACCCTGGACACTCCAATGTCCCTATGTACTTAACATAACCTGATCCTACTCCCTTAGGACCCATCCTACACCCTCAAGGGTGGTGTGACCATGTCTACCACATGTCACATCGACAGAAAGCGAGTACTTTCCTCCATGATTACTCCTGTCGTCAAATCACATGGCCAAAAGCCATTCCAACGAGCATACCTCAAGGGTATCACCACTCGTAATATGATCACCCCAAACGTAAGCTGCGGTACAATCACATGTACCGCGCATCCAACCATTCCTCGAGCAACCCGCTCGGTATAAGGGTCACGTCAATCGGTGCCGCACACACCACCTTGTGCTCGGTACTGGCACCCAAGGCATACCACTGAATACGTATACTCAACGCACCGATCATCGTAACGATGATGCATGTCTAATAAGACATCTCCTACACCATCGTCATCGTCATCCTGTGACGACACATGCCAACTCATGGCATCTAAGGCATTGCCAACTAGTGACGATACATGTACATCAGCGTATGTCATCCACTATCATGCTAGTAAAATAGGCATAATAAAACATGTATATCAACGCATGCCAGATACAATAAAGCTAATAGAATAGCAAAATCTCATACCTCATCGCTAACAATATAGCGGCATACCTGTCTCTGTCGCTCAATAATAGTGCGTAATCAGCACCCATCGCTCGAAGGCGGCAAAATCCTGTGCTGAGTACATAGCGGCACAATCCCTCGCTATAGAATCGACGGCATGACACCTCGTCATATAATAAGTGGCATGAAACCTCGCTATACACCTGAGCATGAATCATCGTCCACATAGTAGCGGAAAGAGGCATCGCTATCAATACACCTGGCGGAATGAACCATCGCCAATCAATATAGCGGAATGAACCATCGCTATAAATACACCTGGCGGAATGAACCATCGCCTATCAATATAGCGGAATGAACCATCGCTATAAATACACCTGGCAGAATGAACCATCGCCAATCAATATAGCGGAATGAACCATCGATATAAATACACCTGGCGGAATGAACCATCGCCTATCAATATAGCGGAATGAACCATCGCTATAAATACACCTGGCGGAATGAACCATCTCCTATCAATATAGCGGAATGAACCATCGCTATAAATACACCTGGCGGAATGAACCATCGCCAATCAATATAGCGGAATGAACAATCGCTATAAATACACCTGGCGGAATGAACCATCGCCTATCAATATAGCGGAATGAACCATCGCTATAAATACACCTGGCGGAATGAACCATCGCCAATCAATATAGCGGAATGAACCATCGCTATAAATACACATGGCGGAATGAACCATCGCTAATCAATATAGCGGAATGAACCATCGCTATAAACCGTGACCTCATAGAGAAATGAATATAAATCGACACATGAAATTATGGTTCCTCCTTCCTTTTCCACGTAAGCGGAATTTTTCCTCGCTTCCTATGGAATCCACGTAAGCAGAATTCTTGCTCCTTATGGAAATCCACGTAGGCGGAATTTTTCCTCACTTCCTATGGAATCCATGTCAGCAGAATTCTTGCTTCTTATGGAATTGAGTCACTTATCAGTAGTGCATTTCAATGCTTCTTACTACTCCACATAAGCGGAATTTTTCCTCGCTTCATATGGACCTTAGCGTAAGCATTGAAATCCTCACTAGGATAACCTGGACTCGTGAAATATCAATAGTGCATTTCAATGCTTCTTACTACTCCACATAAGCGGAATTTTTCCTCGCTTCATATGGACCTTAGTGTAAGCATTGAAATCCTCACTTTATATTTCACAATATACATATGCAAAACGATGCGTATCAACATGTATCATATCATAATGCACTATCTTATGCATACCTTGATTTACCTTGTGTTAAATGACTAAACACATAATACATGTTGCCCTTGGGATGCCCGTACATATGTATAATCATCATTCCTTTTCGTACTCCATATTTCCTGTAACCTGCAACCATGAGGGTTAACAGCAATAGCCATATACGCTATGCATCAAACATTCAATACATATATGCAACCACTTGCATGTCAATACGTATACCAAGACATGTTACCTCGGAAATATCCCTTTTTACCTGATTTTCTTACAAAATCAGATTCATTGGCACTTAACACACGGAGTGCCAGACATCACTGTTAATGACATCCTATCGTGTTCCACACGATTCCTGCAACCACAATGGTTAGCAATACCACTTTTCATATCATATTAGCACATATACAATTTGTTATGTCATACAACATTAACGCCACCATGCATAAATATGTGCTATCAATAACTTCCTAGGCCCTTAACAGCCCCAATGAGCAACCACTGCTCTGATACCACTAATGTAAGGACCCCCTTAGCCCTTAACCCCTGATTAGTGTATTAACCACTATGTGTGGCACATGCTTTCAATAAAAAGTCAATCGGGAAGCTCAGATGATACTTTACCATTGAATGTCAATTACAAAATTTCCTTTAATACTCAATGTTATAAGATCATCATCCTAACAATAAAAGACTCTTATGTTTGCCCTTTACCAACCCCTTAGTGCCACTTTTCACATTGTGAACTTTTATAAAAATTTGGGCAGAGTCTCCCCATAAATAGAGCTATCCCGAAAAAAAAAAAGCACAACACATAACATAATTCCCGGCCAGAGAACACATAATACTCATCAGAAAGCAGTAATACAAGTAAATTCCCAGCCAGGGAAGACACCACACATATGACGACAAAAGTGGGTTTCAACACCCACATAATACACCAATGACTCTCATATCATTTAGCAATTCAACCTCTAATTGCATGCAACCTGAAATGAAAGAGAGAAAGGCTCATGCCTTTATATACATATACAAGTATAATCGTGCTCACATGCGAGCATCATGAATATGTATATAATCCTCAGGTGTATATAAGTACTCTATACGATACCGTGCTCCATCAATCCCTGGTACCACGATCCTAGGAGTACCTCCAATCAACAGCTCGAGCTCAGCTCCACAGCCATCGATGTACCTGTTCACCTGTCCCAACAGAGACAGCCCCCAACAGGGTGAGCATACCAATACACAAAATCCCATAATCACAATAATGAAATTCATAATTTACAACAAAGGTAAATACTAATGAATTTAAATGATACTCCCTGGATGGCAACCTCATCCGGGATTCCGTGTACTGTCCCTATTCTCACAATCATCAAACTCATCAAATCTCAAAAATCAGTAAATCAACACATTGATTAACTCATCGCATGCCTAATCCTCGAATATCAACAGATAGTGATTGTAAATTCATTAAACATGCAATTATAGATATCTCAATATCTAATACTGATTTCACAACCTCGCTATCAATCACAGATAGCTCAAATGCCTAGCATTTATTTTACCAATCCTTCATTATACCTAGACATCTCAAATGTCTTATAATGAATACATGATTCTACGATCATCCTCAGGCATCTCAAATGCCCTACAATAGTCATATAAACCCAGTACCCCTTATATCTTGTAAGAGTTATCCTACTCTAGTGTCACGCACGCTACAAGCGGCGATATCAAGATTTGGTCGTTCCTTGGCTATATCAACATATATATATAACCATACGCACAATATTCAATGCAATCAAAAATACCTTATGCATTTCACATATATAGTAATGCTCGTACGTCGCACGTACCTTAAATCTCCGAAGTCCGAGCCAAACCTTGCTTGAGTTCCATGCCCCAAGGAATGATGTGCTAACACGATAAATAATTCACAGTTATTTACGAACATGCAACCCATGCTCAAGCACACCCATAACCCTCAAAATATTGTCAACAGGCGACAATTAAAATTTAAAAAGACCCGGGGCAGGGTACATGCAGGGAGGGGAACGAATGAGACAATATCGAAATTTGTTCAAGAATACCCTACAAAAATCGAACCCTAATCTCACAAATTCGAACCCAATTAAACACCAATATACATCAAAAACATGCAATAATCGATCAATTGCAAGAAACAACACCCCTGCCAAAAACCCCCAAATTTTCAAACCTAAACCCTACGAAATTCGAAATAAATTCGAACCAAATCAACACAAAATAGCAGGGAATAACATGAGAGGGACGAAAAAGAGGTAAGGGAGGTTACCCAATCGAAAATCGGAAGTAAATCGGTCGAAATCCGATGAACACTAGAAATTGGGGATCGACGCCTTCCTGCAAAAACCGAACTCAAACCGCGAAGAAACTTCGAATTGCCGGAGGGGATAGCTGCGCCTCGACGAGACGAAGCCGGTGATAGGTCGCACGCGCCGAACGGCGGCGGGCGCACCGCTTTTGCGCGCGGCAGCTGGGGCAGATGGGAATGGGGCGCGAGCGGGGAGAGAGGAAAGGAAAGGGCTGAAATGAAATTTAATTTAAAATTTTGGGTTCAACTGGTATTTATAGCAAAAATACCCCGAAAAACTAATAGCCCCACAAATACATCATGATTCATTAAAAATCATCTGTTTTCAAAAATTCTCTCTCTAACTCCAAAACCCCCTACCAGTGCTCACACAGCACCCGAGATCCCGAGACACATCAAAAACCCAACTCTTAGGTTTTTCACCCAAATGAGAATACAATCTCAACCTCTGGATCCAACGATCCCAACTACCCAAATAAACGAGCCCAGAAGGCCCAACACCTCGATTAAACTCCAAATCGCCACGTAAAACCACTTTAGGGATTATTAACACTACGGGATTAGCATCTATAATCCCTGGTCCTCACACATGTCAAGAATTAATGATTATATGCATGGCTATGAAACAGGGACAACCAAAGAGGGTTAATGCAATTAACCAGGAAGTATACGTTACCAATTATTTTCATGCATTTATTTATATGCCATTGCCTTATGATGTTAAGTAACGATATACATGCTCATGATGGGTTGTTCCTGTAGGTACACTTTTGGACTAAAGGACTAAGGGCCGGGTTGAGGCAGTGAGCTATGAGGAGCATGAAAGATGTTAGGATTCAGGATTTCTGGACAGTCTCTACTGTAGTAGTATAATTCTATCGCTTTAACATTCGTATTGAGAATGTAATTAATTAAGGTTGAAATTTCATTGTTGGCCTGAAATCTTTTTAGCTCAAAGCTACAATCGGAACCCTAAGACGTTATTAATGCTTGTTTAGTCCATAAATTGTGTATTAACATGAGGTTAAGGTAGGAAGACCCTACATTAGTGGTATCAGAGCAGTGGTTAGATAACCCGGGAATGAGCGAAGGGTAGCCTTAGCAATAAGTTGGCTAGGTGCTTACTTTTAAGCATGTTTTATACATATGTTGCATATGAAGTATATGATGTCGTACTAACAAGTTTTGTTTCCCTAACGATGTATTGTTTTGTTTCCCTAACGATGTATTATATGAACTGCTTTTGGGTATTGTTGTTAACCCTTGTATTGCAGCCTAGCAGCAAATGCTGAAGCAGATGATGCGATTTCATAAGCACTTCTCCGTCGCCCATGCCTCTTGTAGTCTCGACACCCGCTGGAAGAAGTTTGATAACTGATCAGATGGTTTATGACGGCCTCATTTTTTAGGGTAACGAGCTGAGGACAGACTTGATTGTTCTGGGAATGTCAGACTTCGAATGCATTGTGGGCATCGATGTGCCGAACAAGTGTCAGGCAGTTATGGACTGCAGACAAGGACCGTCCGATTTAGGTCTAATATGGAAGTCCAATGGACATTCTATGGGGATGGTTCCCGTTCAAGGATTCCGTTAATATCTGCTGTCAAGATGGCACAGTTATTGGAATGAGACCACAAAGGATGTCTCAGCTATGCTGTTGTTATTACTCAAAAGAAGGAAGAGTTAAGGGTTGAAGATGTGCCCGTAGTGGCGGTGTTTCCTGATGTATTTCCGAAAGAGATTCCCGGATTCCCACCGACGAGAGAGGTCGAGTTTGGGATTAAGTTACTACCAGGGACGTCTACCATTTCTCGTGCCCGTATAGGATGGCACCAGCGGAGCTAAGGGAGTTAAAGGTTCAGTTGCAGGAGCTCCTTGATAAGGGCTATATACGCCCTAGCGTATCGCCTGGGGTGCACCCGTTTTGTTTGATAAGAGGAAAGATGGTTCGATGCGGCTGCGCGTCGATTACAGACAACTGAACAAAGCCATAATGAAGAATAAGTATCCGTTTCTGAGGATTAATGATTTGTTTGATCAGCTGCAGAGTACGAGGCTCTACAATAAGATCGATCTGAGATCGGGGTATCACCAGATTCGAGTTCGAGAAGATGATGTACAGAAGACAGCTTTCAGGACTAGATATGGGCACTACGGATTCTTAGTCATGCCTTTTAGGGTGACGAATGCCCCAGCTGTTTTATGAGCCTGATGAACAGGGTGCTCCAATCATGTTTGGATCAGTTCGTCATAGTTTTCATGGACGATGTGCTTATTTACTCTCGAACTGAAGAGGAACACGTAAAGCACTTGAGAACAGTACTCCAGATCCTTAGGGGTTGACAGGCCCCTGACACAGCTGACTCAGAAAGGAGTGCCATACTATTGGTCCGAAGCTTGTGAGGAAAGCTTCCAAGAATTGAAGCGTCGTTTGATTACGACACCTATCCTGGTGATTCCTTCTGAGAATAAGAAGTTTGCTATGTACACGACTGCATCACTGCAGGGTTTGGACTGTGTGTTGATGCAAGATAAGCATGTGGTGGCTTATGCATCGAGGCGGTTGAACCACATGAGGCTAGGTACCCAGTCCATGATTTGGAGCTGGCAGCCATTATAATTGCCTTGAAGATTTGGAGGCATTACTTGCATGGTACGTCGTTTACCATCTACACGGACCATAAGAGCCTGAAGTTTGTTCACACAGGCTGAGCCGAATAGGCGACAAAGAAGATGGATGTACTTACTCAAGGATTTTGATTGTAAAATTGAGTACCATCCAGGTAAAGCAAATTTGATAGCAGACGCCTTAAGTTGAAGGTGAAGTGTACTGCTGAGGACGCTATGTGTTTATCAGCGACGATGACCTCTTGTTGCCATTTGGGCTATGATTTTGATGTGGACACGTCGCCGGTGCGAGTGTCGACCTTGTTGGCTGAGCCAGACTTATTTGAGGCTATTAGGAAAGCCCAGAGGTCAGATGATGAGTTTCAGAGGTGGTCGTTTTTAGTACTTCGAGGACAGCCACCAAAGATCAGGATGGCAGAAAATGATTCCTTGAGGCTGGGCAACCGATGGGTAGTCCCAGATACGCCGGAGTTGCTTAAAGGAATATCAGAACGGACTCATAGTAGTCGGTTCAATATCCACCCAGGAGGAAGGAAAATGTATAAGGACCTAAATGGTCAGTTCTGGTGGAGACGCATGAAGCACGATGTGATCGCTTTCCTCAAAAGATGTTTGATCTGCCAACAGGTAAAGGCAGAAAGGCAGAGGCCTGGTGGCGAGCTGAAGAGCTTGAAGGTACCTAAGTGGAAGTGGAGGCATATCATTATGGACTTTGTGACCCACTTACCAAGGAAGGCCTCTGGATTTGATGCGATCTGGGTGATCGTGGATAGGCTAAGAAGGTAGCTCACTTCATCCCCTACTGTATGACTTTTGCGTACCTAAAGATGACCCAATTATATGTGCGGGATGTGGTGAGGTTGCATGGGGTTCCAGTCTCGACTGTGTCTGACAGAGACCCAAGGTTTACTCCACATTTCAGGGAGGGTCTTCAGACAGCTTTGGGCACAGAAGTGATACTGAGTACAGCTTATCACCCTCAGTCAGACGGCCAGACAAAGCGTACCCTTCAGACGCTCGAGGGCATGTCGAGGGCATGTGCTTAGGAGTTTGATACTACGTAGCAAGATTTAGTGCCAATGATGGAGTTCTCCTATATTAGCAGCTATCAGGAAAGCATTCAGATAACTCCTTTTTGAAGCTCTTTACGGACGATGATGTAGGTCACCGCTGTATTGGGAGGACTTGACTAGTAAAGCGGTCGGAGGGCCGGATATGATTAAGGATATGTAAGACAAATAAAGTTGATACGCCAGAAGATGAAAGCGGCCCCGGATAGGCAAGCGGCCTATGCCAATAAGCGGCGACGACCGCTAGAATTCCAGTTAGGAGACAGGGTCTTCTTAAAGATCTCGCCCTTCAGGGGTGTAGTTCGTCTTGGTATGCGGGGGAAGTTATCCCCGATGTATGTTGGTCCATATGAAGTATTGCAGCTTATCGGTACTTTGGCCTACCGTTTGGCTCTACCGCCGTCCTTATCTGGGATTCATGAAGTTTTTCACGTTTCTATATTGCGGAATTATGAGCCAGACCCGTCGCATGTTTTACATCCTACTGAAGTGCAGTTGGATTTGGATGTATCCTACGTTGAACGACCGGTCAGAATTCTGGATCGTGAGGATCGCAGATTACGAAGTTAAATTATACAGATGGTCAAAGTTCAGTGGGATCGTCGGGGTGTCGAGGAGGCCACGTGGGAGACGGAGCGGCATATGGTACAGCACTACCCGGAACTATTCTCTGGTATGTAATTTATGTTTAGTTTCTTTTGGGGTAAGTGCATGCGATTTCGAGGACGAAATCTTATAAGTAGGGGAGTAATGTGATGTCCACGAAATGATTAATTGCAATTAAGGCATTAATTATGTTTATGTGATTAATTATGTGGATAATTGATTTACGTGTTGAAATTAATTATCATGATGAAATGCTTAGTCACATGATAGGCATGACCCGGGGGGGGTTACGTTTCAAGGTGCATGTTATGCATGATAGGAAATGGGGTGTTAACATGATTTAATTGTGTTGATTGTTAATTATGAGGAAAGTATGGATTTAATGATGTTGGTTGCATTTTTGGTAAAATGCTTTTAAAATACCATGTTGGGGTATTTTATACATCAAGTTAATTTTTGGGTACAAATCAATTAACCCTTATACCCCACTATACCCTCTCCCCCTCACTTTACCCTTTTCACTCTTAAATCCCCAAATTCATCCCAACCCTATCATTTTCATCCCATTTTCGTCCAAGCCAAGGAGGAGGAGGAGAAATCCTTGCACACTCTCCATTTGTTGATATCTTAGTAAGATTTTGGATCCTCAAGAGGTATGGAACCAATCCTAAAGTTTTTATGATGTTTGGTTTTGAAATGGGATGATTTTGAAGTGATTTATGTGGGTTTGGTTGGGTATGTGTTTTATGTTGTTGGGGTATGATTTTTGAAGTGTTTTATGTGGGTTTTAGTGAGTGATAATGTTATTGATGTTGTAGGAAAGTTTGGTTTTGTAAGGTATGAGGATGAGCTCGAAAACGTACAAAAATGGTGAAAAATCGCGAGTCTGTGCGAGGCGATCGACCGCCTGAAAAGAGGCGACCGATCGCCTAAGGGCAGTAGGCAAATCGCAGGGCAGGCGATCGATCGCCTAAAATGAGGCGACCGATCGCCGAGAGGCAGTAGCCAATCCAAGGGTTAGGCGATCGATCGCCGCGAAGAAAAATTTGGGGCGATCGATCGCCTCAGCCAAGCAATCGATCGCCACTGTGTAAAACATGGAAAATGATGATTTTGTTGAATTTTTGGTATTTGGCTATTGTTTAGCTTCTAATATCGATTTGTATGGTTGTGTGGAACCATCCCAGGTGCCAACAACATCGAGAAGATAGAGTTCTTCAATTTCTCCACTTTTGGAATTAAGGTACGTAAGAAGCGTACGGGCATCGGACGGTAACGCACTCCTAACTCTGACCATGCATTAATTTCATAAGTATTTATGATGATGATGCTTACGATGATGATTATGATGATGATGTTTATGATGATGATGCTTACGATGATGATTATGATGATGATGTTTATGATGATGATGCTTACGATGATGATTATGATGATGATGTTTATGATGATGATGTTTACGATGATGATTATGATAAGTAAGTTTATGATGATGATGTTTATGATGATGATGTTTACGATGATGATTAAGATAAGTAAGTTTATGATGATGATGTATATGATGATGATGTTTATGATGATGATTGTGATAAGTAAATTTACAATAATGATATACGATGTTTATAAAAGGATAAGATGCCCATATGGTAAGATGACATACAATGTCATAATGTGGTAAGATGCCACGGGGTAAGATGCCCATATGGTAAGATGCCATACGATGTTATTGTGTGGTAAGATGCGACGGGGTAAGATGCCCATATGGTAAGATGCGATACGATGTTATTATGTGGTAAGATGCCACGGGGTAAATGCCCATATGGTAAGAGGCCATATGATGTTATTGTGTGGTAAGATACCACGGGGTAAGATGCCCAATGCACGAAGGTAAATCAGGGTTAACAAGAAGAAGTTAACGAATAACCAGCAAGTTACTTAACCAAGACTTCGTACATTTATTGTGGTATTTTGTTATGATGCTTAAATGATGATGATGTTATAAGATGATGACGTTATAAGATGATGAAGTTATAAGATGATGATGCTATAAGATGATGATATAAGATGATGATGCTTATATGATGATGATGTTATAAATGATGATATGTATAAGATGATAATGCTTATATGATGATGATGTTGTAAGATGACGATATTTATAAGACGACGATTTTGATCATTCATGTCAAGAATTAATGATTATATGCATGGCTATGAAACAGGGACAACCAAAGAGGGTTAATGCAATTAACCAGGAAGTATACGTTACCAATTATTTTCATGCATTTATTTATATGCCATTACCTTATGATGTTAAGTAACGATATACATGCTCATGATGGGTTGTTCCTGTAGGTACACTTTTGGACTAAAGGACTAAGGGCCGGGTTGAGGCAGTGAGCTATGAGGAGCATGAAAGATGTTAGGATTCAGGATTTCTGGATAGTCTCTACTGTAGTAGTATAATTCTATCGCTTTAACATGCGTATTGAGAATGTAATTAATTAAGGTTGAAATTTCATTGTTGGCCTGAAATATTTTTAGCTCAAAGCTACAATCGGAACCCTACGACGTTATTAATGCTTGTTTAGTCCATAAATTGTGTATTAACATGAGGTTAAGGTAGGAAGACCCTACAAAAAACCTGCATGACCAAGAAACGAGCGCACATCCCGAACACAAGTAGGATAAGGTAAAGATTGCATGACATCAATTTTCACCTTATCAACCTCTATACATTTGGCAGACACAACATGACCTAGCACTATACCTTGTTCGACCATAAAATGACATTTTTCAGAATTTAAAACAAGGTTAGTATCGATTCACTTTTTCAAAACCAGTGTAAGGCTAGATAAGCAATCCTTGAATTAGTTACCGTAAACAGTAAAATCATCCATGAATACCTCTAAGATATGTTCAATAAACTCAGAAAAGATACTGACCATACACCGTTGAAAAGTAGCTGGGGCATTGCAGAGGCCAAAGGGCATGCGATGGTATGCGAATGTGCCGAACGGACATGTGAAGGTGGTCTTTTCTTGGTCCTCCGGAGCGATTGCAATCTGAAAATAGCCCGAGTAACCGTCAAGGAAATAGTAAAAGGAATGGCAAGCTAACCTCTCAAGCATTTGATCAATAAAAGGTAGAGGGAAGTGGTCCTTTCGAGTCACAGCGTTGAGCTTCCGGTAGTCAATGCACACGCACCATCCATTTTGAATGCGTGTGGGTATAAGTTCATCGTCTTTATTCTTGATCACAGTAATACCGGTCTTCTTAGGAACCACCTGTACCGGACTGACCCATTGGCTATCGGATATAGGATATATCACGCCAACTGATAAGAGCTTCAGAATCTCCTCTTTCACCACATCCATCATGGGTGGGTTCAGCTTCCTTTGTGGTTGACGTGTGGGGCTTCCTCCTTCTTCCAGTAGAATCTGGTGCATGCATGTGGAGGGACTGATTCCTTTGATGTCTGCAATGGTCCAGCCTATAGCAGTCTTGTGCTCCTTTAGCACATGAATCAGGTCCTTCTCTTGATCATCCCCCAACTTGCTGGAGATGATCACTGGTAGTGTATTACCTTCACCAAGGAATACGTACTTGAGATGAGTTGGCAGCGGTTTAAGCTCCATTTTGGGTGCCTGCAAAACAGATGGGGGAATCCTGGTATTAGAAACAGGTAATGAAATAAAAGAAACAGTACCTGACTGAGATAGCTCAGGTGTATCATCCAGTGTTTCAACGGTGTGCTTCACTCTGTCCATGAGGGGTGTGGATTCATCTTCCATCTCCGTGTCCGTGGTAAGAGTGCTTTCCAGTTCATCTTTCCCTGTATTCTCAAAAACTTCCTGGGAAAGGTAATCAATAACATCGACAGAGTACACAGTATCATCATTATTGCAAGGATATTTCATGGCATCATAGATGTTAAATGTAACAATTTCACCATCAAACTCCATAGTGAGGGTACCACTACGCACATCTATCTTAGTTTTAGACGTTTTGAGAAATGGTCTTCCTAACAATATAGGACTACTCTTATCACCATTTTCCATGTCAAGGATATAAAAATCTGCCGGGAATACTAGTTCATTTACTTGCACCAACACATCTTCAATTAAACCCCTAGGATATGCACTAGATCTATCGGCTAATTGAATTACCACTCCAGTAGGACTCAAGGGACCAAGTTGTAAAGAAGCATATATTGAGTATGGCATAACATTAATTGATGCTCCTAGATCTAACATGGCTTTTTCAAGTCGAGTGCTACCAATGGTGCACGGAATAGAGAACATACCTGGATCCTTACACTTTGTAGGGATTTTTCTCTGTATCACCGCTGAAACGTTTTCACCCAGTTCAACCTTCTGGGGTCCCTTCAATCTATGACTCCTCTTGGCAGTACACAATTCCTTTAGAAACTTTGCATAGCGAGGTACTTGTTGAATGGCGTCGAGCAATGGGATGTTTATCTCACATCTTCGGAAGGTCTCATACAAGCCTTTGAGTCCAGCGTCTTTCCTGTTATCTTTCAAAGCTTGGGGAAAAGGGGGTGGTACTTTATACTCAGAAAAAGAAGGAGGCTTACCTTTTGGTGCCTCGTGTTCTATCCCGGTCTTTCCTCCAACTTCCTTTTCCTTTTCTTCCTCACCCTTTGATGGTTCTTTCTCTATCTTCTCTGGCACCTCCAATTCCTTCCCACTCCTAGTTGTGACTGCATTTACATTTTTCTCTCGGATTCACCACTGTTTGGGATGGTAGAGTGGTTGATCCGGTTGCTTCAACTCGATTAAGTGCATTGGCTATTTGACCCACTTGGGTATTTAAGGTTTGAATACTCGATCTTGTTTCCTGTTGAAATTTAGTAACATTGTGAGCAAGATCTTGAATTATAACCTCTAACCTGTCAGTAGTAGAAGGATAATTGGGTTGTTGTTGTGCCCTCTGAAAAGGTGGTCTGTATGGCGGAGGGTGTTGTTGTTGCGCTTGAGGAGGAACGTGATTTATCGATTGCGGTCCATAACTCAAGTTAGGGTGGTCTCTCCATCCTAGATTGTATGTGTTGGAGTAAGGGTCATGTCTTCGTTGGGGTTGTCCCGTAAATCCCCCTGCTGAATGCACTTGCTCAGCTGATGTCTCTTGAAGTGATGGACATGCATCAGTGGTATGACTCATCTCCAAACATATACCACAAGGTTTCACCTTTCCCACATTGCCACCTGCCATTCCACGCACAAGAAACGTCAAATCTATCAGTTGTTGTTCAAGGTTGGAAACATTTACCTCCCCTTGTTTCCTTTGTGCTGGTTCCTCTCGAAAGTTGCCAAACTGCTGTGAGTTGGCCGCCATATTGGCTATCAAGCTTCGCGCATCATCCGGTGTTTTATCGACAAAGGCTCCCCCACTCGCAGCATCGACTAAGTTCCTGTCACTAGACAATAAACCTTCATAAAAGTATTGAATGAGTAAGTGTGCACTTATCTGGTGTTGTGGGCAACTTGCACACAACTTTTTGAAGTGTTCCCAATACTCATGCAATGTTTCTCCACTGAATTGTCTAATGGAGTAGATCTCCTTGCGTATGTTAGCCGCTCTTGATGCTGGAAAGTACTTCTCCAAAAACGTTCTTTGGAGGTCCGTCCATGTTGTGATGGAGCCTGGTGGTAGGTAGAAGAGCCAGTCTTTCACCGCGTCCTTTAGAGAAAAGGGAAAGCCCTTAACTTGATCTGATCTTCAGTAATCCCCGTCGGTTTCATAGTGGTGCAAACCACATGAAACTCCATCAGATGCTTGTGAGGATCTTCGCCTGCGAGTCCATGAAAAGAAGGCAACAAATGTATAAGTCCCGATTTACGTTCAAAACTTACATTAGTTGCGAAAGCAGGAAAATTTATGCAAAGAGGTTGTTGGTCCAAATCTGGATTGGCCAGTTGGCGTAGACTTTGGTTCGCTGCCATATTGTTCATTTCCTCTTCTTCTTGTCTCCGAGTTTCTCTCCATCTTTGATGCAGCATCCTCTCGATTTCTGGATCGTAATATGAATTATCCTTGTAATCAAACGATCCGCCTGTACTCATCAACAAACCTCAGTAGTTGTGCGGGAACGCAAATAACAAAAACGAAATAAAAAAAAATTCGACACTAATAAATATTGCCTTCCCCGGAAACGGCGCCAAAATTTGGTAGCGTTTATCGTGTACGCCCAAATTAAAACGCTACCAAATTAACCCTTCTTCAGTTAATAGCAAAAATATGTAGTAGCGGAAGTAGGGATCGATCCCACAGGGAAGGTAAATTTATTTCGTGCCAAAAACGAATAGTAACAAGGGGGTTTTAGGATGAATGATTACTACTAAGCAAATTCTAGAATTAAACTAATTAACGAGATTAACTAAGATGATTTAAACTTATGAGAGTGAAGCGATTCTTGGTTTTCAGGTAACCGTACTTTTGGAAAATTATCTTTTGGTCATCAAATCAAAACATTCGAATTCTTTCGATTATCTATCGACTGGAAATTCAATTCCTACTCATCTTATTCATAGTCAAAGAGAAAACAGCATTCAATTCAACCCTTACCAAATCTCTAATCACCACTACAACCGTTAATGATTAAATCAATGATAGTTTTCAAAACTAATGAGTTCGATAAATCTAATCAATGAAAACTACAGCCGTTAAAATTGATTACTCAACCGTTTCTCCTAAGAATTCAATAACACCTACAGCCGGTTAATTATTAATCTTAGTTGTTTCTTAACAAACTATCGATTATGTAATTGAATATTAGGTGATCGGTCTAATACACAAACACAACAATCATGGAATTCGAAATCTGAGAAACAAATTTAAATCGAAATCTAATTCAACAATCAAACCAAATTCTCATAAAAGATTCAAATCCAAAAGTAGGTATCCCTTCAACCAAGAATCAAAGGGTTTTAGACTAGCATAATTAAATCTAAAAACAATAAAAATTCGATGGAAAACATTAAATAAATAAAGGAAAGAAAGTTACTAAGATAAATCACGATTCCGGCTTGTCGATTCCGGTTCCGTTCTTCGTTGTTCTTGAAGAAAACTTGAAAGAAAATTAATCTAAAATCTCAAATTATTCTAAGAATTTCAAAAACTATCAAAAACTGCTGCTAATGAGGCTTAGTCTCGAGTTTTAGGGTATGGGAGTGATAAAAATGGATACAATCTTTTTAACATGGTAAAAGACTCAATTTCCTTATTCTCGGACTCTGCGGCGATCGATCGCCTGATGTGTGGCGATCGATCGCTAGCTTATTTTTTTTTTCAGCGAATTTCTTGAGGCGATCGATCGCCACTTTATCGCGATCGATCGCTGAGCTCCAGTAGACTTTGGCGATCGATCGCCTGGCATTCGCGATCGATCGCTGACCCGTAAATTTTGTTGCAAAAGTTTCTGTCCATAGGCGATCGATTTCCTCTTCCGGGCGATCGATTGCCACCTCCAAAATTACAATTTTGCCCTTTTCTTGATCAACTTTGAGTCCTTGTCATGTCCATGTCTCTCCTTAGTCTTTACACATCGTTTTTAGCTCGTTTTCTTCGATTGTACCTACAATTACACAAATATACGATTAGGTAGCATATGTATCAAATTATCTATCAAAACCTACCAAATCGTAGACAATTAAGCACTAAAGATGTGTCTATTTCTAGTCACATCAAGCTGGCAGAATTAGGAGTGGGTGCATATCTGACTGTAGCACCGCCTTCAGCACCACCACAGAAGTCGACCCTTGAAAACTTGAAACCAAGGGGCGACCATTTTAAGCCAAGGGGGAACTCATCAGCTTCCAGATTCAGTGGTAGATGGTCGGATGCTCGTGGAAGGGGAAATCGTGGAAGTGATGCCCCGCCTCATAGGGGACAGTCTCAGGCTAGCAGTTTTGGAAAAGTTAAATGTTTTATGTGCGGAGGACCTCATTCAGTGAAAGGATGCTCCGCTTGTTATGAATGTGGTAAACATGGTCACTTGGCCCGGAATTGTCCTAGCCGGGGAGGGCCACAGAACACTATGGGGAGACCTTCAGATAGGCCAGCGCAACAGAGACCACCATTTGCACCGAGACCATTGGGAGGACAGCCGTTGGGGCCACCTCAAGGGCAAGTGTACGCCCTAACCAAGGAGCAGGCTACAGCAGCTCCGGAGGAAGTGATAGCGGGTACGTTTCATTTATTTACGCACCATGCTTATATTTTGATAGATACAGGTGCGTCACACTCCTTTGTGTCGACAAGTTTTGTGGAGAGGCATCGAATATGCACGTCTCCGTCGCCCACGCCTCTTCTTGTATCGACACCCGCTGGAAAGAGTATGATTGTTGACCGGTTTGTGGTTGACGGCCTCATTTATTTTGAGGACAACGTGTTGAAGTCAGATTTGATTGTTCTGGGGATGTCAGATTTTGACTGCATCGTGGGGATTGATGTGTTGAACAGGTATCAGGCAGTGGTGGACTGCAGACAGAGAACCGTGCGGTTCAGATCTGATTTGGGGGTTCAGTGGACTTTTTATGAGGATGGTTCCCGCTCAAGAATCCCATTAATATCGGCCTTAAAGATGACTCAGTTATTGGAACGTGGGCATGTGGGTTATCTTATTTATGCCATTGACATTGCTGGAAAGAAAGAAGAGTTAAGGGTCAAGGATATACCCGTAGTTTCCGAGTTTGCCGATGTATTTCCGGAGGAGATTCCAGGATTTCCACCAGCTAGGGAAGTCGAGTTTGGGATCGAATTGTTACCGGGGACATCCGCTATTTCTCGTGCCCCTTACAGGATGGCACCTGCAGAGTTGAGGGAGTTGAAAGAGCAATTACAGGAACTCCTTGATAAGGGTTACATACGCCCCAGCGTATTGCCTTGGGGTACGCCTGTATTATTTGTGAAAAATAAAGATGGGTCGATGCGTTTGTGCATCGATTACAGGCAATTGAATAAGGCCACGGTGAAGAATAAGTACCCTCTTCCGCGGATCGATGACTTGTTTGACCAGTTGCAGGGCACGAGGTTGTACAGTAAGATTGATTTGAGGTCGGGGTACCACCAGATCCGAGTTAGAGAGGATGATGTGCAGAAGACAGCATTCCGGACCCGATATGGTCATTATGAGTTTTTGGTCATGCCGTTTGGAGTGACAAACGCCCCGGTTGTGTTTATGAGCTTGATGAACCGAGTGTTCCAACCCTATCTGGATCAATTCGTCATTGTATTTATTGACGATATACTTATCTATTCTCGGAGCGAGGAAGAACATAGGAATCATTTGAGGACGGTGCTCCAGATTCTTAGGGACAATCAGTTGTACGCCAAGCTAAGCAAGTGTGAATTTTGGTTGAGCAGCGTGGTATTTTTGGGGCATGTGATCTCTAGTGATGGAATATCTGTGGATCCCAGGAAGGTGGAAGCAGTGATGGATTGGTCCGCGCCTACATCTGTGCCCGAGATCCGTAGCTTCCTCGGTTTAGCGGGATATTACCGATGTTTCGTCGAAGGATTCTCTAAAATCGCTAAGCCGTTGACGCAGTTGACTCAGAAAGGTGTTCCGTTCTTGTGATGACCAGGGATTATAGATGTTAATCCCGTAGTGTTAATAATCCCTAAAGTGGTTTTACGTGGCGATTTGGAGTTTAATCGAGGTGTTGGGCCTTCTGGGCTCGTTTATTTGGGTAGTTGAGATCGTTGGATCCAGAGGTTGAGATTGTATTCTCATTTGGGTGAAAAACCTAAGAGTTGGGTTTTTGATGTGTCTCGGGATCTCGGGTGCTTGTGTGAGCACCGGTAGGGTGTTTTGGAGTTAGAGAGAAAGTTTTTGAAAACAGATAATTTTTAATGAATCATGATGTATTTGTGGGGCTATTAGTTTTTGCGGTATTTTTGCTATAAATACCAAATGAACCCGAGATTTTAAAATTAAAATCATTTCAGCCCCAATTTTTCCTCCCTCTCTCCCGCGGCGCCCATTTCCGTCTGGACCAGCACCCGCGGCTTCAGGCCGTGCGCCCGCCGCCGTTCGGCGCGTGCGACCTCTCACCGGTTTCGTCTCGTCGAGGCGCAGCTATCCCCTCCGTCAATTCGAAGTTTCGTCGCGTTTTGAAGTCGGATTTTGGCTGAATGCGTCGATCCCCAAAAGCTAGGGTTCATCGATTTCGAACGTTTTACTTCCGATTTTCGATTGGTAACCTACCTTACCCCTTTTTCGTCATTTTCGTGTATTTCCCTGCCATTATTGTGTTCGAATTTAAAGAATTATAAGGGTTCGAATTTAAGGGCTTGTTTGGGTTCGAATTTAAGGGTTTTGAGTTCGAAAATTGGGGGTTTTTGGCAAGGGGTGTTGATTCTTGCTTTGATGGTTTAATTCACATTTTAGATGAATTATGGTGTTTAATTTGGGTTCGATTTGTGAGATAAGGGTTCGAAAATTTGTAGGGTATCCTTGAACAATTTTCGTTGTTGTCTCATTCGTTCCCCTCCCTGTATGTACCCTGCCCCGGGTCTTTTAAAAGGTTAATTGTCGTGTGTTGACAATATTTTGAGGGTTATGGGTGTGCTTGAGCATGGGTTGCATGTTCGTAAATAATTGTAAATTATTTATCGTGTTAGCACATCGTTCCTCGGGGCATGGAACTCGAGCAAGGTTTGGCTCGGACTTCGAGGATTTAAGGTACGTTTAGCGTACGAGCATAGTTTAAATGATGTTTTACAAGTATGATGCATGATTTAAAATACGTGAAATGTTTTACTATGATGGTACCGGGACTTGGTTACGTTATGTTGATTCACATGGTGAAATGCTTGGTGCCGCTATGAAGCGAGCAAATGATGGGGTGTGGTTGCTACGGAGCGAACACCGATAGTATGACGCTACTTTGAAGTAAGAAATGAAAATGTGGTATTTGATTAGATATCTAGGATGTCTGTATTTTATTCCCTATTGGTAATGAATAGGAACAGAGACGTAGTTAATCAGAGAAGTGATTAACTAGTATCGGAAATCTCAAATGATATCTAGAATTATGATAATTGCTAGATAAAGAAAGGTGTTATGAAATGTTGTTAAATTGAAACGGGCTAGGGTTAACCAATATGATGATTAACTGCATATTCAGGATTTGATGATTTATCTGTTTTGAGAACAGGGTTATTACAGGGGTACGCTATGATGAGGATGATACCATCCAGGAAGTATCACAT
This sequence comes from Haberlea rhodopensis, assembly GCA_907163345.1. Taxonomy (NCBI): domain Eukaryota; kingdom Viridiplantae; phylum Streptophyta; class Magnoliopsida; order Lamiales; family Gesneriaceae; genus Haberlea; species Haberlea rhodopensis. The sequence continues at coordinate 444,727 of CAJQUN010000201.1, forward strand.
ATGTTCCACAATATTTATATTTTCGTAAATTATGTATTATGTCATTATGATTATGAAATTGTGGAATTGGTATGCTCACCCCGTTGGGGGCTGTCTCTATTGGGGCAGGTAAACAGGTACATCGATGGCTTTGGAAATGAGCTCGAGCGGTTGATTGGATGTACTCCCAGGATCGTGGTACCAGGGCTTGATGGAGCACGGTATCGTATAGAGTACTTATATACCCCTGAGGATTATATACATATTTATGATGCTCGCATGTGAGCACGATTATACTTGTATATGGGTTGTATATAAAGGCATGAGCCTTTCTCTCTTTCATTCTATGTTGCATGCAATTAGAGGTAGAATTGCTAAATGATATGAGAGTCATTGGTGTATTGTGGGTGTTGAAACCCACTTTTGTTGTCATATGTGTGGTGTCTTCCCTGGCTGGGAATTTACTTGATATTGCTGTATTCTGATGAGTATTATGTTTTCCCTGGCCGGGAATTAGGTTATGTGTTGTGCTCTTATTTCGGGATTGCTCTATTTATGGGGAGACTCTGCCCAAATTTTTATAAAAGTCTACCATATAAAAAGTGGTGTAATGGGCGAACTCTATGAGTTTATTGTTGTTAGGATGATGAACTTATAACATTGTATGTTAAAGAAAATTTTGTAATTGCCATTCAATGGTAAAGTATCATCTGAGTTTCCCGAATGATTTTATTGAAAGCATGTGCCACACATAATGATTAATACACTAATCAACAGTTAAGTATATGGGGTCCTTACATTAGTGGTATCAGAGCAGTGGTTGCTCATTGGGGCTGTTGAGGGCCTAGGAAGTTATTGCTAGCACATATTTATGCATGATGGCATTAATGTTATACGACATGACTAATTGTTTATGTGCTTATATGATATGAAAAGTGGTATTGCTAACCATTGTGGTTGCAGGAATCGTGTGGAACACGATAGGATGGCATTAATAGCGATGTCTAACACTCTATATGCTACGTGCCAAGGAATCTGATTTTGGAAGAAAATCAGGGAAAACAAAGATATGATGTATTGTCTGAGGACAGACTGGGTAGACAACCGACAGCGGAATACATCGGTAATTTCTCAATTATTATTGAATATACTAATGAGTTTGTTCATGTAATGTTCAAGCAAGGAAGGTACGTAAGAAACGTACGGGCATCAAACGGTAACATATTCTTAAACTATGACTTTGCATTGATTGCATAAGTATTTATGATGATGTTTACGATGAGTAAAGATGATATGATGTTTATGATGATGATAATGATAAGTAAGTTTATGATGATGTTTATGATGAGTAAAGATGATATGATGTTTATGATGATGATTATGATGATGATTATGAGGAATAAGTTTATAATGATGATGTTAATATGATGTTTATATAATGATATAATGTTATTTGTGGTAAGATGCCACGGGGTAAGATGCCCCACATGGTAAGAGGCCATGCGATGTTATTTGTGGTAAGATGCCACGGGGTAAGATGCCCCACATGGTAAGAGGCCATGCGATGTTATTTGTGGTAAGATGCCACGGGGTAAGATGCCCCACATGGTAAGAGGCCATGCAACGTTATTTGTGGTAAGATGCCACGGGGTAAGATGCCCCACATGGTAAGAGGCCATGCGACGTTATTTGTGGTAAGATGCCACGGGGTAAGATGCCCCACATGGTAAGAGGCCATGCGATGTTATTTGTGGTAAGATGCCACGGGGTAAGATGCCCATATGGTAAGAGGCTATACGATATTATTATGTGGATTTACGATGACTCGTTCTTTTATGAGGATTGGCGATGGTTCTTTCCGCCAGATGTATTGATAGCGATGGTTCATTCCGCTATATTGATTGGTGATGGTTCTTTCTGCCAGATGTATTGATAGCGATGCCTCATTCCGCTATATTGATTGGCGATGGTTCTCTCCGCCAGATGTATTGATAGCGATGGTTCATTCCGCTATATTGATTGCCGATGGTTCTTTCCGCCAGATGTATTGATAGCGATGGTTCTGTGATGACCAGGGATTATAGGTGTTAATCCCGGAGTATTAATAATCCCTAAAGTGGTTTTACGTGGCGATTTGGAGTTTAATTGAGGTATTGGGCCTTCTGGGCTCGTTTATTTGGGTAGTTGGGATCGTTGGATCCAGAGGTTGAGATTGTATTCACATTACGGTGTAAAACCTAAGAGTTGGGTTTTTGATGTGTCTCGGAATCTCGGGTGCTGTGTGAGCACCGGTAGGGGATTTTGGAGTTAGAGAGAGAGTTTTTGAAAACATATGATTTTTAAGGAATCATGATGTATTTGTGGGGCTATTAGTTTTTCGGGGTATTTTGCTATAAATACAAGTTGAACCCGAGAATTTTAAGAAAATATCATTTCAGCCCCTTTTCTTCTCTCCTCACCCGCGCGCGCTGCCTCCCGCTTTTCCCCAGCCCCCGCCGCTTCAGGCGCTCCGCCCGCCGCCGTCCGGCCGCCGTTCGGCGCGTGCGACCCGCCGCCGGCTTCGTCTCGACGAGACGCAGCTTTCCCCTCCATCAATTTGAAGTTTCGTCGCGTGTGGAAGTCGATTTTTGCGGAAGTGCGCCGATCCCCAATTTCTAGGGTTCTTCGATTTTGGTCCGATTTCTCCCGATTTTCGTTTGGGTAATCTTCCTAACCCCTTTTTCGTTATTTTCGTGCAATTCCCTGCCATTTTTGTGTTCGATTTGTTCGGATTATTGTTGTTGGTGGGATTGGTTCGAAATTTTGGTTGTATGCATGAAGTGGGTTCGAATTTTGGGGGTTTTGGAAGGGTTGTGGTGATTCTTGTTATGGATTGATTAATTCATGTTGTTGACGCATTATGATGCTTGATTGTGTTCGGAATTGAAGAATTGGATTCGAAATTAGGGTTTGGATTTCGAAAATTTGGGGGTTTTTGGCAAGGGTGATGATTCTTGCTATTAATTGATTAATTCATATTTTAGATGAATTATGGTAATTATTTGGGTTCGATTTGTGTTGTGAAGGTTCGAGAAATTGTGGGGGATTCTTGAGCGATTTTCGATAATGATTAATTGTCGTGTGTTGGCAATATTTTTGAGGGATATGGGTGTGCTTGAGCATAGGTTACATGTTCGTAAATAATTGTGAATTATTTATCGTGTTAGCACATCATTCCTCGGGGCATGGAACTCGAGCAAGGCTTGGCTCGGACTTCGGAGATTTAAGGTACGTGCGACGTACGAGCATTACTATATATATGTGAAATGCATAAGGTGTTTTTGATTGCATTGAATGTTTTGCGTATGGTTATACATACATGTTGATATAGCCAAGGAATGACCCAAATCTTGATATCGCCGCTTGTAGCGTGCGTGACACTAGAGTAGGATGACTCTTGCATGATATATGGGGTACTGGGTTTATTTGATTATATTAGGGCATTTGAGATGCCTGGGAATGATCGTAAAATCATGTATTCTTCGTAAGACATTTGAGATGTCTAAGTTCGTAGAATCGTGTATTCATTATAAGACATTTGAGATGTCTAGGTTTGTAGACTCATGTATTCATTATAAGACACTTGAGATGTCTAAGTATAATGAAGGATTGGTAAAATAAATGCTAAGGCATTTGAGCTATCTGTGATTGATAGCAAGGTTGTGAAATCAGTATTAGATATTGTGATATCTGTAATTGCATGTTTAATGAATTTGTAATCACTATATGTTGATATTCGAGGATCAGGCATGCGATGTGTAAATCAATGTGTTGATTTACTGATTTATGAGATTTGATGAGTTTGATGTTGTGAGAACAGGGACAGTACACGGAATCCCGGATGAGGATGTTGCCATCCAGGGAGTATCATTTAAATTCATTAGTATTTACTTGTGTTGTAAATTATGAATTTCATTATTATGATTATGGGATTTTGTGTATTGGTATGCTCACCCCGTTGGGGGCTGTCTCTGTTGGGACAGGTGGACAGGTACATCGATGGCTATGGAGCTGAGCTCGAGCTGTTGATTTGAGGTACTCCCAGGATCGTGGTACCAGGGCTTGATGGAGCACGGTATCGTATAGAGTACCTATATATATACACCTGAGGATTTATACATATTCATGATGCTCGCATGTGAGCATGATTATACTTGTATATGGATTGTATATAAAGGCATGAGCCTTTCTCTCTTTCATTTAAGGTTGCATGCAATTAGGTTGAATTGCTAGAATGATATGAGAGTCATTGGTGTATTATGTGGGTGTTGGAACCCACTTTTGTTGACATATGTGTGGTGTGTTCCCTGGCCGGGAATTTTGTTATGTGTTGTACTCTTTTTTTGGGATAGCTCTATTTATGGGGAGACTCTGCCCAAATTTTTATAAAAGTTTACAATGTGAAAAGTGGCACCAAGGGGTTGGTAAAGGGCAAACATATGAGTCTTTCATTGACAGGCAATGATTAAGTATCATCAGAGCTTCCCGATTGACATTCTATAGAAAGCATGTACCACACATAGTGGTTAATACACTAATCAAGGTTTAAGGGCTTGGGGTCCTTACATTAGTGGTATCAGAGCAGTGGTTGCTCATTGGGGCTGTTAAGGGCCTAGGAAGTTATTGATAGCACATATTTATGCATGATGGCATTAATGTTGTATGACATAGCAAATTGTTTATGTGCTCTTATGATATGAAAAGTGGTATTGCTAACCATTGTGGTTGCAGGAATCGTGTGGAACACGATAGGATGACATTTATGGGGATGTCTGGCACTCCGTGTGTTATGTGCCAAGGAAGCTGGTTTTAAGAAAATTAGATAAAGGAATATTTCCGAGGTAACATGTATTTTACGATGTCTTGTTGACACATGATGAATGCAAAGTGGTGCATTGAGGTTATGATATATGTTATTGTGCATTGTTTTTGCATATGCATGTTACGAAATATAAGAGGTGTATTTCTTGAGTCAAAGTTATCTTAGTAAGGATTTTGATGGCTTATGCTAAAGTCCATATGAAGCGATGAAGAGTCCCGCTTATATGGAGTAGCAATGCTAAAGTCCATATGAAGCGATGAAGAGTCCCGCTTATATGGAGTAGCAACGCTAAAGTCCATTGGAAGCGATGAAGAGTCCCGCTTACATGGAGTAGCAACGCTAAAGTCCAGTGGAAGCGAGGAAGAATTCCGCTTTCCTGGAGTAGCAAGAAGCATTAAAATGTACTAATGATAAGGGCTCAGGATGAAATAAGGATTTAAGGAAAAAAAGAATGTCATGACATTGCATATCCATACATTCATATAATGCGTTTTTATTATGTATTGAATGTTGATGCATAGCGTATATGGCTATTGTTGTTAACCCTGATGGTTGCAGGTTACAGGAAATAAGGAATACGAAAAGGAATGATGATTATACATATGTATGGGCATCCCAAGGGCAACATGTATTATGTGGTTAGTCATTTAACACAAGGTAAATCAAGGTATGCATAAGATAGTGCATTATGATATAATACATGTTGATACGCATTGTTTTGCATATGTATATTGTGAAATATAAAGTGAGGATTTCAATGCTTACACTAAAGTCCATATGAAGCGAGGAAGGATTCCGCTTATATGGAGTGGTGAGAAGCATTGAAATGCACTGATATTTCACGAGTCCAGGTTATCCTAGTGAGGATTTCAATGCTTGCGCTAAGGTCCATATGAAGCGAGGAAGGATTCCGCTTATATGGAGTAGTGAGAAGCATTGAAATACACTACTGATAAGTGACTCGATTCGAGGTTTATTTATAGCGATGGTTCATTCCGCTATATCTATTGGCGATGGTTCATTCCGCCAGGTGTATTTATAAGGATGGTTCATTCCGCTATATTTATTGGCGATGGTTCATTCCGCCAGGTGTATTTATAGCGATGGTTCATTCCGCTATATTTATTGGCGATGGTTCATTCCGCCAGGTGTATTGATAGCGATGGTTCATTCCGCTATATTGATTGGCGATGGTTCATTCCGCCAGGTGTATTTATAGCGATGGTTCATTCCGCTATATCTATTGGCGATGGTTCATTCCGCCAGGTGTATTGATAGCGATGCCTCTTTCCGCTACTATGTGGACGATGATTCATGCTCAGGGTATAGCGAGGTTTCATGCCACTTATTATCTGACGAGGTGTCATACCGTCGATTCTATAGCGAGGGATCTTGCCGCTATGTACTCAGCACAGGATTTTTGCCGCCTTCGAGCGATGGGTGCTGATTACGCACTATTATTGAGCGACGGAGACAGGTATGACGCTATATCACTAGCGATGAGGTATGAGATATTGCTATTTTATTAGCTTTATTGTAGCTGGCATGCATTGATATACATGTTTTATTATGCCTATTTTACTAGCATGATAGTGGATGACATACGCTGATGTACATGTATCGTCACTAGTGGGCAATGTTTTAGATGCCATGAGTTGGCATGTGTCGTCACGGGATGACGATGACGATGGTGTAGGAGATGTCTTATTAGACATGCATCATCGTTACGATGATCGATGCGTTGAGTATACGTATTCTGTGGTATGCCTTGGGTGCCAGTACCGAGCACAAGGTGGTGTGTGCGACACCGATTGACGTGACCCTTATACCGAGCGGGTTGCTCGAGGAATGGATGGATGCGCTGTACATGGGATTGTACCGCAGCTTACGATTGGGGCGATCATATTACGAGTGGTGATACCCTAGAGGTATGCTCGTTGGAATGGCTTTTGGCCATGTTTTTGACGATAGGAGTAATCGTGGAGGAAATTACTCGCTTTCTGTCGATGTGACATGTGGTAGACATGATCACACCACCCTTGAGGGTGTAGGATGGGTCCTAAGGGAGTAGGATCAGGTTATGTTAAGTACATAGGGACATTGGAGTGTCCAGGGTGTATCGGCATTGAGGAATGTTGGATAAAGACCCACTACTCTATTGAGTTTTCTTCCCATAGTATGTTATACCATGTGGAAACGTCCGTCTTGTTGGTAGGTTTGAGGTGAACCTAGAGAGGCAGCGACTGGTTTGTCTGCCGTGTGTGTGCAGCACCATGAGGGGCTTGCTTGAGCCGTTATACTGCTCGTTGGAACCAAGTTTGACAAATCGTAAGGTGATGCGATGTGGATTGTGGTGGACTCTAGTAGTCACCATGTCATTGAGGTTGAGATTAAGGTTGTTCATGCCTCACTGAAACGTGTATACGTTTATGTTTAATCTTGGAGACTTGTCTGGGACAGCTCAGGATGTTAGAGTACCAACAAGAGAGTCATCAGGTTGTTATTGACTCAATCTAAAGGAACCCGTGTATTGGGATACATTGGGTGTTATTGTATCCAGTTTTTCCGAACGATGGTTCGAGACTTGTGGATCTCGAGTTCGATGGCATTTCCCTTGCGAGGAAGGAGGTAGTATTATACCTATTTGGGAATCTTGAAAGATTCGGTAAGTTGGTGCAAGTGGTGTTGATTTTGGGAATCACACCGTGTATTGTTAATCGTCGATTTTCATCCTCCACTGAGTAAGGAATGACTCAGGATTGACGGTTGTGTTTGCGACTTAGGGATATGTGGTAGATACCCGAGCCGAGTGCATTGAGTATGCATGTGATATCAGTGCTTAGGCAGGTATACCGGTGAGTATACGGATGCCAGTTATTGATTTCCTCTCTGTTAAGCATAGAGTTATGCTATTTTAGGATGGTTAAATCTCTGATGAGAGATATGGAACACCTTGAGATTTGGGAATCTCCATGGCAGGAATTTCGGATTGGTTGGGTGTCACTGTCGACACAAGCGTTGAGGATGCAATGGGTTTATTGCATGCCCTTTTGGAATTTTGAAACTCTGCGGAGTCTCGGTTGTTATTTATGATCAGGACGTGATTCTTGGAACATCCGTAGGTGGACATCTTGTGAGATGTCTTTTGTTTTAATTTGTGGCCGTGAGTTGCCCAAATTAAGTTGCAATGAGGCGACTACTCCTTCGATGGAGGAAGTTTGAAAGTGGAAACCAGGTTTGATATGTGTACACCGTGGTTGTACTAGTGTTTCCCTCGTAACGATGTATGTTAGACATCGTGAGTCTTGATAGAGATGTCATGGAATGATATCTACGATAGAATCAGGAGCGATTCGAATCCTTACAGTTTCAGTTGACTAACTGCTTTTGGACTGTTAGCGTTGAGTTGTGCTGACGCTCTTTGACGTGATGATGGATTTGGAAGTCTACTCCACTCCAGAGTTTGACACGAGGTCAACGTTCTTACGGTTGAGGTGTCATTCAGGATGTGTTTGTACTGTTGTATTAGAACGAAGGATGACTGTCTGATCTACAGTCGTAAGTATCAGTTGTTTCGCAGTCATGAGAGGCTGACTTTTGGGATGACCCGCATCGAGGTACGTTTTACCTCTTGGGTGATATGTTGGTTTTGGTATGTCGCTCTGTTTCAGAGTTAGATGAGAGGTAAGTATCCTCGCGTTTATTAATACGATTCTGTTATGGTCAAGAATCGAGGTTATGGCTTCAGGTTGAGGTGTAGCCCGGGTGTTACGTGATACACCGGTGCTAATTTCGAGGACGAAATTCTTTTGGGGGATATTGTGATGACCAGGGATTATAGGTGTTAATCCCGGAGTATTAATAATCCCTAAAGTGGTTTTACGTGGCGATTTGGAGTTTAATTGAGGTATTGGGCCTTCTGGGCTCGTTTATTTGGGTAGTTGGGATCGTTGGATCCAGAGGTTGAGATTGTATTCACATTACGGTGTAAAACCTAAGAGTTGGGTTTTTGATGTGTCTCGGAATCTCGGGTGCTGTGTGAGCACCGGTAGGGGATTTTGGAGTTAGAGAGAGAGTTTTTGAAAACAGATGATTTTTAAGGAATCATGATGTATTTGTGGGGCTATTAGTTTTTCGGGGTATTTTGCTATAAATACAAGTTGAACCCGAGAATTTTAAGAAAATATCATTTCAGCCCCTTTTCTTCTCTCCTCACCCGCGCGCGCTGCCTCCCGCTTTTCCCCAGCCCCCGCCGCTTCAGGCGCTCCGCCCGCCGCCGTCCGGCCGCCGTTCGGCGCGTGCGACCCGCCGCCGGCTTCGTCTCGACGAGACGCAGCTTTCCCCTCCATCAATTTGAAGTTTCGTCGCGTGTGGAAGTCGATTTTTGCGGAAGTGCGCCGATCCCCAATTTCTAGGGTTCTTCGATTTTGGTCCGATTTCTCCCGATTTTCGTTTGGGTAATCTTCCTAACCCCTTTTTCGTTATTTTCGTGCAATTCCCTGCCATTTTTGTGTTCGATTTGTTCGGATTATTGTTGTTGGTGGGATTGGTTCGAAATTTTGGTTGTATGCATGAAGTGGGTTCGAATTTTGGGGGTTTTGGAAGGGTTGTGGTGATTCTTGTTATGGATTGATTAATTCATGTTGTTGACGCATTATGATGCTTGATTGTGTTCGGAATTGAAGAATTGGATTCGAAATTAGGGTTTGGATTTCGAAAATTTGGGGGTTTTTGGCAAGGGTGATGATTCTTGCTATTAATTGATTAATTCATATTTTAGATGAATTATGGTAATTATTTGGGTTCGATTTGTGTTGTGAAGGTTCGAGAAATTGTGGGGGATTCTTGAGCGATTTTCGATAATGATTAATTGTCGTGTGTTGGCAATATTTTTGAGGGATATGGGTGTGCTTGAGCATAGGTTACATGTTCGTAAATAATTGTGAATTATTTATCGTGTTAGCACATCATTCCTCGGGGCATGGAACTCGAGCAAGGCTTGGCTCGGACTTCGGAGATTTAAGGTACGTGCGACGTACGAGCATTACTATATATATGTGAAATGCATAAGGTGTTTTTGATTGCATTGAATGTTTTGCGTATGGTTATACATACATGTTGATATAGCCAAGGAATGACCCAAATCTTGATATCGCCGCTTGTAGCGTGCGTGACACTAGAGTAGGATGACTCTTGCATGATATATGGGGTACTGGGTTTATTTGATTATATTAGGGCATTTGAGATGCCTGGGAATGATCGTAAAATCATGTATTCTTCGTAAGACATTTGAGATGTCTAAGTTCGTAGAATCGTGTATTCATTATAAGACATTTGAGATGTCTAGGTTTGTAGACTCATGTATTCATTATAAGACACTTGAGATGTCTAAGTATAATGAAGGATTGGTAAAATAAATGCTAAGGCATTTGAGCTATCTGTGATTGATAGCAAGGTTGTGAAATCAGTATTAGATATTGTGATATCTGTAATTGCATGTTTAATGAATTTGTAATCACTATATGTTGATATTCGAGGATCAGGCATGCGATGTGTAAATCAATGTGTTGATTTACTGATTTATGAGATTTGATGAGTTTGATGTTGTGAGAACAGGGACAGTACACGGAATCCCGGATGAGGATGTTGCCATCCAGGGAGTATCATTTAAATTCATTAGTATTTACTTGTGTTGTAAATTATGAATTTCATTATTATGATTATGGGATTTTGTGTATTGGTATGCTCACCCCGTTGGGGGCTGTCTCTGTTGGGACAGGTGGACAGGTACATCGATGGCTATGGAGCTGAGCTCGAGCTGTTGATTTGAGGTACTCCCAGGATCGTGGTACCAGGGCTTGATGGAGCACGGTATCGTATAGAGTACCTATATATATACACCTGAGGATTTATACATATTCATGATGCTCGTATGTGAGCATGATTATACTTGTATATGGATTGTATATAAAGGCATGAGCCTTTCTCTCTTTCATTTAAGGTTGCATGCAATTAGGTTGAATTGCTAGAATGATATGAGAGTCATTGGTGTATTATGTGGGTGTTGGAACCCACTTTTGTTGACATATGTGTGGTGTGTTCCCTGGCCGGGAATTTTGTTATGTGTTGTACTCTTTTTTTGGGATAGCTCTATTTATGGGGAGACTCTGCCCAAATTTTTATAAAAGTTTACAATGTGAAAAGTGGCACCAAGGGGTTGGTAAAGGGCAAACATATGAGTCTTTCATTGACAGGCAATGATTAAGTATCATCAGAGCTTCCCGATTGACATTCTATAGAAAGCATGTACCACACATAGTGGTTAATACACTAATCAAGGTTTAAGGGCTTGGGGTCCTTACAGGTTCATTCCGCTATATTGATTGGCGATGGTTCTTTCCGCCAGATGTATTGATAGCGATGGCTCATTCCGCTATATTGATTGGCGATGGTTCTTTCCGCCAGATGTATTGATAACGATGGTCCATTCCGCTATATTGATTGGCGATGGGTTATACCGCCGGGTATTGATAGCGATGCCTCTTTCCGCTATTATGTGGACGATGATCCATGCTCAGGTGTATAGCAAGGTTTCATGCCACCTATTATATGACGAGGTATCATGCCGTCGATTCTATAGCGAGGGATTGTGCCGCTATGTACTCAGCACGGGATTTTGCCGCCTTCGAGCGATGGGTGCTGATTACGCACTATTATTGAGCGACGGAGACAGGTATGAGGCTATATTGTTAGCGATGAGGTATGAGATATTGCTATTCTATTAGCTTTATTGTAGCTGGCATGCGTTGATATACATGTTTTATTATGCCTATTTTACTAGCATGATAGTGGATGACATACGCTGATGTACATGTATCGTCACTAGTTGGCAATGCCATAGATGCCATGAGTTGGCATGTGTCGTCACAGGATGACGATGACGATGGTGTAGGAGATGTCTTATTAGACATGCGTCATCGTTACGATGATCGATGCGTTGAGTATACGTATTCAGTGGTATGCCTTGGGTGCCAGTACCGAGCACAATGTGGTGTGTGCGGCACCGATTGACGTGACCCTTATACCGAGCGGGTTGCTCGAGGAATGGATGGATGCGCTGTACATGTGATTGTACCGCAGCTTACGTTTGGGGTGATCATATTACGAGTGGTGATACCCTTGAGGTATGCTCGTTGGAATGGCTTTTGGCCATGTAATTTGACGACGGGAGTAATCGTGGAGGAATTACTCGCTTTCTATTGATGTGACATGTGGTAGACATGGTCACACCACCCATGAGGGTGTAGGATGGGTCCTAAGGGAGTAGGATCAGGTTATGTTAAGTACATGGGGACATTGGAGTGTCCAGGGTATATCAGCATTGGAGGAATGTTGGGTAAAGACCCACTACTCTAATGATTTTTCTTCCCATGGTATGTATGCCGTGCGGAAACGTCCATCTGATTGGTAGGTTTGAGGTGAACCTAGTGAGGCAGCGACTAGTTTGTCTGCCGCGTGTGTGCAGCACCATGATGGGCTTGCTAGAGCCGTTATACTGCTCGTTGGAACCAAGTTTGGCAAATCGTAAGGTGATACGATGTGGATTGTGGTGGACTCTAGTAGTCACCATGTCATTTGAGGTTGAGGCTGAGGTTGTGCATGCCTCACTGAAACGTGTATACGTTTATGTTTAATCTTGGTGAGACTTGTCTGGGACAGCTCAGGATGTTGGAGTACCAACAAGAGAGTCATCAGGTCGTTATTGACTCAATCTAATGGAACCCGTGCTTAGGGATACAATGGGTGTTATTGTATCCAGTTTTTCCGAACGGTGGTTCGAGACTAGTGGATCTCGAGTTCGATGGCACTTCCCTTGTGAGGAAGGAGGTAGTATTATACCTATTTGGGAATCTTTGAAAGATTCGGTGAGTTGGTGCTTGTGGTGTTGATTTTGAGAATCACGCCGTGTTGTTGATCGTCGATTTTCATTCTCCTTTGGATGGGAATGACTCAGGATTGACGGTTGTGTTTGGGGCTTAGGGGTATGTTGCAGATACCCGAGCATAGTGCATTGAGTATGCATGAGGTGTTCGTGCTTAGGCAGGTATACCGATGAGTATACGGATGCCAGTGGTTGATTTCCTTTCTGTCAAGCATAGAGTTATGCTATTTTTGGATGGTTAAATCTCTGATGAGAGATATGGAACACCTTGAGATTGGGAATCTCCATGGCACGATGATTATGAGGGATAATCGTGAAGTTAGTTGACTTCCCTTGAGGAGGAATTATCTTGTGTGGGTTAAGGTATTTCCTTGTTGGTATTTTCTTTCGAGTTTTCGATAGCCTTCCCAAGTTTGGATTGTTAAATCCTAGGATTATCAAGGGATGGCAGGAATTCGGATTGGTTGGGTGTCACTGTCAACACAAGCGTTGAGGATGCAATGGGTTTATTGCATGTCCTTTCAGAATTTTAAACTCTGTGGAGTCTCGGTTGTTATTTATGATCAGGACGTGATTCATGGAACATCCGGAGGTGGACATCTTGTGAGATGTCTTTTGTGTGAATCTGTGGCCGTGAGTTGCCCATTTGAGTTGCAATGATGCGACTGCTCCTTCGATGGAGGAGGTTTGAGAGTGGAAACCAGGTTTGGTATGTATACTAGTGTTTCCCTCGTAACGATGTATGTTAGACATCGTGAGTCGTGATAGAGATGTCATTGAATGATATCTACGATAGAATCAGGAGCGATTCGAATCCTTACAGTTTCAGTTGACTAACTGCTTTTGGATTATTAGCGTTGAGCTGTGCTGACGCTCTTTGACGTTATGATGGATTTGGAAGTCTATTCCACTCCAGAGTTTGACACGAGGTCAACGTTCTCACGGTTGAGGTGTCATTCAGGATGAGTTCTTACTAGTTGTATTAGAACTAAGGATGACTGTCCGATCTACGGTCGTAAGTATAGGTTGTTTTGCAGACATGAGAGACTGACTTTTGGGATGAACCGAACCGAGGTACGTGTTGCCTCTTGGGTGATATGTTGGTTTTGGTAAGTCGCTCTGTTTCAGAGTTTGATGTGAGGTAAGTATCCTCGCGTTTATTAATACGATTCTGATATGGTCAAGAATCGAGGTTATGGCTTCATGTTGTTGTGTAGCCTGGGTGTTATGTGATACATGTAAGTAACCCCATGAGCATACAGCGCAGCGGAATAAAATTTTGGGATTACTAACACCGGATCTATACATAGGGATTCATATCGGATTAGAGAATTACAAGTGTCTTACCCTTGTAGCGTGTTTGAAGCAGAATCCACTGAGCTGCACCACGTCCTACGCCTTCTCCGAGTCACTTAGCAAAACTCGAATGGTTTTGCCTCAACGGTATCCACACGATCAAATCGAACGAAGGAATATTTTAAGAACAAGTTGCTAGACAAGTTCTTAAACCAATACACGAAGCAAGCTCGATTCACAATCGAAGATGGCTCAAAACCACCAAGAACCCCTTCGACTTGTGAAGGCCGAGAGGAATTGGATGGTGCGGCCGTGTGCTCTTGCTTGGTGTAGGGTTTTTGTTATTTTATTTGTCTTGCAAGTCTTAATCTAATTAAACCTTGTTAACAAATTATATATGATTAATTAAAGGCTTTCTTAAAGCTTCATGGGCTTAAGCCCATGATTTAATTAATCCTTATGATTATTAATTAAGACTCCTCTTAATTATTTAATTCATCCCATGAATTTAATTTCCCTTCTCGATTTAATCTTTTGTGCGACCCGATAGGATCTCGTAATGTTGGCAGTGACATAAAATCTCATTTTATGTCGCAAGCATCGAGCGGTATCTAGCAACACATCGGTGCTACCCAAATTACGAGAATGTCAATGACTCGACATAACCTTTAGAACTTGTGATAATATTAATCATGTAACTTAATCCCTTTGTCCTTTGTGTTTAGATTGAACACGAGTCATGGAATAGTCATACTTGTATATCCAATCTTTATTTCTTGATCCCCAAGTAGAGCTAGAATAAACGAATAAGCTCGATATCTCATATCGACTCATTCGAGCATGGCCATGCATTTAGTTCTCACTTGATCAAGGGCCAAACACATCTCCTGTTATATAGGAGGGACAAATCCTATCTCGATCAGTCAACATCCCTCTACATAATTCGTAGTGTATCCAATAGTCGCCTTTATAGTTTACCCTGTTACGGGTAACGTTTGACGATATCAAGATACATAACTCCTTATGTTGGGATCTCTGATGATCACAAGTCGTAAGGATTACATACATTATTATCACTATGAGAATTGCATATGACGATCATATAACTATCCATGTTACATTCTCATGGTGGGTCTGTCCAGTACATCGTTCTCTAACATGTACCCATATGTTGATTTGATATCTCATATCAATGAACAATTCATCGATCAACATATACTAGTCTCTACGTATTATCATTATCCCTTTTCATGATAATACTTGACTAGGGACATCTTTAAGAATAATACAATATTATTCTAAGGACATTAACATATATATTAATTCACAATGCACAGTTAAAAGAATAATATATAATAGCCATTCATAAAACCATAAACATTGTATGTCTTAAACAATCATCTAATGACTTGTCTTAGGGCATATCCCAACAAATCTCCCACTTGCACTAAGACCACTCAGACATATACCTAATGCCTAGAGATCTAGTATGACGATCATGCTTCTGCTGTGACAGCGGCTTCGTCAATGGGTCAGATACATTATCATCTGTTGGTACTTTGCATATTTTAACATCTCCCCTTTCAACGATTTCTCGAATGAAATGGAAACGCCTAAGTATGTGCTTGGATCTTTGGTGAGATCTTGGTTCCTTAGCCAATGCGATCGCTCCATTGTTGTCACAATAGAGTTCTATCGGATCTTTAATGCTAGGCACCACTCCAAGTTCAGAAATGAACTTCCTCATCCAAACAGCTTCCTTTGCTGCATCCGAGGCAGCAATATACTCAGCTTCCGTTGTAGAATCGGCTACTGTTTCTTGCTTTGAACTCTTCCAGCTCACAGCACCCCCATTTAGGCAATACACATATCCAGATTGCGATCGAAAATCATCTTTGTCGGTTTGGAAGCTAGCATCAGTGTAACCCATTACATTGAGCTCTTCCTCACCTCCATAAATCAAGAATGTATCCTTAGTCCTTCTCAAGTACTTCAGGATATTCTTGACAGCAATCCAGTGACCTTCACCTGGATCAACTTGATATCTGCTCGTCATGCTCAAAGCATACGATACATCGGGACGAGTACATATCATGGCATACATGATAGATCCAATAGCTGACGCGTATGGAATCTTACTCATGCGTTGTCTCTCATCTGGTGTTGAAGGACATTGTTCCTTCGAGAGATAAATACCATGTGTGTAAGGACCCCAATCCCTTAAACCTTGATTAGTGTATTAACCACTATGTGTGGTACATGCTTTCTATAAAATGTCAATCGGGAAGCTCTGATGATACTTAATCATTGCCTGTCAATGAAAGACTCATATGTTTGCCCTTTACCAACCCCTTGGTGCCACTTTTCACATTGTAAACTTTTATAAAAATTTGGGCAGAGTCTCCCCATAAATAGAGCTATCCCAAAAAAAGAGTACAACACATAACAAAATTCCCGGCCAGGGAACACATAATACTCAACAGAAAGCAGTAATACAAGTAGATTCCCAGCCAGGGAAGACACCACACATATGTCAACAAAAGTGGGTTCCAACACCCACATAATACACCAATGACTCTCATATCATTCTAGCAATTCAACCTAATTGCATGCAACCTTAAATGAAAGAGAGAAAGGCTCATGCCTTTATATACAATCCATATACAAGTATAATCGTGCTCACATGCGAGCATCATGAATATGTATAAATCCTCAGGTGTAAATATAGGTACTCTATACGATACCGTGCTCCATCAAGCCCTGGTACCACGATCCTGGGAGTACCTCAAATCAACAGCTCGAGCTCAGCTCCATAGCCATCGATGTACCTGTCCACCTGTCCCAACAGAGACAGCCCCCAACGGGGTGAGCATACCAATACACAAAATCCCATAATCATAATAATGAAATTCATAATTTACAACACAAGTAAATACTAATGAATTTAAATGATACTCCCTGGATGGCAACATCCTCATCCGGGATTCCGTGTACTGTCCCTGTTCTCACAACATCAAACTCATCAAATCTCATAAATCAGTAAATCAACGCATTGATTAACTCATCGCATGCCTAATCCTCGAATATCAACATATAGTGATTACAAATTCATTAAACATGCAATTACAGATATCACAATATCTAATACTGATTTCACAACCTTGCTATCAATCACAGATAGCTCAAATGCTTTAGCATTTATTTTACCAATCCTTCATTATACTTAGACATCTCAAGTGTCTTATAATGAATACATGAGTCTACAAACCTAGACATCTCAAATGTCTTATAATGAATACACGATTCTACGAACTTAGACATCTCAAATGTCTTACGAAGAATACATGATTTTACGATCATTCCCAGGCATCTCAAATGCCCTAATATAGTCAAATAAACCCAGTACCCCATATATCATGCAAGAGTCATCCTACTCTAGTGTCACGCACGCTACAAGCGGCGATATCAAGATTTGGGTCATTCCTTGGCTATATCAACATATATATATATAATCCTCATGCGCGATTATTCAATGAAATCAAATTTTCATTATGCATTCACATATGCCTTAAAATATAGAAATGCTCGTACGTCGCACGTACCTTAAATCTCCGAAGTCCGAGCCAAGCCTTGCTCGAGTTCCATGCCCCGAGGAATGATGTGCTAACACGATAAATAATTCACAATTATTTACGAACATGTAACCTATGCTCAAGCACACCCATATCCCTCACAACATTGTCAATACACGACAATTATCCTCTTAAAAGACCCGGGGTAGGGTACATGCAGGGAAGGAAATAAATGAGACAATCGAAATTTGTTCAAGAATGCCCTACAAAAAATCGAACCTTAATCTCACAATTTCGAACCCAATAAAATACCATAATTCATCTAAAATGTCAATTAAGCTATCCAAGCAAGAATCAACATCCCTTGACAAAAACTCCCCATTTTCGAACTCAACCCCCTTAAAATCGAACCCAAACAAGCCTTTAAATCCCAACTCTTAAAATTCTTCAAATTCGAACCAAAGCTTCTCAATTCGATCTCAATCAAGCATCATAATACTCTTAAAACATGCAATAATCGATCAATTGCACGAAATAATACCCCTGCCAAAAACCCCCAAATTTTCGAAATCAAACCCTACAATTTCGAAAATAATTTCGAACCAAAATCACCAAAATAAGCAGGGAAATGCACGAAAAAGAAGAACAAGGGGTAAGGGAGATTACCCAACGAAAATCGGAAGCAAAATCGTTCAAAATCGATGAACCCTAACTTTTGGGGATCGACGCCTTTCTGCCAAATTCGACTCCAGGACGCGACGAAACCTTCAATTGATGGAGGGGAAAGGAGCGCCTCGCCGAGACGACGCCGGCGGTAGGTCGCACGCGCCGAACGGCGGCGGGACGGCGGCTGGCGGAGCGCCTGAAGCGGCGGGGCAGGGGAGGTGACGGGAAAATCGCACGTACAGGGGAGGAGAAGAGAATTGGGCTGAAAATGAAATTAATACAAAAATCTCGGGTTCAACTTGTATTTATAGCAAAAATACCCCGAAAAATAATAGCCCCACAAATACATCATGATTCCTTAAAAATCATCTGTTTTCAAAAACTCTCTCTCTAACTCCAAAATCCCCTACCGGTGCTCACATAGCACCCGAGATTCCGAGACACATCAAAAACCCAACTCTTAGGTTTTACACCGTAATGTGAATACAATCTCAACCTCTGGGTCCAACGATCCCAACTGCCCAAATAAACGAGCCCAGAAGGCCCAACACCTCTCTTAAATTTCAAATCGCCACGTAAAACCACTTTAGGGATTATTAATACTCCGGGATTAACACCTATAATCCCTGGTCATCACAATATCCCCCACTAAAAGAATTTCGTCCTCGAAATTAGCACTGGTGTATCACGTAACACCCAGGCTGCACAACAACATGAAGCCATAACCTCGATTCCTGACCATATCAGAATCGTATTAATAAACGCGAGGATACTTACCGCTCATCTAACTCTGAAACAGAGCGACATACCAAAACCAACATATCACCCAAGAGGTAAAACGTACCTCGATGCGGGTCATCCCAAAAGTCAGTCCCTCATGACTGCGAAACAACTGATACTTACGACTGTAGATCAGACAGTCATCCTTCGTTCTAATACAACAGTACGAACACATCCTGAATGACACCTCAACCGTAAGAACGTTGACCTCGTGTCAAACTCTGGAGTGGAATAGACTTCCAAATCCATCATAACGTCAAAGAGCGTCAGCAACTCAACGCTAACAGTCCAAAAGCAGTTAGTCAACTGAAACTGCAAGGATTCGAATCGCTCTTGATTCTATCGTAGATATCATCCAATGATATTTTACTATGACTTACGATGTCTAACATACATCGTTACGAGGGAAACACTAGTACAACCACGGTGTACACATATCAAACCTGGTTTCCACTTTCAAACTTCCTCCATCGAAGGAGTAGTCGCCTCATTGCAACTTAATTTGGGCAACTCACGGCCACAAATTAAAACAAAAGACATCTCACAAGATGTCCACCTACGGATGTTCCAAGAATCACGTCCTGATCATAAATAACAACCGAGACTCCGCAGAGTTTAAAATTCTTAAGGGGCATGCAATAAACCCATTGCATCCTCAACGCTTGTGTCGTCAGCGACACTCAACCAATCCGAAATCCTGCCATCCCTTGAAAATCCTCGGATTTAACAATCCAAACTTGGGAAGGCTGTCGCATAACTCGAAGGAAAACACCAACAAGGGAAGTACCTTAACCCTCACAAGAAAATCCCTCTTCAAGGGAGTCAACTAACTTTACGATTGTTCCTCATAAACATCGTGCCATGGAGATTCCCAATCTCAAGGTGTTCCATATCTCTCATCAGAGATTTAACCATCCAAAAATAGCATAACTCTATGCTTAACAGAGAGGAAATCAATAACTGGCATCCGTATACTCACCGGTATACCTGCCTAAGCACTGATATCACATGCATACTCAATGCACTCGGCTCGGGTATCTACCACATATCCCTAAGCCCCAAACACAACCGTCAATTCTGAGTCATTCCTTACTCAGTGGAGGATGAAAATCGACGATTAACAATACACGGTGTGATTCCCAAAATCAACACCACTTGCACCAACTTACCGAATCTTTCAAGATTCCCAAATAGGTATAATACTACCTCCTTCCTCGCAAGGGAAGTGCCATCGAACTCGAGATCCACAAGTCTCGAACCATCGTTCGGAAAAACTGGATACAATAACACCCATTGTATCCCAATACACGGGTTCCTTTAGATTGAGTCAATAACAACCTGATGACTCTCTTGTTGGTACTCCAACATCCTGAGCTGTCCCAGACAAGTCTCCAAGATTAAACATAGACGTATACACGTTTCAGCGAGGCACGCACAACCTCAAATGATGTGGTGACTACTAGAGTCCACCACGATCCACATCGCATCACCTTACGATTGCCAAACTTGGTTCCAACGAGCAGTATAACGGCTCTAGCAAGCCCATCACGGTACTACACACACGTGGCAGACAGCCTAGTCTCTGCCTCTTTAGGTTTACCTCAAACCTACCAACAAGACGGACGTTTCCACATGGTATAACATACTATGGGAAGAAAACTCAATAGAGTAGTGGGTCTTTATCCAACACTCCTCAATGCCGATACACCCTGGACACTCCAATGTCCCTATGTACTTAACATAACCTGATCCTACTCCCTTAGGACCCATCCTACACCCTCAAGGGTGGTGTGACCATGTCCACCACATGTCACATCGACAGAAAGCGAGTACTTTCCTCCATGATTACTCCTGTCGTCAAATCACATGGCCAAAAGCCATTCCACGAGCATACCTCAAGGGTATCACCACTCGTAAAATGATCCCCCAATCGTAAGCTGCGGTACAATCACATGTACAGCGCATCCAACCATTCCTCGAGCAACCCGCTCGGTATAAGGGTCACGTCCATCGGTGTCGCACAAACCACCTTGTGCTCGGTACTGGCACCCAAGGCATACCACTGAATACGTATACTCAACGCATCGATCATCGTAACGATGATGCATGTCTAATAAGACATCTCCTACACCATCGTCATCGTCATCCCGTGACGACACATGCCAACTCATGGCATCTAAAACATTGCCCACTAGTGACGATACATGTACATCAGCGTATGTCATCCACTATCATGCTAGTAAAATAGGCATAATAAAACATGTATATCAATGCATGCCAGCTACAATAAAGCTAATAAAATAGCAATATCTCATACCTCATCGCTAGTGATATAGCGTCATACCTGTCTCCGTCGCTCAATAATAGTGCGTAATCAGCACCCATCGCTCGAAGGCGGCAAAAATCCTGTGCTGAGTACATAGCGGCAAGATCCCTCGCTATAGAATCGACGGTATGACACCTCGTCAGATAATAAGTGGCATGAAACCTCGCTATACCCTGAGCATGAATCATCGTCCACATAGTAGCGGAAAGAGGCATCGCTATCAATACACTTGGCGGAATGAACCATCGCCAATAGATATAGCGGAATGAACCATCGCTATAAATACACCTGGCGGAATGAACCATCGCCAATCAATATAGCGGAATGAACCATCGCTATAAATACACCTGGCGGAATGAACCATCGCCAATCAATATAGCGGAATGAACCATCGCTATCAATACACCTGGCGGAATGAACCATCGCCAATAGATATAGCGGAATGAACCATCGCTATCAATACACCTGGCGGAATGAACCATCGCCAATAGATATAGCGGAATGAACCATCGCTATAAATACACCTGGCGGAATGAACCATCGCCAATCAATATAGCGGAATGAACCATCGCTATCAATACACCTGGCGGAATGAACCATCGCCAATAGATATAGCGGAATGAACCATCGCTATCAATACACCTGGAATTGAGTCACTTATCAGTAGTGTATTTCAATGCTTCTCACTACTCCATATAAGCGGAATCCTTCCTCGCTTCATATGGACCTTAGCGCAAGCATTGAAATCCTCACTAGGATAACCTTGACTCGTGAAATATCAATAGTGCATTTCAATGCTTCTCACCACTCCATATAAGCGGAATCCTTCCTCGCTTCATATGGACTTTAGTGTAAGCATTGAAATCCTCACTTTATATTTCACAATATACATATGCAAAACAATGCGTATCAACATGTATCATATCATAATGCACTATCTTATGCATACCTTGATTTACCTTGTGTTAAATGACTAACCACATAATACATGTTGCCCTTGGGATGCCCGTACATATGTATAATCATCATTCCTTTTCGTATTCCTTATTTCCTGTAACCTGCAACCATCAGGGTTAACAACAATAGCCATATGCATCAACATTCAATACATAATAAAAACGCATTATATGAATGTATGGATATGCAATGTCATGACATTCTTTTTCCTTAAATCCTTATTTCATCCTGAGCCCTTATCATTAGTACATTTTAATGCTTCTTGCTACTCCAGGAAAGCGGAATTCTTCCTCGCTTCCACTGGACTTTAGCGTTGCTACTCCATGTAAGCGGGATTCTTCATCGCTTCCAATGGACTTTAGCGTTGCTACTCCATGTAAGCGGGACTCTTCATCGCTTCCAATGGACTTTAGCGTTGCTACTCCATATAAGCGGGACTCTTCATCGCTTCATATGGACTTTAGCATAAGCCATTAAAATCCTTACTAAGATAACTTTGACTCGTGAAATACACCTCTTATATTTCACAACATACATATGCAAAAACAATGCACAATAACATATATCATAACCTCAATGCACCACTTTGCATTCATCATGTGTCAACAAGACAACGTAAAATACATGTTACCTCGGAAATATCCCTTTATCTGATTTTCTTAAAACCAGCTTCCTTGGCACATAACACACGGAGTGCCAGACATCCCCATAAATGTCATCCTATCGTGTTCCACACGATTCCTGCAACCACAATGGTTAGCAATACCACTTTTCATATCATAAGAGCACATAAACAATTTGCTATGTCATACAACATTAATGCCATCATGCATAAATATGTGCTATCAATAACTTCCTAGGCCCTTAACAGCCCCAATGAGCAACCACTGCTCTGATACCACTAATGTAAGGACCCCAAGCCCTTAAACCTTGATTAGTGTATTAACCACTATGTGTGGTACATGCTTTCTATAAAATGTCAATCGGGAAGCTCTGATGATACTTAATCATTGCCTGTCAATGAAAGACTCATATGTTTGCCCTTTACCAACCCCTTGGTGCCACTTTTCACATTGTAAACTTTTATAAAAATTTGGGCAGAGTCTCCCCATAAATAGAGCTATCCCAAAAAAAGAGTACAACACATAACAAAATTCCCGGCCAGGGAACACATAATACTCAACAGAAAGCAGTAATACAAGTAGATTCCCAGCCAGGGAAGACACCACACATATGTCAACAAAAGTGGGTTCCAACACCCACATAATACACCAATGACTCTCATATCATTCTAGCAATTCAACCTAATTGCATGCAACCTTAAATGAAAGAGAGAAAGGCTCATGCCTTTATATACAATCCATATACAAGTATAATCGTGCTCACATGCGAGCATCATGAATATGTATAAATCCTCAGGTGTAAATATAGGTACTCTATACGATACCGTGCTCCATCAAGCCCTGGTACCACGATCCTGGGAGTACCTCAAATCAACAGCTCGAGCTCAGCTCCATAGCCATCGATGTACCTGTCCACCTGTCCCAACAGAGACAGCCCCCAACGGGGTGAGCATACCAATACACAAAATCCCATAATCATAATAATGAAATTCATAATTTACAACACAAGTAAATACTAATGAATTTAAATGATACTCCCTGGATGGCAACATCCTCATCCGGGATTCCGTGTACTGTCCCTGTTCTCACAACATCAAACTCATCAAATCTCATAAATCAGTAAATCAACGCATTGATTAACTCATCGCATGCCTAATCCTCGAATATCAACATATAGTGATTACAAATTCATTAAACATGCAATTACAGATATCACAATATCTAATACTGATTTCACAACCTTGCTATCAATCACAGATAGCTCAAATGCTTTAGCATTTATTTTACCAATCCTTCATTATACTTAGTGTGATGACCTGAGATTAGGGATGTTAATCTCGGAGTATTAATAACCCCTAAAGTTGTTTTACGTGGCGACATGGAGTTTAATCGAGGTGTTGGGCCCTCCGGGCTCGTCTATTTGAGTAATTGGGATCGTTGGATCCCGAGGTTGAGATCGTATTCTCATTTCGGTGAAAACCTGTGAGTTGGGGTTTTAGTGTGACTCAGAATCTCGGGTGCTTGGTGTGGGCACCGGTAGGGGGTTTTTGAGTTAGAGAGAGAGTTTTTGAAAACAGATGATTTTTAATGAATCATGATGTAATTGTGGGGATATTAGTATTTCGGGGTATTTTTGCTATAAATACCAGTTAAACCCGAGATTTTAATTATCGGAACCATTTCAGCACCTCATTTCTCTCTCCATCCGCGCGCCCCTTTCCCGATCCCCTTTGACCCCCGCGCGTAAAAGTCGTCGGCCAGCCGCCGTCCGGCCGCCGTTGGGCGCGTGCCACCCGCCGTTGGAATCGCCTCTTCCGGGCGCTTCTATACATACCAACAATTCGAAGTTTCGTCGAGAATCGAGCTCGGATTTCTACAGAAAGCGTAGGGTTCAGATTTGGATTTCTGTCCGATTTTTGGGGCGCGATTTTGGTATGTTTTTGGCACGATTTTCCTGATGTTTTTGGGGCGTTTTTAAGCTGGTTTTGAGTCGATTATTTCAGACTTTTTGGTTTGAAATTATTGGTTAAGTTTGGTTCGAATTTTCAGCTCGATTTTGGGAGTTAGGGTTCGAAAATTTGGATTTTTGGCATGAGGATGATGATTCTTGTTGTTATTCGATTAATTCATGTTTAAATGCATCATGATGCTTGATTGTGTTCGAAATTGAGGAATTGGATTTGAAGTTAGGGCTTGAATTCGAATTTTGGGGGTTTTGGCATGTGGGGCGATTATTGTTGTTGTTAATTGATTAATTCATGTGTTAGATGAATTATGGTGATTATTCGGGTTTGATTTGTGTTGGTTGGGTTCGAATTATTGAAGATGTTCTTAGGCAATTTTTCGATATGCCGCATTCGTTTTCCCTCCCTGCATGTACCCTGCCCCGGGTCTTTTAGATGTTTAATTGTCGTGTGTCGACAATATTTTGAGGGTTATGGATGTGCTTGAGCATGGGTTGCATGTTCGTAAATAATTGTGAATTATTTATCGTGTTAGCACATCGTTCCTCAGGGCATGGAACTCGAGCAAGGTTTGGCTCGGACTTTGAGGATTGAAGGTACGTTTAGCGTACGAGCATAGTTTAAATGATGTTTTACAAGTATGATGCATGATCTAAAATACATGAAATGCTTTGCTATGATGGTATCGGGACTTGGTTACGATATGTTGTTTCACATGGTGGAATGCTCAGTGCCGCTATGAAGCGAGCCAATGATGAGGTGTGGTTGCTACGGAGCAAACACCCATAGTATGACGTTACCTTGAAGTAAGAAATGAAAATGTGGTATTTGATTAGATATCTAGGATATCTGTATTTTATTCCCTATTGGTAATAATAGGAACAGAGACGTAGTTAATCAGAGAAGTGATTAACCAGTATCGGAAGTTAAGGAAATACCAACATGACATCTAGAATTATGATAATTGCTAGATTAAGTAAGATGTTGTGAAAAGATGTTACGAAACGATGTTATGAAAAGATATTATGAAACGATGTTATGAAAAGATGTTATGAAACGATGTTATGAAATGATGTTATGAAATGTTGCTAATCATTGCTAGATAAAGTAAGATGTTATGAAAGGTTGCTAATTTGAAACTGACTAGGGTTAACCAATGTGATGATTAACTGCATATTCAGGATTTGATGATTTATCTGTTTTGAGAACAGGGTTATTACAGGGGTACGCTATGATGAGGATGATACCATCCAGGAAGTATCACATATGTTCCACAATATTTACATTTTCGTAAATTATGTATTATGTCATTATGATTATGAAATTGTGGAATTGGTATGCTCACCCCGTTGGGGGCTGTCTCTGTTGGGGCAGGTGAACAGGTACATCGATGGCTTTGGAGATGAGCTCGAGCTGTTGATTGGATGTACTCACAGGATCGTGGTACCAGGGCTTGATGGAGCACGGTATCGTATAGAGTACTTATATACCCATGAGAGTTATATACATATTCATGATGCTCGCATGTGAGCAAGATTACTTGTATATGCGTTGTATATAAAGGCATGAGCCTTCCTCTCTTTCATTATATGTTGCATGCAATTGTGGTAGAATTGCTAATGATATGAGAGTCATTAGTGTGTTATGTGGGGGTTGAAACCCACTTTGGTTGTCATATGTGTGGTGTCTTCCCTGGCTGGGAATTTACTTGATATTGCTGTTTTCTGATGAGTTTTATGTCTTCCCTGGCCGGGAATTATGTTATGCGTTGTGTTTTTATTTCGGGATAGCTCTATTTATGGGGAGACTCTGCCCAAATTTTTATAAAAGTCCACAATGTAAAAAGTGGTGTATTGGGCGAACCCTATGAGTCTGTTGTTGTTAGGATGATGAGCTTATAACACTGTATGTTAAAGAAAACTTTGTAATTGCCATTCAATGGTAAAGTATCATATGAGTTTCCCGAATGATTTTATGGAAAGCATGTGCCACACATAATGAATAATACACTAATCAAGGGTTAAGTATATGGGGTCCTTACATTAGTGGTATCAGAGCAGTGGTTGCTCATTGGGGCTGTTGAGGGCCTAGGAAGTTATTGATAGCACATATTTATGCATGATGGCATTAATGTTATACGATGACTAATTTTTTTATGTGCTTTTATGTTATGAAAAGTGGTATTGCTAACCATTGTGGTTGCAGGAATCGTGTGGAACACGATAGGATGGCATTAATAGCGATGTCTAACACCCTATATGCTACGTGCCAAGGAATCTGATTTTGGAAGAAAATCAGGGAAAAGAAAGATATGATGTATTGTCTGAGGACAGACTGGGTAGACAACCGACAGTAGAATACTTCGGTATGGTCTCAATTATTATTGAATATACTAATGCGTTTGTTCATGTAATGCCCAAGCAAGGAAGGTACGTAAGACGCATACGGGCATCGGACGGTAACACACTCCTAACTCTGACTATGCATTGAATGCATAAGTATTTATGATGTTTATGATGATGATGATTATGATGATTTTGATAAGTAAGTTTATGACGAATATGTTATGATGACGATGTTTATGACAAGTAAGTTTATGATGATGTGATACGATGTTATGATGTGGTAAGATGCCACGGGGTAAGATGCCCATATGGTAAGAGGCCATACTCCTATATTATGATCATACTATGATTGCATAAGAATTTACGATGCCATGATGATGTGTATAATGAATAAAAAATGATAAGATGTTTAAGATGATTTTATGATAAGTAAGTTCACAATGAAGATGATTTTATAATGAATAAAGATGACAAGATACTTATGATGATGTTATGATAAATGAAGATGATATGACGTTCACGATGACGATTATGATAAGTAATGATGATGTTAATACGATGTTTATAGAATGATATGATGTTTATAAGGTGGTAAGATGTCATAGGGTAAGATACCCATATGCATGAATATGAACCGGGGAAAAAGAAAAGAAGTTAATGAATAACTAGCAAGCTTACTCAACTATGATTTCGTACATTTACTGTTATATCTACAAGATGATGATGTTTATATGATGATGATGCTACAAGATGATAATGTATGTTTAACTATGTTACTTAGAATGGTTGAATGTCCGGTGGTCATTATGGGCAAGCGAGGAAGGTCTTGCCGCTCACATAGCTGATGAGCGATGGGGTACATCCGCTATCAAGGTGTAGCGATGGGTATCATCCGCTGATGAGCGATGGGGTACATCCGCTATCAAGGTGTAGCGACGGGTATCATCCGCTGAGCGATGGGGTACATCCGCTATCAAGGCGTAGCGATGGGTATCATCCGCTGAATAAGAGATACATCCGCTATCAAGGCGTAGCGATGGGTATCATACGATGTGTTATGTCGAGCGAGGGGGCCAATTGTGCCGCTGTCATAATGGAACCCGGACAGTCCCATTTCT
Organism: Haberlea rhodopensis; assembly: GCA_907163345.1. Lineage (NCBI taxonomy): Eukaryota > Viridiplantae > Streptophyta > Magnoliopsida > Lamiales > Gesneriaceae > Haberlea > Haberlea rhodopensis. The sequence goes on from CAJQUN010000201.1 coordinate 473,156, forward strand.
AATTAACATAGTTTGTTGTGAGTATATATGTGAATATGATGTGTATGATGATGTTTATGATGAGTAAAGATGATATGATGATTATGATGATGTTTATGATGATAGGATGCCTCATTCCGCTATTTTACGATGACTCATTCTTTTATGAGGATTGACGATGATTGATGCCGCCGGATATGATGATAGCGATGCCTCATTCCGCTATTTTACGATGACTCACTCTTCTATGAGGATTGGCGATGGTTTATGCCGCCGGATATGTTAATAGCGATGCCCCATTCCGCTATTATGTGGATTTACGATTACTTATTCTTCTATGAGGATTGGCGATGATTAGTGCCACCAGATATGTTGATAGCGATGCCTCTTTCCGCTGTTATGTAGACCATGATTCAGGCTCAGGTGTATAGCGAGGTTTCATGCCACTTATTATATGACGAGGTATCATGCCGTCGATTCTATAGCTATGTACTCAGCACGGGATTATGCCGCCTTCGAGCGATGAGTGCTGATTTTGCACTATTGTCGAGCGACGGAGACAGGTATGCCACTATCTTGTTAGCGATGAGGTATGAGATATTGCTATTCTATTAGCTTTATTATAGCTGGCATGCGTTGTTATACATGTTTTATTATGACTATTTTACTAGCATGATGATGGATGACATATGTTGATGTACATGGACCGTCACGAGTTGACTGGGTTGTTTAGATGTCATTGTTGACATGTATCGTCACTAGTTGACGATACCTTAGATGCCATGAGTGGGCATGTGTCGTCACGGGATGGCGATGACGATGGTTTAGGAGATGTCTTATTAGACATGCATCATCGTTACGATGAACATGCGTTGAGTATACGTTTTCAGTTGTATGCCTTGGGTGCCAGTGTCGGGTACAAGGTGGTGTGTGCGTCACCGATTAACGTGGCCCTTATACCGAGCGGGTTGCTCGAGGAATGGATGGACGCTCTGTACAAGTGATTGTACCGCAGAAATTGTTTGAGGGATCATATCACGAGTGGTGATACCGTTGGAATGGCTTTTTGGCCATGTAATTTGACGACAGGAGTAATCGTGGAGGAATTACTCGCTTTCTATTGATATGACGTGTGGTAGACATGGCCACACCACCCATGAGGATGTAAGATGGGTCCTAAGGGAGTAGGATCAGGTTATGTTAAGTACATGGGGACATTGGAGTGTCCAGGGTATATCAGCATTGGAGGAATGTTGGGTAAAGACCCACTACTCTATTGATTTTCTTCCCATGGTATGGTATGCCGTGCGGAAACGTCCATCTGATTGATAGGTTTGAGGTGAACCTAGTGAGGCAGCGACTAGTTTGTCTGCCGCGTGTGTGCAGCACCATGACGGGCTTGCTAGAGCCGTTATACTGCTCGTTGGACCCAAGTTTGGCAAATCGTAAAGTGATACGAGGTGGATTGTAGTGGACTCTGGTAGTCACCACGTCATTTGAAGTTGAGGTTGAGTATGCCTCACAGAAACGTATATATGTTTATGTTTAAATCTTGGGGAGACTTGTCTGGGACAGCTCATGACGTGAAGCACCAACGAGAGAGTCGTCAAGTCGTCGTTGATTCAATCTGAGAATCCATGTATTTGAGTTGCAATGATGCGACTGCTCCTTCGATAGAGGAGGTTTGAAAGTGGAAACCAGGTTTGTTATGTGTACACCGTGGAATACTAGTGTTTCCCTCGTAACGATGTATGTTGGACATCGTGAGTCATGATAAGAGATGTCAAGGAATGAAATCTACGATGGAATCAGGAGCAATTCGAATCCTTGCAGTTTCAGTTGACTAACTGCTTTTGGACTGTTAGCGTTGAGTGGTGCTGACGCTCTTTGACGTTATGATGGATTTGGAAGTCTGTTCCACTCCAGGGTTTGACACGAGGTCAACGTTCTCACGGTTGTTGTGTCATTCAGGATGCGTTCTTACTGGTTGTATTAGAACGAAGGATGACTGTCCGATCTACAGTCGTAAGTATAGGTTGTTTTTTTTCAGTCATGAGAGACTGACTTTTGGGATGACCCGCATCGAGGTACGTTTTGCCTCTTGAGTGATATGTTGGTTTTGTTATGTCGCTCTGTTTCAGAGTTTGAAGTGAGGTAAGTATTCTCGAGGTTTTTAAGACGATTTTGTTATGGTCAAGAATCGAGGTTCTGGCTTCATGTTGTTGTGTAGCCTGGGTGTTATGTGATACACCGGTGCTAATTTCGAGGACGAAATTCTTTTAGTGGGGGATATTGTGATGACCTGAGATTAGGGATGTTAATCTCGGAGTATTAATAACCCCTAAAGTTGTTTTACGTGGCGACATGGAGTTTAATCGAGGTGTTGGGCCCTCCGGGCTCGTCTATTTGAGTAATTGGGATCGTTGGATCCCGAGGTTGAGATCGTATTCTCATTTCGGTGAAAACCTGTGAGTTGGGGTTTTAGTGTGACTCAGAATCTCGGGTGCTTGGTGTGGGCACCGGTAGGGGGTTTTTGAGTTAGAGAGAGAGTTTTTGAAAACAGATGATTTTTAATGAATCATGATGTAATTGTGGGGATATTAGTATTTCGGGGTATTTTTGCTATAAATACCAGTTAAACCCGAGATTTTAATTATCGGAACCATTTCAGCACCTCATTTCTCTCTCCATCCGCGCGCCCCTTTCCCGATCCCCTTTGACCCCCGCGCGTAAAAGTCGTCGGCCAGCCGCCGTCCGGCCGCCGTTGGGCGCGTGCCACCCGCCGTTGGAATCGCCTCTTCCGGGCGCTTCTATACATACCAACAATTCGAAGTTTCGTCGAGAATCGAGCTCGGATTTCTACAGAAAGCGTAGGGTTCAGATTTGGATTTCTGTCCGATTTTTGGGGCGCGATTTTGGTATGTTTTTGGCACGATTTTCCTGATGTTTTTGGGGCGTTTTTAAGCTGGTTTTGAGTCGATTATTTCAGACTTTTTGGTTTGAAATTATTGGTTAAGTTTGGTTCGAATTTTCAGCTCGATTTTGGGAGTTAGGGTTCGAAAATTTGGATTTTTGGCATGAGGATGATGATTCTTGTTGTTATTCGATTAATTCATGTTTAAATGCATCATGATGCTTGATTGTGTTCGAAATTGAGGAATTGGATTTGAAGTTAGGGCTTGAATTCGAATTTTGGGGGTTTTGGCATGTGGGGCGATTATTGTTGTTGTTAATTGATTAATTCATGTGTTAGATGAATTATGGTGATTATTCGGGTTTGATTTGTGTTGGTTGGGTTCGAATTATTGAAGATGTTCTTAGGCAATTTTTCGATATGCCGCATTCGTTTTCCCTCCCTGCATGTACCCTGCCCCGGGTCTTTTAGATGTTTAATTGTCGTGTGTCGACAATATTTTGAGGGTTATGGATGTGCTTGAGCATGGGTTGCATGTTCGTAAATAATTGTGAATTATTTATCGTGTTAGCACATCGTTCCTCAGGGCATGGAACTCGAGCAAGGTTTGGCTCGGACTTCGAGGATTGAAGGTACGTTTAGCGTACGAGCATAGTTTAAATGATGTTTTACAAGTATGATGCATGATCTAAAATACATGAAATGCTTTGCTATGATGGTATCGGGACTTGGTTACGATATGTTGTTTCACATGGTGGAATGCTCAGTGCCGCTATGAAGCGAGCCAATGATGAGGTGTGGTTGCTACGGAGCAAACACCCATAGTATGACGTTACCTTGAAGTAAGAAATGAAAATGTGGTATTTGATTAGATATCTAGGATATCTGTATTTTATTCCCTATTGGTAATAATAGGAACAGAGACGTAGTTAATCAGAGAAGTGATTAACCAGTATCGGAAGTTAAGGAAATACCAACATGACATCTAGAATTATGATAATTGCTAGATTAAGTAAGATGTTGTGAAAAGATGTTACGAAACGATGTTATGAAAAGATATTATGAAACGATGTTATGAAAAGATGTTATGAAACGATGTTATGAAATGATGTTATGAAATGTTGCTAATCATTGCTAGATAAAGTAAGATGTTATGAAAGGTTGCTAATTTGAAACTGACTAGGGTTAACCAATGTGATGATTAACTGCATATTCAGGATTTGATGATTTATCTGTTTTGAGAACAGGGTTATTACAGGGGTACGCTATGATGAGGATGATACCATCCAGGAAGTATCACATATGTTCCACAATATTTACATTTTCGTAAATTATGTATTATGTCATTATGATTATGAAATTGTGGAATTGGTATGCTCACCCCGTTGGGGGCTGTCTCTGTTGGGGCAGGTGAACAGGTACATCGATGGCTTTGGAGATGAGCTCGAGCTGTTGATTGGATGTACTCACAGGATCGTGGTACCAGGGCTTGATGGAGCACGGTATCGTATAGAGTACTTATATACCCATGAGAGTTATATACATATTCATGATGCTCGCATGTGAGCAAGATTACTTGTATATGCGTTGTATATAAAGGCATGAGCCTTCCTCTCTTTCATTATATGTTGCATGCAATTGTGGTAGAATTGCTAATGATATGAGAGTCATTAGTGTGTTATGTGGGGGTTGAAACCCACTTTGGTTGTCATATGTGTGGTGTCTTCCCTGGCTGGGAATTTACTTGATATTGCTGTTTTCTGATGAGTTTTATGTCTTCCCTGGCCGGGAATTATGTTATGCGTTGTGTTTTTATTTCGGGATAGCTCTATTTATGGGGAGACTCTGCCCAAATTTTTATAAAAGTCCACAATGTAAAAAAGTGGTGTATTGGGCGAACCCTATGAGTCTGTTGTTGTTAGGATGATGAGCTTATAACACTGTATGTTAAAGAAAACTTTGTAATTGCCATTCAATGGTAAAGTATCATATGAGTTTCCCGAATGATTTTATGGAAAGCATGTGCCACACATAATGAATAATACACTAATCAAGGGTTAAGTATATGGGGTCCTTACACTTAGACATCTCAAGTGTCTTATAATGAATACATGAGTCTACAAACCTAGACATCTCAAATGTCTTATAATGAATACACGATTCTACGAACTTAGACATCTCAAATGTCTTACGAAGAATACATGATTTTACGATCATTCCCAGGCATCTCAAATGCCCTAATATAGTCAAATAAACCCAGTACCCCATATATCATGCAAGAGTCATCCTACTCTAGTGTCACGCACGCTACAAGCGGCGATATCAAGATTTGGGTCATTCCTTGGCTATATCAACATATATATATATAATCCTCATGCGCGATTATTCAATGAAATCAAATTTTCATTATGCATTCACATATGCCTTAAAATATAGAAATGCTCGTACGTCGCACGTACCTTAAATCTCCGAAGTCCGAGCCAAGCCTTGCTCGAGTTCCATGCCCCGAGGAATGATGTGCTAACACGATAAATAATTCACAATTATTTACGAACATGTAACCTATGCTCAAGCACACCCATATCCCTCACAACATTGTCAATACACGACAATTATCCTCTTAAAAGACCCGGGGTAGGGTACATGCAGGGAAGGAAATAAATGAGACAATCGAAATTTGTTCAAGAATGCCCTACAAAAAATCGAACCTTAATCTCACAATTTCGAACCCAATAAAATACCATAATTCATCTAAAATGTCAATTAAGCTATCCAAGCAAGAATCAACATCCCTTGACAAAAACTCCCCATTTTCGAACTCAACCCCCTTAAAATCGAACCCAAACAAGCCTTTAAATCCCAACTCTTAAAATTCTTCAAATTCGAACCAAAGCTTCTCAATTCGATCTCAATCAAGCATCATAATACTCTTAAAACATGCAATAATCGATCAATTGCACGAAATAATACCCCTGCCAAAAACCCCCAAATTTTCGAAATCAAACCCTACAATTTCGAAAATAATTTCGAACCAAAATCACCAAAATAAGCAGGGAAATGCACGAAAAAGAAGAACAAGGGGTAAGGGAGATTACCCAACGAAAATCGGAAGCAAAATCGTTCAAAATCGATGAACCCTAACTTTTGGGGATCGACGCCTTTCTGCCAAATTCGACTCCAGGACGCGACGAAACCTTCAATTGATGGAGGGGAAAGGAGCGCCTCGCCGAGACGACGCCGGCGGTAGGTCGCACGCGCCGAACGGCGGCGGGACGGTGGCTGGCGGAGCGCCTGAAGCGGCGGGGCAGGGGAGGTGACGGGAAAATCGCACGTACAGGGGAGGAGAAGAGAATTGGGCTGAAAATGAAATTAATACAAAAATCTCGGGTTCAACTTGTATTTATAGCAAAAATACCCCGAAAAATAATAGCCCCACAAATACATCATGATTCCTTAAAAATCATCTGTTTTCAAAAACTCTCTCTCTAACTCCAAAATCCCCTACCGGTGCTCACATAGCACCCGAGATTCCGAGACACATCAAAAACCCAACTCTTAGGTTTTACACCGTAATGTGAATACAATCTCAACCTCTGGGTCCAACGATCCCAACTGCCCAAATAAACGAGCCCAGAAGGCCCAACACCTCTCTTAAATTTCAAATCGCCACGTAAAACCACTTTAGGGATTATTAATACTCCGGGATTAACACCTATAATCCCTGGTCATCACAATGTGTCATAGGCACGAATCCTTTCTTGGATTCTTGCATGCTAAACCTTTTAAGCACTTTGTCTATGTATGTACTTTGACTTAGACCAAGAAGCCTTCTCGATCTATCTCTATAGATCTTGATTCCTAATACATAGGTGGCTTCTCCTAAGTCTTTCATCGAAAAGCAATTCCCTAGCCAAATCTTTACAGATTGCAAGGCAGGGATATCATTTCCAATAAGAAGTATGTCATCTACATACAACACTAGGAAAATGATTACGCTCCCACTGACCTTCTTGTAGACACAAGGTTCATCTTCATTTTTGATAAAACCAAACTCTTTGATTGCATCATCAAAACGAAGATTCCAACTCCGAGAAGCTTGCTTCAATCCATAAATGGATCGTTGTAGCTTGCATATCTTTCCAGCATCCTTTGGATCGACAAATCCCTCGGGCTGTGTCATGTACACATCCTCGAGCAGATTTCCATTAAGGAAAGCTGTTTTGACATCCATCTGCCAGATTTCATAATCATGAAATGCAGCTATTGCAAGTAAGATCCTTATGGATTTAACCATGGCCACTGGTGAAAAGGTTTCATCATAGTCAATACCATGAATTTGTTTGAATCCTTTTGCAACCAGCCGACCTTTATAGGTTTGTACGTTACCATCCATATCGGTCTTTTTCTTGAAAATCCATTTGCACCCTATGGGTCGTACCCCTTCAGGTGGATCAACCAAAGTCCATACTTGGTTTGCATACATGGATTCCATCTCAGATTTCATGGCCTCTTGCCATTTCTCAGAATCATTGCTCATAATAGCTTGTTGATAAGATGACGGCTCATCCTCATCAATAAGTAGTAAGTCACCTTGTTGAGTCACAAGAAATCCATATCTCTGTGGTTCCCGGTGTTCTCTTACAGACCTACGCTGGGCTTGTGTCTCTTGAGCAGGTACTTCTTCCACAACAGCTTGTGGTGCCTGCTCTGTTTCCATCTCAATCTCAGGTTCAGTGTTTTCTTGTGGTTGAACTTCACTAAGTTCTATTTTTCTCCCACTGGTTTTTCTAGAAATAAATTCTCTTTCAAGAAATACACCAATCCGAGCAACAACTACTTTGTTCTCGGTGGGATAATAGAAATAGTACCCTTTCGTTTCCTTAGGATACCCCACAAATAAACACTTATCAGATTTGGGTCCAAGTTTGTTAGTGGCGTGACGTCTAACGAAAGCCTCACAACCCCAAATCTTCATAAAAGACATACTAGGACGCTTCCCAGTCCATATCTCATATGGTGTCTTTTCCACTGATTTAGATGGAACACGGTTCAGTAAGAAAATTGCTGTTTCTAGAGCGTGTCCCCAAAACGATATCGGAAGATCTGCATGACTCATCATTGATCTAACCATGTCTAACAAGGTTCGATTTCTCCTCTCGGATACACCATTCCATTGTGGAGTATACGGAGGAGTGAGTTGTGGGACTATCCCACACTCCTTTAGATAGTCATAAAACTCTTGGCTTAAGTATTCTCCTCCTCGATCTGATCGAAGGATTTTGATACTTTTGCCAAGTTGGTTTTGCACTTCATTCTTGAAATCTTTGAACTTTTCAAAGGTTTCATGTTTATGTTTCATTAGGTACACATACCCATATCTACTGAGGTCATCAGTAAATGTAACGAAGTATTGAAAACCACCTCTAGCTTGCGTACTTATTGGTCCACATACATCACTATGTATTAGTCCCAATAAAACATTTGCCCTTTCAACATGTCCCTTGAAAGGGGCTTTTGTCATCTTGCCCATTAAACAAGATTCGCATGTTTCATATGATTCAAAAACAAATGAATCTAATACTCCATCCTTATGAAGTTTTGATATGCGGTTCTCGTTTATGTGGCCCAAGCGACAGTGCCAGAGATAAGTCGGATTACAATCATTATTTTTAATCCTTTTAGTATTTATGTTATAGATAGGCATATCAAGATTTAATACATAAAGACCATTCACCATTTGTGCACTAGCATAAAACATATCATTTAAATAAATAGAACAACAATTGTCCTTTATTATAAATGAAAAACCATACTTGTCCAAACAAGAAATAGAAATAATGTTTTTAGTAATTGAAGGCACAAAATAACAGTCTTTTAAAATCAGTGATAAACCAGAAGGTAAAGCTAAATGATAATCTCCTATAGCTAATGCAGCAACTCTTGCTCCATTTCCAACTCGGAGATCAACTTCACCTTTCGCCAATGTCCTACTCCTTTTGAGATCCTGCACATTTACACAAATGTGAGATCCACATCCAGTATCTAATACCCATGATGAAGAAGTAGATAAATTGACTTCTATAACAAAAATACCTGAAGCGGAAGTCACACTTCCTTTCTTTAGATCCTCCAGATATACTTTGCAGTTCCTTTTCCAATGGCCGGTCTCACCGCAATGGAAACAGTTCCCTTCCTTTGCTATCCCTCCCTTTGGTTTCAGTGCATGAGACTTTGGCTTAGATTTAGCAAAGACCTTCTTTGCTTTCTTGTTGCCTTTAGCTTTGGCCCTTCCTTTGCCCTTATTCACAATAAGGACATTTGTGGCCTTAGTCTTCTTAGTATTTGCTTCATATGTTCTCAACATACCAAGCAACTGTGGTTGAGTCTTTTCCATGTCAGTCATATTGTAATTTACTACAAATTGACTGAAGCTTTCAGGCAACGATTGCAAGATCACATCGGTGGCCAACTCTTGGTCCAATGGAAAACCCAGCTTGTCCAGATTCTCAATGTACCCAATCATCTTGAGTACATGAGTTCCAACCAAGCTTCCTTCTACCATCCTGCACTGGAATAACGCTTTAGAGACGTCATACCTCTCTTGTCTAGCTTGCTGTTGGTACAACTGCTTTAAGTGTTCGATCATATCGAACGCCGCCATTTCCTCATGTTGCTTCTGAAGCTCAGAGTTCATGGTGGCAAGCATGAGGCACCCAACATCAAGTGCGTCACTCTGATGCTTCTTGTAAGCATCTTTTTCGGTTCTTGTAGCCGTTAGGGGAGGTTCCTCAGCGGGTAAGGGTTCCTCTAGGACATATTGTTTCTTTTCTTGTTTGAGGACTATCCTCAAGTTCCTATGCCAGTCTAGGAAATTCGTCCCATTTAATTTGTCCTTCTCAAGGACCGATCGCAGTGATAAAGTGCTAGTAACGTTGTTAGTTGCCATGGATATCTACAATATAAATATGCAAAATAAGTTTATGATTTAATCATTTAACATGGTCTTATATTAAATGATACTCCCACTATTTTGTTTGAAAAATATCAACCCTCGAAATCTTTAGTGGGCCAAGATCCATATTTCACTTAATCTTGAGTTAGCTTTGGCTAATCGCCCAAGACTCGGTTATTTAGGTAGACAACACTTTGTCAATTATATCACATATAATTCTTGGATAGTTGGACGAACAACGCTTTGTTCAATTCATCAAATGAATTAAAATCCAACCCATGCCTCTAGGTTCCCAATCCTATTGAGATAACCTAGTTAAGTCGTACCCAATTAAAGTATAACGGATATCACTTTTATCCTTTCGCGCCTTACTAAGATTGCCACGGTGCTTTGCTTTGGCAAACCCACACATGTACAATCGAAGTTATTGACGAGTACTTTTATTTTGGAAGGCATCTAAAACTTAATATTTTAGAGGGATTTATTGATCTCATGATTAATTTGATAATTTAAAATATCTCCACTACATATAGTTGTATACATATCTACATATATGTGTAATACTATTATCAAACTAAAACATAAGATAAATCATGCATCAACATACATAATTAAACGTGACATGGTTATAGCCCCTACTATAGATTTTCTCAAGCCAATGAGAAAATCCTATGAGTCAACCTAAGGTAACTTCACAAGCACCTTCCTTGGCTCCAATTTGTGAATGGCCTCCTCATCCCGGCACGATGCTCCATCTTCATTGATCACCATCAATAAAATAAACTACACTATTTACAAGATATAGAATTCCTCGATTCACATTAAAGGGGAACATAGGGGAGGGATTACATTTAGAATGAAATAGAGAAAGGCACGACACGCAGGTCGTATTATAAATTACAAACATCCACAAATCCTATCTAATAGGTCAAAGGGCTATAACCACGCACCATGCTCAAACAACACATAAAGCATGCATTAACATTTAATTAATTAAATTCTAAACATTTTAAATTTAATTCTAATTAAAACTGTAAAATAATTTTTGAAAAAATATCGTACGCTCGGGACATCACATGCCACGAACTAAAGCGACTAAGACTCGAACCACCATGGTTCGAACCATGAAGCACACGGCTGGACCAATAGTGGGCCTAGGGTTCGAAACCCTAGCCCATGGTCGAGCCATGTTCGAGCGGTGGCGGCGAGCCCATGCACGGCTGCTAGGGTTCGAAACCCTAGCCGTCATGAGTTAGCCGTCACGAGCCAATGGGTTCAAAAACCCTAATTTTGCGGCGGCTCGGCTCATGCTCGAGCCAGGGTCCGAACCCTAGCTCTTAAGCGGCGGCTGCTGCTTGGCCATGCACGAGCCAATGGGTTCGAAACCCTAGCAACATGCGGCGGCCATGAGCCATGATGACTAGGGTTCGAAACCCTAGCCTTTTGCAAGCGGCGGCCGAGCCATGGTGACTAGGGTTCGAAACCCTAGCCCTTAGGTGGTCTCGGCCGTGAGCCATTTTAACGCATTTGATCACGAATTATCATATATTTCGATCCGTCAATTATATCATATATAATATCATACGATGATTTTCGCAAACTTGATTTAATCCATATCATATATGAAAATACAGTTTTAAATAGCATGCAATATAAGCTCTAATATGATTAACACAATTTAATCACATAAATCCGATATGAGCCTTGTACACGGCTCTGATACCACTGTAAGTAACCCCATGAGCATACAGCGCAGCGGAATAAAATTTTGGGATTACTAACACCGGATCTATACATAGGGATTCATATCGGATTAGAGAATTACAAGTGTCTTACCCTTGTAGCGTGTTTGAAGCAGAATCCACGGAGCTGCACCACGTCCTACGCCTTCTCCGAGTCACTTAGCAAAACTCGAATGGTTTTGCCTCAACGGTATCCACACGATCAAATCGAACGAAGGAATAGTTTAAGAACAAGTTGCTAGACAAGTTCTTAAACCAATACACGAAGCAAGCTCGATTCACAATCGAAGATGGCTCAAAACCACCAAGAACCCCTTCGACTTGTGAAGGCCGAGAGGAATTGGATGGTGCGGCCATGTGCTCTTGCTTGGTGTAGGGTTTTTGTTATTTTATTTGTCTTGCAAGTCTTAATCTAATTAAACCTTGTTAACAAATTATATATGATTAATTAAAGGCTTTCTTAAAGCTTCATGGGCCTAAGCCCATGATTTAATTAATCCTTATGATTATTAATTAAGACTCCTCTTAATTATTTAATTCATCCCATGAATTTAATTTCCCTTCTCGATTTAATCTTTTGTGCGACCCGATAGGATCTCGTAATGTTGGCAGTGACATAAAATCTCATTTTATGTCGCAAGCATCGAGCGGTATCTAGCAACACATCGGTGCTACCCAAATTACGAGAATGTCAATGACTCGACATAACCTTTAGAACTTGTGATAATATTAATCATGTAACTTAATCCCTTTGTCCTTTGTGTTTAGATTGAACACGAGTCATGGAATAGTCATACTCGTATATCCAATCTTTATTTCTTGATCCCCAAGTAGAGCTAGAATAAACGAATAAGCTCGATATCTCATATCGACTCATTCGAGCATGGCCATGCATTTAGTTCTCACTTGACCAAGGGCCAAACACATCTCCTGTTATATAGGAGGGACAAATCCTATCTCGATCAGTCAACATCCCTCTACATAATTCGTAGTGTATCCAATAGTCGCCTTTATAGTTTACCCTGTTACGGGTAACGTTTGACGATATCAAGATACATAACTCCTTATGTTGGGATCTCTGATGATCACAAGTCGTAAGGATTACATACATTATTATCACTATGAGAATTGCATATGACGATCATATAACTATCCATGTTGCATTCTCATGGTGGGTCTGTCCAGTACATCGTTCTCTAACATGTACCCATATGTTGATTTGATATCTCATATCAATGAACAATTCATCGATCAACATATACTAGTCTCTACGTATTATCATTATCCCTTTTCATGATAATACTTGACTAGGGACATCTTTAAGAATAATACAATATTATTCTAAGGACATTAACATATATATTAATTCACAATGCACAGTTAAAAGAATAATATATAATAATGAATTGCCATTCATAAAACCATAAACATTGTATGTCTTAAACAATCATCTAATGACTTGTCTTAGGGCATATCCCAACAATACACCGGTGCTAATTTCGAGGACGAAATTCTTTTAGTGGGGGATATTGTGATGACCAGGGATTATAGATGTTAATCCCGTAGTGTTAATAATCCCTAAAGTGGTTTTACGTGGCGATTTGGAGGTTAATCGAGGTGTTGGGCCTTTTAGGCTCGTTTATGTGGGTAGTTGGGATCGTTGGGTCCAGAGGTTGAGATTGTATTCTCATTTGGGTGAAAAACCTAAGAGTTGGGTTTTTGATGTGTCTCGGGATCTCGGGTGCTTGTGTGAGCACCGGTAGGGTGTTTTGGAGTTAGAGAGAGAGTTTTTGAAAACAGATGATTTTTAATGAATCATGATGTATTTGTGGGGCTATTAGTTTTTGGGGTATTTTTGCTATAAATACCAAATGAACCCGAGATTTTAAAACTAAAATCATTTCAGCCCCAATTTTTCCTCCCTCTCTCCCGCGGCGCCCATTTCCGTCTGGACCAGCACCCGCGGCTTCAGGCCGTGCGCCCGCCGCCGTCCGGCCGCCGTTCGGCGCGTGCGACCTCTCACCGGCTTCGTCTCGTCGAGGCGCAGCTATCCCCTCCGTCAAGTCGAAGTTTCGTCGCGTTTGAAGTCGGATTTTGGCTAAATGCGTCGATCCCCAAAAGCTAGGGTTCATCGATTTCGAACGTTTTACTTCCGATTTTCGATTGGGTAACCTACCTTACCCCTTTTTCGTCATTTTCGTGTATTTCCCTGCCATTATTGTGTTCGAATTTAAAGAATTATAAGGGTTCGAATTTAAGGGCTTGTTTGGGTTCGAAAATTGGTGGTTTTTGGCAAGGGGTGTTGATTCTTGCTTTGATGGTTTAATTCACATTTTAGATGAATTATGGTGTTTAATTTGGGTTTGATTTGTGAGATAAGGGTTCGAAAATTTGTAGGGTATCCTTGAACAATTTTCGTTGTTGTCTCATTCGTTCCCCTCCCTGTATGTACCCTGCCCCGGGTCTTTTAAAAGGTTAATTGTCGTGTGTTGACAATATTTTGAGGGTTATGGGTGTGCTTGAGCATGGGTTGCATGTTCGTAAATAATTGTGAATTATTTATCGTGTTAGCACATCGTTCTTCGGGGCATGGAACTCGAGCAAGGTTTGGCTCGGACTTCGAGGATTTAAGGTACGTTTAGCTTACGAGCATAGTTTAAATGATGTTTTACAAGTATGATGCATGATTTAAAATACATGAAATGTTTTACTATGATGGTACCGGGACTTGGTTACGTTATGTTGATTCACATGGTGAAATGCTTGGTGCCGCTATGAAGCGAGCAAATGATGGGGTGTGGTTGCTACGGAGCGAACACCGATAGTATGACGCTACTTTGAAGTAAGAAATGAAAATGTGGTATTTGATTAGATATCTAGGATGTCTGTATTTTATTCCCTATTGGTAATGAATAGGAACAGAGACGTAGTTAATCAGAGAAGTGATTAACTAGTATCGGAAATCTCAAATGATATCTAGAATTATGATAATTGCTAGATAAAGAAAGGTGTTATGAAATGTTGTTAAATTGAAACGGGCTAGGGTTAACCAATATGATGATTAACTGCATATTCAGGATTTGATGATTTATCTGTTTTGAGAACAGGGTTATTACAGGGGTACGCTATGATGAGGATGATACCATCCAGGAAGTATCACATATGTTCCACAATATTTACATTTTCGTAAATTATGTATTATGTCATTATGATTATGAAATTGTGGAATTGGTATGCTCACCCCGTTGGGGGCTGTCTCTGTTGGGGCAGGTAAACAGGTACATCGATGGCTTTGGAAATGAGCTCGAGCGGTTGATTGGATGTACTCCCAGGATCGTGGTACCAGGGCTTGATGGAGCACGGTATCGTATAGAGTACTTATATACCCCTGAGGATTATATACATATTCATGATGCTCGCATGTGAGCACGATTATACTTGTATATGGGTTGTATATAAAGGCATGAGCCTTTTTCTCTTTCATTCTATGTTGCATGCAATTAGAGGTAGAATTGCTAAATGATATGAGAGTCATTGGTGTATTGTGGGTGTTGAAACCCACTTTTGTTGTCATATGTGTGGTGTCTTCCCTGGCTGGGAATTTACTTGATATTGCTGTATTCTGATGAGTATTATGTTTCCCTGGCCGGGAATTATGTTATGTGTTGTGCTCTTATTTCGGGATGGCTCTATTTATGGGGAGACTCTGCCCAAATTTTTATAAAAGTCTACCATATAAAAAGTGGTGTAATGGGCGAACTCTATGAGTTTATTGTTGTTAGGATGATGAACTTATAACATTGTATGTTAAAGAAAATTTTGTAATTGCCATTCAATGGTAAAGTATCATCTGAGTTTCCCGAATGATTTTATTGAAAGCATGTGCCACACATAATGATTAATACACTAATCAAGGGTTAAGTATATGGGGTCCTTACAGTTCTTGTGGTCTGAGGCTTGTGAACAGAGCTTCCAGGAGTTGAAGCACCGTTTGACTACAGCACCTGTTCTGGTGATCCCTTCGGAGAACGAGAGGTTTGCCTTGTACACGGATGCATCACTGCAGGGTTTGGGCTGTGTGCTGATGCAGGATAAGCACGTGGCGGCTTATGCTTCAAGAAGCCTCATGAGACCAGATACCCGGTTCACGATTTTGAGCTAGCGGCCATCATTTTCGCCTTGAAAATTTGGCGACATTATCTCTATGGTACTTCTTTCACCATTTATACGGACCATAAGAGCTTGAAGTTCCTATTCACTCAAGCAGAATTGAACATGAGGCAAAGGAGGTGGATGGACTTGCTCAAGGATTATGACTGCGAGATAGAATACCATCCCGGGAAGGCGAACCTGACAGCTGACGCCTTGAGTAGGAAGGTAAAGTATACCGCAGAGGATGTTATTCAGTTATCGGCCATGATGACTTCTTGTTGTCATCTGGGATATGAATTTGATTTAGATGCATCGCCGGTACATGTATCGACCCTATTGGCAGAACCGAACATCTTTGAATCTATCAGGAAAGCTCAGATGACAGACGTGGAGGTGCAGAGATGGTTGTCATATTTGCGTCTGGGTCAGTCATCAAAGTTCAGGGTAGCAGAAGATGGTTCCTTGAGGCTTGGTAACCGTTGGGTAGTGCCGAGGGCACCGGAGTTGCGTCAAGGAATCTTGCATCGTGCTCATAGCAGCAGATTTAGCATACATCCAGGTGGGCGAAAAATGTACAAGGACTTGTGTGACCAATTTTGGTGGAGGCGGATGAAAAGAGACGTCACATTTGTTAAGAAGTGCCTGATTTGCCAACAAGTGAAAGCAGAGAGGCAGAGGCCCGGTGGCGAGTTGAAGAGTTTAGAGATACCATAGTGGAAGTGGGAGCACATCTCTATGGATTTCGTGACCCACTTGCCAAGGACTGCCTCGGGATTTGATGCGATCTGGGTGATCGTGGATAGACTGACGAAGGTGGCTCACTTCATCCCTTATTGTATGTATTTCACATACTTAAAGATGGCCCAGTTGTATGTACGGGACATAGTGAGATTACATGGTATTCCAGTCTCGATTGTGTCTGATAGAGACCCGCGATTCACGTCGCACTTCTGGGAGGGTCTCCAGACAGCTTTGGGCACAGAGGTGAGACTAAGTACAACTTATCACCCTCAGACTGACGGTCAGACATAGCGTACCATATAGACGCTTGAGGACATATTGAGGGCATGTGTTTTGGAGTTCGATACTCCGTGGCAAGATTCAGTGCCACTAGTAGAGTTCTCTTACAATAACAGTTATCAGGCGAGCATTCAGATGGCTCCATTCGAGGCCCTTTACGATCGACGTTGTAGGTCACCATTGTACTGGGAAGATTTGACTAGTAAGACGGTCGGAGGACCGGAATTGATTCCAGAAATGGAAGAGAAAATCAAAGTGATCCGTCAGAAAATGAAAGCGGCTCAAGATAGGCAAGCGGCCTATGCTAATAAACGGCGGCGACCATTGGAATTCCAAGTGGGAGACAGAGTCTTTCTGAAAATCATACCTTTCAGAGGTGTAGTTCATTTTGGTATGCGCGGGAAGTTGTCTCCGAGATATGTTGGGTCATATGAGGTATTGCAGCGCATAGGCACTTTGGCTTACCATCTGGCCCTACCACCATCATTGTCTGGTATACATGATGTTTTCCATGTTTCTATGTTGAGGAAGTATGAGCCAGACCCGTCTCATGTTTTGCAGCCTTCAGAGGTTCAGTTGAGTTCAGATGTATCCTATGTTGAACGACCAGTCAGAATTCTGGATCGAGAGGATCGCATACTTCGAAGCAAAGTTATACTGATGGTCAAGGTTCAGTGGGATCGTTGGGGTGTCGAAGAGGCCACGTGGGAGACGGAACGACATATGGTACAGCACTACCCGGAACTATTCTCTGGTATGTGATTTATGTTTAGTTTCTTGTGGGGTAAGTGCATGCGATTTCGAGGACGAAATCTTTTAAGTAGGGAGTATTGTGATGTCCCCGAAATGATTAATTTCATTTAAGGCATTAATTGTATTCATATGATTAATTATGGTGATAATTGCCTTATGGGTTAGAATTAATTGTCATGTGGAAATGCTTAGTCACATGTGGGCGTGACCCAGTAGAACATTTCAGGGTGCATGTTATGCATGTTGGGGAATTGGGTGTTTTAATGGATTAATTGTGTTGGTGATTAATTATTTGGTGAGACATGTTTTAATTGGGTTTTGGGTGCATATTGGTGAAATGCTTTCAAAATACCAAGTTGGGGTATTTTATACATCATGATAAGAAGTGGGGTGCAAAATTTAATTAAAACTCTCATAACCCACTATAACCTTTTATCCACTTTACCCCCTCACATTATTCAACCCCAACACTCTTCAAACCCTACCCTTCTCCTCTCATTTTCGAGTTGGACTCCAAGGTGGAAGAGAAGTTCTTGCAAAACTTTATTCTTGTGATTCTTGGTAAGATTTGAGGCCTAGGAAGTATATATATATCATCCCTTGTTGTTTTGTGAGGTTTATTATGAATTTGGGTTGATGTTTGGAGTTTGAAAATGGGTTTATTTGGGTTGATGTGATTTGTGGTTGGGTGTGGGATTTTGGGGTTGTTTTATGACTTGTATTGAAGGTTTAAAGTGTTTTAATGTTTTTGAGTTGTTGGTATAGGTGTTGTTGAGGTTGGTGAAGGATTTAATGTGCAAAAATGGTGAAAATCGCGACCACTGGTTGTGGCGATCGATCGCTACAAAAGCAGCGATCGATCGCCGAGGGACAGTGTGAAAATCGAGTGTGGGCGATCGATCGCCTCAAATGGCGCGATCGATCGCCGATGGCCAGTAGCGATTTTTCCCAGCAGGCGCTCGATCGCCTCAAAGGAAGCGATCGATCGCCGCGAAGAGAACAGCGAGGCGATCGATCGTCATGTTTTAAGCGATCGATCGCCACTGTGAAAAAGTTTGAAAATGTTGGATTTTGATGAATTTTTGGTATTTGGCTATTGTTTGGCTTCTAATATTGATTTGTATGGTTGTGTAGAACCATCCCAGGTACCAACAACATCTAGGAGATAAAGTTATACAACTTCTCCACTTTTGAAACCAAGGTACGAGCATCGGACGGTAAAACGTGTTACAACTTTGATTATGTATGTCGTGGATAGTGAATCTTTAAATGTGATGGAATATGTGAAATGATAGTGTGATATTGTGATATTGGAATCAATTATTGTGTTTGATTGACGTGGTAGAATTGATGAATGTTCCGGTAGCCTCTATCTCCGAGCGAGGGAGGTACTTGCCACTGTCATATGAAGCGATGGTAGTATGATATTTGCCGCTGTCATGTCTAAGCGCTGTAACATGCCGCTGTCATTGTCGAAGCGAGGGATATCATATGATGCCGCTATATGTCGAAGCGAGGGGTCCTAAAATTCCGATGTTGTATTGGGACCGGGACAGTCACAATTCTAGTGATTAATGTAGAATATTGTGGTTATAACCGGAACGTAATGACGATCGTTATATTGTGAACTAATGATTTGTGCATGAGCTTATGAAACAGGAACAACCATGAAATGTGCTAATGTGGTGAACCAAGGAGCATATCTATTGATCGTCTCATGCGTTTATTTATTTCATTATGTTAGATTGTGTTAATCGGTGATGTATATGCTCATGGTGAATTGTTCCTGTAGGTACACTTTTGGACCAAAGGGACTAAGGGTCGGGTTGAGACTGCGAGCTAAAAGAGGCATGAAAGGAGATAATATACAGGAATTTTTGGATAGTCTCTACTCTAGGAGTAGTATAATCCTATCACCCTAACATTCATTATTGGGAATGTAATTAATTTTCTTTTGAAGTTTCATTTTGGCCTGTAACCTTATTAAGCTCACGTAGCAACCGGAACCCTAAGAGGTCATTAATGCATGTTTAGTTCTATTTATGTCTTAATTACTCTATTAAGGTAGAGAGGCCTTACATCTCTACACTATGACTATGCATTTATCGCATGAATATTTACGATGAAATGATGATGTTCATACGATGTTTATATAAGGATGTGATACGATGTTTATATAATGATATGATACGATGTTTATGATGTGGTAAGATGCCACAGGGTAAGATGCCCATATGGTAAGATGCCATACGATATTTATTATGTGGTAAGATGCCACTGGGTAAGATGTCCATATGGTAAAAGGCCATACGATGTCTATTATGTGGTAAGATGCCACGGGGTAAGATGCCCATATGGTAAGAGGCCATACGATATTATGATGTGGTAAGATGCCACAGGGTAAGATGCCCATATGCATGAATATGAATCAGGGACAACAAAAAGAAGTTAATGAAATAACCAGCATATCTACTTAACCAATATTTCATGCATTTACTGTGATGTTTTTATGATGTTAAGTAAGATTGAATATGCTCATGATGTGTTGTCCCTGTAGGTACACTTTTGGACTAAAGGACTAAGGGTCGGGTTGAGGCAGTGAGCTACGAGGTACACAGGAATGTTTAGGTTTCAAGTTATGATTAGTATCTACACTAGGAGTAGTGTAAATCTAAATGTTGACATTCTTTTGAGAATGTAATGAATTATTTTTGAAGTTTTGTATTTTGGCCTGTAATCCTGTTAGCTCATGTAACAACCGGAACCTTAAGATGTTATTTAATGCATAATTAGTCCTTCTTCTGTCACTATAACATTGTTAAGGTGGGAAGACCCCACATTAGTGGTATCAGAGCAGTGGTTAGATAACCCGGGAATGAGTGAAGGTAGCCTTAGCAATAAGTTGGCTAGGTGCTTACTTTTAAACATGTTTTATATGTATGTTGCATATGAAGTAGAAGATGTTATACTAACATGTTTAATTATCTAACGATGTACTTTATGAACTGCTTTTCGTATTGTTGTTAACCCTTATGTTGCAGTATAGCAGCAAATGTTGAAGTAGGTGATGCGATTAGCGTCAATGCGAGTGCTGGGCGTACGAATCCACTACCACCGCCAGCCTTGGGGGAAGAGCCCTCTGAACAGCAATTATTACCCGGGGAGTTGAGCTTGTCTCAGTTTTTGACATACCGACCTCCGATGTTCGAAGGAACGGAAACCGGGGAAATGGCCGAGGAGTGGCTAGAGAGGATAGAGCAGATATTTGTGGCAGCGCCTTGTGCAAAGACGGCATGGATCAGATTAGCAGAATTTCAGCTGGCTAAGAAGGCACTGATGTGGTGGAAGACCACAGTGATAGAGCAAGAGGCTCATGGTCAGGAAATCAATTGGAAACTGTTCAGGACTAGGTTTCTGACCCGCTATTTCTCAGCTGCTGCGAGACAGGCTAAAGAGGATGAGTTTACCAACTTAAGACAAGGTACCATGCCTGTATCAGACTATGCTCTACATTACTGTTCTTTACTCCGTTATGTGCCCCACATTGCTGCGAACACCTAGGCCAAGATGAGGAATTTTATGAAAGGATTGAGGCCGGAACTGTATGACAGGGTAATTACCTATGGCCCTGCCTGTTTTGATGATGCACTTGCAAGGGCTGAGCTAGCTGAACTAGGAGTTGGAGCATATCCTGATGTAGTGCCACCTCCAGCACCCCCTCAGAAATCTACTTCTGACAATTTGAAGCCCAGGGGTGATCAGTTTAAGCCTATGGGGAACACTTCAGCGTCGAGATTCAGTGGCAAGAGGCCCGAGAATCATTGGAAGGGGAATCGTAGGAATGACGCCCCTACGGGAAGAGGACAACCTCAGGGAGACAGATCTGGAAGGGTTCAGTGCACTCTTTGTGGGCAACCCCATTTAGCAAAAGACTGCGTAGGATGCTATGTTTGTGGCGACAGAGGCCACTTTGCTCGGCAGTGTCCCAACAGGGGAAGACAACAGAACTCTGCGGGGAGGCCTGCGGACAGAGCAGCACAGCACAGACCACCTTTTGCACCGAGGCAGTATGGAGGTCAGCCCATGGGGCCACCTCAGGGGCAGGTTTACGCTTTGATTAGGGAGCAGGCTACACGGCTCCGGAGGAGGTTATAGCGGGTACGTGCCTTTTATTTACTCACCCTGCTTTTATATTGATAGACACAGGTGCGTCACACTCTTTTGTGTCGACGAGTTTTGTGGAAAGGCACCACATATGCACTTCTCCGTCCCCCATGCCTCTTATGGTCTCGACACCCGCTGGAAGAAGTTTGACTACAGATCAGATTGTTTTTTATGGCCCCATTTATTTTGAGGATAACGAGTTAAGGTCGGATTTGATTGTGCTGGGAATGTCAGACTTCGATTGCATTGTGGGCATCGATGTGCTGAACAAGTATCAGGCAGTTGTGGACTGCAGACAGAGGATTGTCCGGTTCAGATCTAATTTGGGAGTCCAGTGGACATTCTATGGGGATGGTTCTCGTCCAAAGATTCCGTTGATATCTGCGGTCAAAATGGCACAGTTATTGGAACGAGGCCATACAGGATATCTTATCTACGCTGTTGATATCACGGAAAAGAGGAAAGAGTTAAAGGTTGAGGATGTGCCCGTAGTGGCAGAGTTTTCTGATGTTTTTCCAGAGGAGATTCCAGGATTCCCACCGACGAGAGAGGTCGAGTTTGGGATTGAGTTACTATCGGGGACGTCTGCCATTTCTCGTGCCCCGTATAGGATGGCACCAGCGGAGCTAAGAGAGTTAAAGATTCAGTTACAAGAACTCCTTGACAAGGGCTACATACACCCTAGCGTATCGCCCTGGGGTGCGCCTGTCTTATTTGTTAAGAAGAAAGATGGATCGATGCATCTATGCATTGACTACAGGCAACTGAACAAAGCCACAATAAAGAACAAGTATCCGCTCCCAAGGATTGATGATTTGTTTGACCAATTGCAGGGTACGAGGCTCTACAGTAAGATCGATCTGAGGTCCGGGTACCATCAGATTCGAGTAAGGGAAGATGATGTTCAGAAGACAGCTTTCAGGACTAGATATGGGCACTATGAATTCCTAGTCATGCCTTTTGGGTGACGAATGCCCCAGCTGTTTTTATGATTCTGATGAACAGAGTGTTCCAGCCATTTTTGGATCAGTTCGTCATAGTCTTCATTGACGATATACTCATCTACTCCCGGACTGAAGAAGAACACGCGGAGCACTTGAGGACAGTACTCCAGATCCTCAGGGATCATCAGCTATATGCAAAGCTCAGCAAGTGCGAGTTCTGGTTGAGCAGCGTGGTATTCTTAGGCCATGTTATATCTAGCAGTGGGATATCGGTGGATCCCAGGAAGATTGAGGCTGTGATGGAGTGGGCTGCACCCACTTCTGTACCGGAGATACAGAGTTTTCTCGGTTTGGCAGGGTATTACCGACGTTTCATCGAGGGTTTTTCAAAGATCGCCAAACCCCTGACACAGCTGACTCAGAAAGGAGTCCCCTTCTTTTGGTCTGAGACATGTGAGGAAAGTTTCCAAGAACTGAAGCGCCGCTTGACTACAGCGCCAGTGTTGGTGATTCCGTCTGAGAATAAGAGATTTGCCTTGTATACGGATGCATCACTATAAGGTTTGGGCTGTGTGTTGATGCAAGATAAGCACGTGGTGGCTTATGCTTTGAGGCAGTTGAAGCCTCATGAGACCAGATACCCAGTTCATGACTTGGAGCTGGCGGCTATCATCTTCGCCTTAAAGATTTGGCGGCATTATCTTTATGGTACTTCATTTACCATCTTTACGGACCATAAGAGCCTGAAGTTCTTATTCACTCAGGCAGAGTTGAATATGCGGCAAAGAAGGTGGATGGATTTGCTTAAGGATTATGATTGTGAGATTGAGTACCATCCGGGTAAAGCAAACTTGATAGCAGACGCCTTAAGTCGTAAGGTGAATAGTACTGCTGAGGATGCCATGAGTCTATCAGCTATGATGACTTCTTATTGCCATCTGGGCTATGATTTTGACGTAGACACGTCGCCTGTGCGAGTGTCAACCTTATTGGCAGAGCCAGATATATTTGAGGCAATCAGAAAGGCCCAGAGGTCGGATGATGAGGTTCAGAGGTGGACATCATTGGTACTTCAGGGTCAGCCATCCAAGTTCAAAGTGGCTGAGGATGATTCCTTGAGACTGGGCAACCGATGGGTAGTCCCAGATACACCAGAGTTCCGTAGAGGAATATTGGAGCGAGCTCATAGTAGTCGGTTCAGTATCCACCCAGGAGGAAGGAAGATGTACAATGACCTATGCAGTCAATTCTAGTGGAGACGCATGAAGCGTGATGTGACTGCCTTCGTTAAAAGATGTTTGATCTGCCAGCAAGTAAGGGCAGAGAGACAGAGGCCTGGTGGCGAGCTGAAGAGCTTAGAGGTACCCGAATGGAAGTGGGAGCATATAACTATGGATTTTGTCACCCACTTTCCAAGAACGGCCTCAGGATTTGATGCGATCTGGGTAATCGTAGATAGGCTGACGAAGATGGCTCATTTCATCCCTTACAATATGTCATTCACATACTTGAAGATGGCCAGATGTATATACGGGATGTGGTAAGATTGCATGGTATCCCAGTCTCGATAGTGTCTGACAGAGACCCGAGGTTCACTTCACATTTCTGGGAGGGTCTCCAGACAGCTTTGGGCACAGAGGTGAGACTGAGTACGGCCTATCACCCTCAGATAGACGGTCAGACGGAGCGTACCATTCAGACGCTCGAGGACATGTTGAGGGCATGTATTTTGGAGTTTGATACTCCGTGGCAGGATTCACTGCCGCTGGTGGAGTTCTCCTATAATAACAGTTATCAGGCGAGCATTTAAATGGCTCCTTTTGAAGCTCTATATGGACGACGATGTAGGTCACCGCTGTATTGGGAGGACTTGACTAGCAAGGCGGTCGGATGACCGGATATGATCAGGAATATGGATGACAAGATAAAGTTGATACACCAAAAGATGAAAGCGGCCCAGGATAGGCAAGCAGCCTATGCCAATAAGCGGCGACGACCGCTGGAATTCCAGTTAGGAGACAGGGTCTTCTTAAAGATCTCGCCCTTCAGGGGTGTGGTTCGGTTTGGTATGCGGGGAAAGTTATCTCCGAGGTATGTCGGTCCTTATGAAGTATTGTAGCGAATCGGTACATTGGCATATCGTTTGGCTCTACCGCCATCTTTATCTGGCATACACGATGTTTTCCATGTCTCTATGTTAAGGAAGTATGAGCCAGATCCGTCTCATGTCTTACAACCTACTGAAGTACAGTTAGACTCGGATGTGTCCTACGTAGAACGACCAATCAGAATTCTGGATCGAGAGGATCGCAGACTACGAAGCAAAGTTATACCGATGGTCAAGGTGCAGTGGGATCGTCGGGGTGTCGAGGAGGCTACGTGGGAGACGAAACGGCATATGGTGCAGCACTATCCGGAACTATTCTCTGGTATGTTTTTATGTTTAGTTTCATTATGGTGATGCATGTGGATTTCGAGGGCGAAATCTTATATGTAGGGGAGTAATGTAATACCCCTGAAATGTCATGTAATTATGTGCTATGATGATGATTTACGATGTCTTTAAGAGGGTTGTGGTGTATTTAATTGGGGGCTATGATTATGTTATGATGATATGATGTGGGAAGCATGTTGAGTGTTTTAGAGGATGTATTATTTAAATGAAGATGAAAATCGAGTTAGGATATTTTTTTATGCATCGTGTTAAATACCGGGGCACAATTAAACACCACATGGCACCCCAACCCACACCGCCCCCCGCAACCCATACCCATTCCAGCAAGCTGCTGCTGCCCATACCTCCACTTGCCTCCCAATCATTCAATACCCATCACTCCTTCTCCCCAGCCTTTCTTCCCAAAATTTCGTCCAACATTTAGTAGCCAAGAAGGAGGAGGAGATCAGCCATTTCAAGGCTTGGAACCTTGCCAACTATTGGAGCAAAAGAGGGTGAGGAACCATATCTTGCTTGGGTGAATTTTTGGGTTAAGTTTGGTTTTGTTGTGATGATTATGTTGCATGCTAGCTTAGGTTTTGTTAAACCTTAAGTTTAAGTGCTTATATAGAAGTTTTATGAAGCCCCTAGCATGTTAGTTCGAGCATGTTACATGTTTTATGTGATAGATTTCTGGCTATGAAACTATGTGCTCGAAAATCTGGGCAAAGATGAACATGCTCTGTTTTCTGTATAAGTTGGTTGAGGTTGAAGATTTTGTTGATATTATGATGCATGTTAGCTTAGGTTTTGTTAAACCTTTGATTTAAGTACCTACATGGAAGTTTTATGAAGTTCCTAGCATGTGTGTTTGAGCAAGTATGATGTGTTATGAAGTAGATTTGATGATATGAAATGAAGTCCTCAAAAATCTGGAAAAAATCTCGATTTTCAGAGTGCTCGATGGATCGAGATTCTTGTACCGATCGATCGAGCGAGGCAGAAAGTTTAAAGCATGGTTTGAATTTCAGGTGCCGATCGATCGAAGGATTTTTCGATCGATCGGTGAAGCTCCTCGATCGATCGGTAAAATATTTCGATCGATCGATCGAGGCAGAGTGTTTGGGCACTATTTATGCACAGTTTCTCGATCGATCGAGACCTTGGGGCCGATCGATCGAGAGAGGCAGAATGTTGAAAAATAAAATGATGATTTATTTTGTTAAGTTTATGGTATGAGATGGTATTGAGGCATCTAATATGTTATTATGTGGTCTTGTAGAACCATCCCAGGTACCAGCACAGTCAATGAGATAAAGTCTGTTGACTCCTCCTCATTTTGAAAAGGTACGTAAGAGACGTACGGGCATCGGACGGTAAAACACATCTCTACACTATGACTATGCATTTATCGCATGAATATTTACGATGAAATGATGATGTTCATACGATGTTTATATAAGGATGTGATACGATGTTTATATAATGATATGATACGATGTTTATGATGTGGTAAGATGCCACAGGGTAAGATGCCCATATGGTAAGATGCCATACGATATTTATTATGTGGTAAGATGCCACAGGGTAAGATGCCCATATGGTAAGAGGCCATACGATGTCTATTATGTGGTAAGATGCCACGGGGTAAGATGCCCATATGGTAAGAGGCCATACAATATTATGATGTGGTAAGATGCCACAGGGTAAGATGCTCATATGCATGAATATGAATCAGGGACAACAAAAAGAAGTTAATGAAATAACCAGCATATCTACTTAACCAATATTTCATGCATTTACTGTGATGTTTTTATGATGTTAAGTAAGACTGAATATGCTCATGATGTGTTGTCCCTGTAGGTACACTTTTGGACTAAAGGACTAAGGGTCGGGTTGAGGTAGTGAGCTACGAGGAACACAGGAATGTTTAGGTTTCAAGTTATGATTAGTATCTACTCTAGGAGTAGTGTAAATCTAAATGTTGACATTCTTTTGGGAATGTAATGAATTATTTTGAAGTTTTGTATTTTGGCCTGTAATCCTGTTAGCTCATGTAACAACCGGAACCTTAAGATGTTATTTAATGCATAATTAGTCCTTCTTATGTCACTATAACACTGTTAAGGTGGGAAGACCCCACACTTGCTATGAAGAAGGGCACTCAAAAATCTGGGGAAGTCCCGATTTTCAGAGTGCTCGATTGATCGCGATTTTGGTCCCGATCGATCGAGCGAGGCAGAAGATTTAAAGCATGGTTTGAAATTCAGGGGCCGATCAATCGAAGGAATTTCCGATCGATCGGTAAAGTTCCTCAATCGATTGGTAAAAACATTTCGATCGATCGATCGAGGCAGAAAGTTGGGCACTGTTTATCATGCTTTCTCGATCGATCGGGACTTGGGTACCGATCGATCGAGAGAGGCAGAATCTTGGCAAATATTTTTAATTGATTTATTTTGAAGAATTTTGTCAATGATTCTTGAAATGGTATCTAATATTGTGTTGTACACTTGTGTAGAGCCATCACAGGTAGCCACACAACGCATGGGATAGAGCCCTGCAACTGAAGATATTTTGAAAAGGTACATAAGCAACGTACGGGCTCCCAACGGTAACGTGTATTACATGTTTTTCGATTTGACATGCGAAAGGTACATAATGCAAGTTTGTGTATTATGAGTACGATACATGTTGTTATGCATTGTTGTTGCATATGTATGATGTGGAACGTTTGGTGTGGATTCCACGAGTCACGGTTATCACAGTGATGATTTTAATGATTATCGCTATTATACCGCTAAAAATGTGGAGCGAGGGGTGTAGGTCCGCTTGCACATGGAGACGAGGTTTACCATACGAAGCGAGGATAGAAATACCGCTTGTATGAAGAAGCGAGGGAGGGGAGGACCGCTTGTTCTAAAGTTATGAAGCGAGGGGCATTAAAATACACTGATGATAAACTGACTAAGGATTGAAGTAAAGATTTAAGAAGTGAAGTTATGTCATGACATTTATTTAAAGAAACCATAATATCATATATTGATTTGATTATGAGTTATGGTACAGGGACAACCAAAATGGGCGTTTTAAATGCATTGGAATTCAGGAAGTATCCTATGCCTATGATTTATGCATTTATGTTTTACATTCATATTATGTTGAATATGAACTAGGATATGCTCATGTGTTGGGGGTTGTCTTTGTAGGTGCTTTGACATGGAGAACCAGTGTTGGGGTTGATACGCTAAGCTGTAAGGAGTGCTACAGGATTAGCAGAACAGAAATTCCTTTTGTATAGTTTCTACGTGGACCGGAAATCGGTCGGAGGACCAGAGTTGTCCAAGAAATGGAAGAAAAGGTAAAGGTGATCAGAAGGAAAATGAAAGCAGCCCAGGACAGGCAGACAGCGTATGCTAATCAACGGCGTCGGCCGTTAGAGTTTCAGTTGGGCGACAGGGTCTTTTTGAAGATCTCACCTTTCAGAGGTGTAGTACATTTTGGGATGCGGGGGAAGTTATCCCCGAGATATGTTGGGCTGTACGAGATCTTACAGCGTATTGGTACTCTAGCATACCGATTGGCTTTACCGCCATCTCTGTCCGGCATACACGATGTATTCCACGTATCTATGTTGCGGAAGTATGAGCCAGATCCTTCTCATGTGTTGCAACCTTCTGAAGTTCAGATAGAGTCCGATGTTTCCTATGTGGAGCGGCCTATCAGGATTCTGGATCGGGCTGATCGCAGACTACAAAACAAAGTTATACCTATGATGAAAGTTCAGTGGGATCGTAGGGGTGTCGAGGAGGCCACGTGGGAGACGGAGCGACACATGGTGCAACACTATCCAGAATTGTTTTCCGGTATGTGATTTATGTTTTATTTTGTTTTGGGTAAGTGCATGCTGATTTCGAGGACGAAGTCTTATAAGTAGGGGAGTATTGTGATATCCCCGAAATGATTATGTGCATTTAAACATTTATTATATGAGGATTATGTTGTTAAATTGTGGAGTTGATTTATTTATATTGGAAAATGCTTAGTCATGTGGTGATCATGGTCTATTAAAGCATTTCAGGGTGCATGTGATATATGTTGGGATTTGGGTTATGGCATGATTATTTGGGGTGGGTGTTTTGATGAATGTATTAATTAAGTAAAGATATAAAATATCGAGTGAGGATATTTTAATACATCGTCCTAAATACTGTAGCACAATTAAACACCACATGGCACCCCAACCTCACCACCCCACCCCCATCACTCGGACACCAACCCATCCCCCTCAACCCATACCTCCTTCTCTTCCCCACTACTCCACCTCCAATCATTTTCCTCCTCTCATTTTCTCCTCTCAAAAAAATGTCCAGAAGAGCTACATTAAGGGAGGGAAAAAGGCTGGTAAAGGTGTCCAAAATTCATACCAAAAGATGATTAAAAAGGGGGTAAGATTTGGTGACTCTGTTTTTCTAGAAGTTTGGTTAAGTTTGGGTTTGGTTGGGTGGTTTTCATGCATGTTAGGGTAGCTTCGGGTGGAACCTTAACTTAGGTACTTGCATGGGAGTATTTTGTAGCCCCTAGCATGTTTGTTCGAGCATGTTACATGTTTTATGTGTTAGATTACTTGTTATGAAAAGGAGTGCTCGAAAATCTGGGTAAGATTATAATTGCCCTGTTTTCTGTAAATTTGGATGAGATCAAAGTTTATGAGGATGTTATGACGCACGCTAGCTTAGGTTTTGTGACCTTTGATTTAAGTGCTTACATAGAAGTTTTATGAAGTTCCTAGCATGTTTGTTTGGGCAAGTTTTATGTGTTATGTTGTGGGTTGCTTGCTATGAAGAAGGGTACTCGACAAATCTGGGGAAGTCCCGATTTTTCAGAGTGCTCGATCGATCGAGATTTTGGTCCCGATCGATCGAGCGTGGCAGAAGATTTAAAGCATGGTTTGAAATTCAGGGGCCGGTCGATCGAAGGAATTTCTGATCGATCGGTAAAGTTCCTCGATCGATCGGTAAAAACATTTCGATCGATCGATCGAGGCAGAAAGTTGGGCACTGTTTATCATGCTTTCTCGAACGATCGGGACTTGGGTACCGATCGATCGGGACTTGGGTACCGATCGATCGAGAGAGACAGAATCTTGGCAAATATTTTTAATTGATTTATTTTGAAGAATTTTGTCAATGATTCTTGAAATGGTATCTAATATTGTGTTGTACACTTGTGTAGAGCCATCACAGGTAGCCACACAACGCAGGGGATAGAGCCCTGCAAGTGAAAATATTTTGGAAAGGTACGTAAGCGACGTACGGGCACCCAACGGTAACGTGTATTACATGTTTGTCGATTTGACATGCGATAAATGCAAGTTTGTGCATTATGAGTACGATACATGTTGTTATGCATTGTTGTTGCATATGTATGATGTGGAACATTTGGTGTGGATTCCACGAGTCACGGTTATCACAGTGATGATTTTAATGCTTACTGCTATTATACCGCTAAAAATGTGGAGCGAGGGGTGTAGGTCCGCTTGCACATGGAGGCGAGGTTTACCATACGAAGCGATGATAGAAATACCGATTGTATGAAGAAGCGAGGGAGGGGAGGACCGCTTGTTCTAAAGTTATGAAGCGAGGGGCATTAAAATACACTGATGATAAACTGACTAAGGATTGAAGTAAAGATTTAAGAAGTGAAGTTATGCCATGACATTTATTTAAAGAAACCATAATATCATATATTGATTTGATTATGAGTTATTGTACAGGGACAACCAAAATGGGCGTTTTAAATGCATTGGAATTCAGGAAGTATCCTATGCCTATGATTTATGCATTTATGTTTTACATTCATATTATGTTGAATATGAACTAGGATATGCTCATGTGTTGGGGGTTGTCTTTGTAGGTGCTTTGACATGGAGAACCAGGGTTGGGGTTGATACGCTAAGCTGTAAGGAGTGCTACAGGATTAGCAGAACAGAAATTCCTTTTGTATAGTTTCTACAAAGTGTAGAGTAAAGCTATAGTCTAGTACCCTTTTATAAGGAATATGTATAATTCCTTTTTGAACTTTTTGTACTGTAATCTCTTAAGCACAGGATTATCAACACGGCCTAATACTCTGATTTATGAATGATTAGTTCTCTTAATTGCACCTTAGAATCTTGTTTAGATAATGGGGTCTCACATATATCATGCACAGAAGGTGTCAGGATCGATTTCGGGGGTGGGTTGCCATTCCACACCCGAGTTCAACCAACTTGAGCTTCAATAGCTCGTGTTCTTGAAATGATTGCACCGAGAGATTATATCGAGTTCGGTTACAAAACCTAGCGGAAGACACTCAACATAACCCGCTCTAAACCGATTAACCATTTTAAAATCATTTTAAAGATATACAATTAATGTAAATAAACAAGCATTTGTTTATGGAAGTTCGAAGGTGGTGTAATCCTTCTACGTCTCCCCTTATTCCACCTAATGGAAGGATTCCACTAGAAGAATTTGATTTATACAATCCCGTTGTACAAACCCGGTCCAGTTGGAAATTCCCCATCCAACTAGAACTCCTAGAAACTTAACTATGTATGTTCTTTAATGTCTCACATACAAAGACCTCTCATCGGTTGTGATAAATCATCAACCGTTACAATGGTATTCACTCTTCTATTAAGCTCTCAAATACAATGAATAGACTGAATACAAAGGCACAAATGATCTCTATCTAGATCTGATACAGCAAGGTAAGAGGTGCCAAAGGTTTGAGGAGTGCTCTTCATTTAGCATCTTTTGTCTTTTAAGTTCCTCAATTGAATCCCAAGTGGGTTTGCTTTGAAAGGCTTGGATTGATCTTCAATCAGCTGTTATTGAGCTTCCAAATCATGTATATATAGTCCCAAGTAATGATATATACATTAGACACAAGAATATGCCCGTTGGAGAAGGTTCTGCACGATTCCCGAGCTTGCAACGATCATATTCTGGTTTCTAGGCTCTTTGTATTTCGGACCGGATTGGCCGGATCAGCTGGGGCAGATCAGTCTGGCCGGATCAGCATGGGAAGATCAGTCTGCCAGATCAGCACGGGCAGATCATTCTGGTCCGGATCAGCACGGGCAGATCAGTCTGGTCCGGATCAGTCTGGTCCGGATCAGTCTGATACAAAAACAGATTGATAAACTTGCTCTTCGATCTGTTGCTTGTAACTCTTGATTCTTTGATTTCTGTGCAACGTGATCTACATGAAAGTGTAGCCCTTTCTCTTAGCTTTCCACGGAATCAAGAATCGCTTGATTTCGAGTTTGTATCAGAGAGTTATGCTCAAAATACGAGGTGATGCTTTTGCTGTCTGTTTGCTGGATGCAGCAGCACATGGCGTAACCTGCAGAAGCTTTTTGGCCATCTTAACGTCCGATTCAGTCTTTCACTTCCAAAGATGACTTGTAGATCTTTGTCTTAGCTTTCCAACCCATACTGAATTGTTCTGTTCCGATAAGCGAGCTGAGAGTTATGCTCACCAGACTGACAGTTTCTTGCTGAAACAGCTTGCTGTTTCTTCGCGGTACAGCTCGATCTTTCAGGCGTCTTTTCTCCTTGATAACATTTGAACTAGCCGATCTGTTATGAAATATGACTTTTAGTATTTTGAGTTGGATGTTCAATATCTTTGGAAGCACGCCATTTCGATATCCGAGCTATGAGATATGATCAAAACAATCCGCTCTGCCAGGATTTCAGATGTAAGGACCCCAAGCCCTTAACCCTTAATTAGTGTATTAACCACTATGTGTGGCACATGCTTTCAATAAAAAGCCAATCGGGAAGCTCAGATGATACTTTATCATTGCATGGCAATTACAAAAAAATTCCTTTAACACTCAATGTTATAAGGTCATCAGCCTAACAACGAAATAGACTCACAAAGTTCGCCCAATACCATCCCTTTTTGCCACTTTTCACATTGTGGACTTTTATAAAAATTTGGGCAGAGTCTCCCCATAAATAGAGCTATCCCGAAATAAAAGCACAACACATAACATAATTTCCGGCCAGGGAAAACATAATACTCATCAGAAAGCAGTAATACCAAGTAAATTCCCAGCCAGGGAAGACACCACACATATGACGACATAAATGGGTCTCAACACCCACATAATACACTAACGACTCTCATATCATTAGCAATTCTACCACAATTGCATGCAACATATAATGAAAGAGAGGAAGGCTCATGCCTTTATATACAACCCATATACAAGAATGTCTGTGCTCACATGCGAGCATCATAAATGTGTATATAAACCTCGGGTATATATAAGTACTCTATACGATACCGTGCTCCATCAAGCCCTGGTACCACGATCCTGTGAGTACATCCAATCAACAGCTCGAGCTCAGCTACACAGCCATCGATGCACCTGTTCACCTGCCCCAACAGAGACAGCCCCCAACGGGGTGAGCATACCAATACACAAAATCTCATAATCACTAATGAAATTCATAATTTACAACACAAGTAAATATAAATGAATTTTAAATGATACTCCCTGGATGGCAACATCCTCATCCGGGATTCCGTGTACTGTCCCTGTTCTCACAATCATCAAACTCATCAAATCTCAAAAATCAGTAAATCAACGCATTGATTAACTCATCGCATGCCTAATACTCGAATATCAACAGATAGTGGTTGCAAACTCTTTAAACATGCAAATATAGATATCTCAATATCTAATACTGATTTCACAACCTCGCTATCAATCACAGATAGCTCAAATGCCTAGCATTTATTTTACCAATTCTTCATTATACCTAGACATCTCAAATGTCTTATAATGAATACATGATCCAACGATCATTCTCAGGCATCTCAAATGCCCTACAATGGTCATATAAACCCAGTACCCCATATATCATGTAAGAGTCATCCTACTCTAGTGTCACGCACGCTACAAGCGGCGATATCAAGATTTGGGTCATTCCTTGGCTATATCAACATATATATATATAATCCTCATGCGCGATTATTCAATGAAATCAAATTACATTATGCATTCACAAATGCCCAAATATATAGAAATGCTCGTACGTCGCACGTACCTTAAATCTCCGAAGTCCGAGCCAAACCTTGCTCGAGTTCCATGCCCCGAGGAATGATGTGCTAACACGATAAATAATTCACAATTATTTACGAACATGTAACCCATGCTCAAGCACACCTATAACCCTCAAAATATTGTCAACACACGACAATTAACCTCTTAAAAGACCCGGGGCAGGGTACATGCAGGGAGGGAAATAAATGAGACAATATCGAAATTTGTTCAAGAATACCCTACAAAAATCGAACCCGAATCTCACAATTTCGAACCCAAATAAATACCATAATTCATCTAAAATGAGAATTAAGCTATCAATAGCAAGAATCATCACCCTTGCCAAAAACCCCCGATTTTCGAACTCAACCCCCTTAAATTCGAACCCAAACAAGCCCTTAAATTCGAACCCTAATAATTCATCAAATTCGAACACAATAATGGCAGGGAAATACACGAAAATGACGAAAAAGGGGTAAGGGAGGTTACCCAATCGAAAATCGGAAGAAATCGGACGAAAATCGAAGAACCCTAGAAATTGGGGATCGACGCCTCCAGCCAAAATCCGACTTCAAAACGCGACGAAACTTCGAATTGACGGAGGGGAAAGCTGCGCCACGACGA
This sequence comes from Haberlea rhodopensis, assembly GCA_907163345.1. Classification (NCBI taxonomy): domain Eukaryota; kingdom Viridiplantae; phylum Streptophyta; class Magnoliopsida; order Lamiales; family Gesneriaceae; genus Haberlea; species Haberlea rhodopensis. Next base: position 507,940 of record CAJQUN010000201.1, read on the forward strand.
GACGAAGCCGGTGGTAGGTCGCATGCGCCGAACGGCGGCCGGACGGCGGTGGGCGCACCGCTTTTGCGCGCGGAGGCAGGGGCAGACGGGAAAAGGGGCGCGGCGGGGAGAGAGAGAGAATGTAAGGGCTGAAATGAAATTAATTCTAAAATTTTGGGTTCAATTGGTATTTATAGCAAAAATACCCCGAAAAATTAATAGCCCCACAAATACTTCATGATTCATTAAAAATCATCTGTTTTCAAAAACTCTCTCTCTAACTCCAAAATCCCCTACCGGTGCTCACACAGCACCCGAGATCCCGAGACACAACAAAAACCCAACTCTTAGGTTTTTCACCCAAATGAGAATACAATCTCAACCTCTGGATCCAACGATCCCAACTACCCAAATAAACGAGCCCAGAAGGCCCAACACATCGATTAAACTCCAAATCGCCACGTAAAACCACTTTAGGGATTATTAACACTACGGGATTAACACCTATAATCCCTGGTCATCACATCAGACTTGGTCCAGCTTGATATTTTCAAGCTACTTCTTTGTAATTCATCAAGCTTCTAAGTTATGATCTATGAACTGCACACTTGATGAAATATTTTAGCAACACAATAACAAGTTTTGTTAACATCAAAACCAAGATTATTCGGGTTTCTAAAACCCAACAGAAGGTTAATTTCATGATTCCTCGACGAATTCACATGAAACTCAAATCAATCAACAAATAATTATACTTAACAATCCACAAGTATTTTAACAAATACCTTCTCAAAATATCAAGAAACATAAGTAGTCATCCTTTTTTTATCAACGTGTATGATATACTTTCATGATATTTTGCATTCTTGAAAATCATTTGTATATAACAACTCTATAGCAATGCACCAATATCAGTATCGTATAATTAACCTCATACATATGTAGCTGCAAAAATCTGCAATGTACACCAGGATCATAACGTCGTACCTCGCACATGCTCCATAGTGTAGTAGTAGTAGTACTATCATAAATACTTCATAATAGAGTAACAGTACCCACATGCTCTGAAGCATTAATCTCCTCATATATCATCACCCAGCTACTATCTGGAGCGCCATGTGAGTACTAAAAAATTTTATCAGTATTTCTCATTTACATATATCATAATCTCACATATTGTCAGTTACTCATTATCGATATTATGAATTCCTCAATCATTGAACATTTATATTCCTACTTTCAAAAAATCTCATATTTCTATATACATCATTCCACAACTTACTTGAATAATTGCATTTAATACAATAATCAATTGCATATATTAACAACAATGTAGCTTGTTCATTATCTCATCACTATTCAACGTTACTGTACTATCACATAATCAAGCATCATCTTTTAGAGCATTAGGATTATTCCTGAGCTCTCAAACATCATCTACTAAATACATTAGTGGCACTTTGACCCAGCTAAAATTTGCAACAGTGGCACTTTGACCCCACTGTGCTTATATAGTGGCACTTTGAACATCATTATATCAGCGGCACTTTGACCCCATTTTGGTTATATAGTGACTTTGAACCCCACTATATCAGCGACACTTTGACCCCGCTCAATTGTACATAACAGAATAAGTTACCAGAACTACGCATTCTTCAACAACATCATCAGTACACATACAGAACATCAACTTTAATTCTTACTACCACATTCCTCATGTTCCACCTACTATCCTGCAACCACAATGATAACAAAATTTTCCATAACTTCATATCATATCTTCATATAGAAGCACATAATTCTCGCAGTGTATGAGCATAACATCACAAACATGTACAAATAATGTGATCTGCAACTGATATGGCTAGAAATAGACACATTTAGTGGATTTAATTGTCAATGATTAGGTGTATTTTAATGATTAATTTGATGCATATGTTACCTAATTGAATTATTGTGTGGATGTAGGTGGAATCGAAGAAATCGAGTTAATAATGACGAATAAGGTATTGCATCGGAGATGATAAAGGACCAAAGTGGACCAAGAAAAATGCATAAAACTGGACTAAGAGCAATCGCCTAAAAAGAGGAGATCGATCGTGCCTGGCAGCAATTTTCAGCAACAAAAATGCATCCGACCGATCAATCGCGAGGTTGGAGCGATCAATCGATCGCTCGCCTAGAAAATAAAAATAAAAACTAGCAATTGATTGCGGGTTCTACCGATCGATCGCCAGCGGTGTCTGAGAAATTTTCGAAACTCGATGTTTTAAGATATTTTGGGAGATTCTAACCTACCTATTATCCTCCTAACTCCTATATTTTGAAAATAAGCCTCATAAATCAGAATTCAGACCTTAGACATTAGTTTAGACTTAAAATAATTTTTCTTTCAAATTTATAAGATGATTTGAAGATTCAAAGGCACATGACGGAAGTAACGCTCCGGAATCGTGCTACCCGTCTTTTATTTGTCGATTGTATTGAGTATCAAGAGTTTTCTGATTTTATTGCCATGATTGTTGTGTTTGATCATTAGATTGGCCATCTAATTATTGTTCATGCAATCTACTGCTAAAATAGATATCAAATACGTAATCGTTTGATCCCTCTAATTTGCGAAGCAACTAAGATTATTAAATTTCCGCTTGTGAGTTTGTTAAATTCTTAGGAAAAGCGCTTGACTAAATTAAACATAGACGCTTGGATTATGTTGTTTATGTGTTGCCCGGGGATTAATGGTGTTAATCCCGATGTGTTAATAATCCTTAATGGATTTTTAATTGTGGTAATTAGGAATTAATTGCGGTTTTGGGTCTCCCGAGGTTGTTAAATCGGGCATTTGGGATCGTTGGATCCAAAGGTTGAGATTGTATTCTCATTTTGGTTGAAAACCTATGAGTTGGGTTTTTTGGTGGGACTTGGAGTCCGGGGTGCTTTATGTTGGGGCTGGTATGGGGACTTGATGTTGGAGAGAGAGTTTTTCAAAACAGATGATTTTTAATGAATCATGATGTATTTGTGAAGGTATTGTTATTTTGGAGCATTTTTGCTATATATACCAGTTGGACTCGAGATTTCCGTCATTTTGCACGGAATCACTTCTCTCTCTCTCCTCTCCCCCTCTTATCGTGCCATCCCCTTTCCTTAACCCTCATCCTTTCTCTTTGGAGAAAAATGACCGGAGGCTCGGTTTAGGAGCCGGATTCTTTGAAGATAAGTTGGTAATCTCCTCCCCCTCGCTTTTATCTTCGTTTTGATTATATTTTGTTGGATTTGGTTGAGTTTTGGGTTTGGGTTGGTTTGGGTGATTTTGGTGAAAATCATAAAATCTTTTATGTTTGTTTTAATTTGAGTTTAACTTACTTGTTGGATGTCCTTGTGTGTGGATTTGTTGCGGTTTTGAGTTGGGAGAAGTTGGGGTGTGATTGGTGAAGGTTTTAAGCTTTTAAAAATGGAGGATTTCGAGTTACAGGGCATGGCGATCGATCGCATGCGAGCAGTAGGCTTTTCAGCATGGTAGCGATCGATCGCTACTTTTGAGCGATCGATCACCTCGCGCCAGTAAGGTCTGGCGATCGATCGTTATATCGAGCGATCGATCGCCAAGGGGCTAGCGATCGATCGCCAGCAGGTGATTTTAGTTTTCTTGGATTTTTCGTGGGATTTTGGATTTGCGACTTAAATGGTCGGCTTCCGGGGTAATGTTTACATTCCAATGGGAATGCTAGACTTTTCAAATGGTTTGGTGGAGCCAAGTTAAATTAAACGGAACTCTCGGTTGAGTTTTTGGCTATCTTTTAAACGTTTTAAATGGAATATTTTTGGGTATTATTGTGGGGTCCTCTTTACTTAATCCATTATGTATTCATTAAACATACATATGTGAGTCTGAATTAAGTAATGTACCATGCACGGATTAAGAGTTCATACTAGTTAAGTTGTTTACAAGGTTATCAAAAACCTAACATACTATACATAACATGTACATAAACAACCTAATCCAAAAGAACTCCTAGGCAGTGGTTCCCCTCGCAGCGGAATTCATGACTCACGCTCCCCACGTCTATGAGTCCCTACAGAAACATTCACACAATGAGTATAGATAACATATATCTCAGTGCAATATCAAACCACAATATCAATATCAATGATAAAGCACAATAAATCATCAATACGTGAATGTTATGTATCATGCATCCACAAATGCACTATGTCATGACATGTCTCAACAATTCCCCTATTATCACGAGCCCCATATGATATGCGTATTCAACTCAATATGTCAGTGGAACCACATCACATCTTCATATTAGCAGCACATATCATAGTACCATGCTCATCGGTGATAATAGCCAGAGCATATACCCACACCAAGTGTATATCTCTCAAGCCAAAGCATATGTAGTATATCTATCGTGGCAACGATCCCAGCCAAAGCATATACCACACCAGGCATATCTATCGAGGCATTGATCTCACCAAAGCATATACACATATCTATCAAGGCATCCATCCCAATCATATGAAATCCATGTATGAACATGCATATGAACTACCAATCATATGACACAAGATAACATAAATCATATGATATCAAAACCATAACATCATCATCGCATCATATCTATACTCCATACGTCAACACGTACCTGTATTGCGACACAAAAGCGATAAATCAGGCGTTGATAGCTAATTGCCTCTTTGCCCTGTCCCCTGAGATGATGCTACAACAATGCCAACAATATAACATGTTATCATAGGCATTAAAATCAAATTCTACAAAAATATAAAATTTTCAACATTCTGCCATCACCGATCGATCACCCCAAATTCTCGATCGATCGCCGAACTGTTCACTCTTCACCGATCGATCGCCTCAAATCACCGATCGATCGCCACATGCTCACCGATCGATCGCCTCAAATCACCGATCGATCGCCTCATGCTCAAACCGCCTTAAAATGTTTCTGTCAGCGTCGATCGATCGGAAATCCTTACCGATCGATCGCTGCGCTGCGAACATTTCAACCCATGGCGATTTCAAGCATATCTTCTTGGTATTTCTTGCATCATTCAATTCCTATCATGTAACCACATTTCATGCAATCCCTAGGATCATATAAACATGTTCCTAACATCCTAGAATACAATTCTTGGCATATAAACATGGTATGATTCTAAGCATGAACACTTGAGACTCCACTTCACATACTTCATACACAACACATAAATCAAGCTTAAACTCATAAAGTCCTTACCAAGAAGTTATGATATCACTTCACTTTATTTTCTAGCTTGATTACCAAGTAAAATCCAAGCTCAAACTTCAACCTAAGGAAGAAATGAGAGAGGAGCTTGTGTAGGGATTTTGTAGGTGTAAAGTGAGAAACTATGTGATTCTCCTCCCTAAATCACTTGATATAAGATAATTAGCTTCCTAATCACTTGTTATCATCTCATTTGGAGGTAATTACATGTTAAGTAACATGTACATGAAATGAACTCCAAATTCAAATGCAATTCCAATTGCAAGTACATTCACATGCTAATGCAATCTTAATGAAAGGCAAAGGCATATGAATTCATAGCAAATGCATACTATAATTCAAATTATTTCTTTGTACAACATTTTGTACATCAAGTTTCATTCCTTGCCATATATCATTTCATACATGTATTTCTTCATTATTGGTTCCACCAGAACCCCCCCCTCCCCCCCCCCCATTAACATACCATCATTTGATATAATTACACCATAATCATATCATACGTGTATACAACAAATCGAGGCATGACAATTCTCCCCCACTCATTGAATTTCGTCCTCGAAATTGCATATACAGACATAATACATGCATATGAGATATACAACTCAACAATCCTACGATATGAAAATAGGAAACATGATCATGTATGCAACAGTACCATAAAACTTTAAAATCATACCAGAAAACAAATCCGGATACCGTTGCACCATATGCTGCTCCGTCTCCCACGTTGCCTCTTCGACACCCCTTCTGTCCCACTGTACTTTAACCATAGGAATCACCTTATTACGCAACCTGCGTTCAGCTCGATCCAAGATCATAACCGGTCGTTCCTCATACGACACATCTGTATCCAACTGTACCTCAGGAAGCTGTAAGACATGATTCGGATCTGGTTCATACTTTCTCAACAGTGACACATGAAAAACATCATGAATACTACTCAAGGCCAGTGGTAGTGCTAAGCGATATGCCAACGTACCAATACGTTGCAACACCTCATATGGACCAACATATCGTGGAGACAATTTTCCACGCTTACCAAACCGTACTACACCTTTAAAAGGTGAGATTTTTAAGAACACACGGTCACCAACTTGAAATTCAAGTGGTCTACGTCGCTTATTGGCATATGCAGCCTGTCTATCCTGAGCAGTTTTAAGTTTCAATCGAATTACTTTCACTTTCTCTTCCATATCATGAATCATATCCGGTCCAGTTAAGGAAGACTGATCCACATCATCCCAATACAATGGCGATCTACATCGTCGCCCATACAAAGCCTCAAATGGTGCCATCTGTATACTAGACTGATAACTGTTGTTATATGAAAATTCTACTAATGGCAACGAATCTTGCCAAGAGTTATCAAACTCTAATACACAGGAACGCAACATATCCTCAAGCGTCTGTATCGTACGCTCTGTTTGTCCATCTGTCTGCGGATGATATGCTGTACTCAACCGCACTTCAGTTCCCAACGCTGTCTGTAACCCTTCCCAGAAATGAGAAGTAAATGTCGGATCCCTATCCGATACAATGGAAACTGGAATACCATGTAGTCTTACTACATGTTGAATATATAACTGTGCCATTCTCAGATATGTATATGTCATACAATATGGCACAAAATGAGATACTTTGGTGAGTCGGTCAACAATCACCCAAATAGCATCGCAACCAGAAGACGTCCGTGGTAAATGAGTCACAAAATCCATCGTGATATGTTCCCATTTCCACTGAGGAATTTCCAAACTATGTAATTCACCTCCTGGTCTCTGTCTTTCCGCTTTCACTTGTTGACAGATCAAACACCGTTTCATAAAGCTTAATACATCCTGTTTCATACGTTTCCACCAAAATTGTGTACGTAAATCATGATACATTTTCTTCCCTCCAGGATGTATATTGTTTCTACTACAATGAGCACGTTGTAGTAGTTCTTGGCGTAGTCCTAATGAAGCAGGTACTACCCAACAATTTCTATACTTCAACGTTCCATCACTTGTAAGTACAAATTGAGATAATTGTCCTTGACTGATCCTTTCCTTCCACTGTTGTACTTCATCATCAGTCATTTGTGCCGTTCTGATTTTCTCAAATATGTCGGGTTCAACCAACAATGTTGATACCCTTACTGGCACTAGTTCCATATCAAAATCATAACCCAAAGTACAACAAAAAGTCATCAATGCGGATAAATGAATTACCTCATTAGCCGTATGATGTACCTTTCGACTCAAGGCATCTGCTGTAAGATTAGCTCTTCCTGGATGATATTCAATCTCACAATCATAATCTTTCAACAGATCCATCCATCTTCTTTGTCTCATATTTAACTCCGCTTGAGTGAATAAAAATTTTAAACTCTTATGATCTGTGTATATGGTAAACGACGTACCATATAAATAATGTCACCATATCTTCAATGCAAAGACAATGGCAGCCAATTCTAGATCATGTACTGGATATCTCAGTTCATGTGGCTTCAACTGTCGTGATGCATAAGCCACTACATGTTTGTCATGCATCAATACACAACCCAAACCAAGTAAAGATGCATCAGTATAAACTGCAAACCTGTCATGCTCAGATGGAATGATCAAGACTGGAGCTGTAGTCAATCGATGTTTTAATTCCTGAAAACTACGCTCACAAGCCTCTGACCATTGAAATGCTACTCCCTTCTGTGTCAAATGTGTCAATGGTTTGCCAATCGCTGAAAATCCTTCAACGAACCGTCTATAATAACCAGCCAAACCTAAGAAACTACGAATCTCTGGCACAGAAATAGGTGCTGACCAATTCAACACTGCTTCCACTTTCTTTGGATCGACTGATATACCTTCTTCTGAAATAACATGTCCTAAAAAGCCGACACGAGTCAACCAAAATCACACTTACTGAGTTTGGCATACAACTGATGTGTCCTCAACACTTGCAATACCATATGCAAATGTTGAACATGTTCGGCATCACTCCGTGAATATATTAGTATATCATCGATAAAGACAATGACAAATCGATCAAGGTATTCCTGAAAAACACGGTTCATTAAACTCATAAAGACAGCAGGAGCATTTGTCACTCCAAATGGCATTACCAGAAACTCATAATGTCCATAACGAGTTCTGAATGCTGTCTTCTGTATATCTCCTTCCCTCACACGTATTTGATGATATCCGGACCTCAAATCAATCTTAGAATATATCTTTGATCCCTGCAACTGATCAAACAAATCATCAATACGAGGAAGAGGATATTTATTCTTTATGGTTACCTTGTTCACTTGTCTATAGTCAATACACAATCTCATTGTCCCATCCTTCTTCTTAACAAATAAAACCGGAGCACCCCAAGGCGATACACTAGGACGTATGTACCCCTTGTCCAATAAATCTTGCAATTGCGTTTTCAACTCTTTCAATTCAGTTGGTGCCATCCGATAAGGAGCCCGTGAAATTGCAGAAGTACCAGGTATCAAATCAATACCAAATTCTACTTCTCGACTTGGTGGAAATCCAGGTATCTCATCTGGAAATACATCCGCATATTCTGCAACCACTGGTATCTCCTCCACTTTCCTTTCTCTTTTCTGTTCATTTACATCAAGGGCATAAATCAAATAACCCGCATGTCCACGCTCTAACAAACGCGACATTCAAATTGCTGATATCAAAGGAATCCTTGCCCTCGATCCCTGACCATAAAATAACCATTGATTTCCAGTATCAGACTGAATTCTCACAATCTTTTGACTACAATCCACAACAGAGTGATATTTACTCAATACATCAATTCCAAGGATGCAATCAAAATCGAACATAACTAACACAATCAAATCAGCTTGTAGTACATACTCAGTCTCAAACTGAATAGTACAATCAGACACACTCTGACAAGTCATTACAGTAGTTCCCATGGGTGTCGAAACATAAAGAGGCATCAACAGTGGAGACGAGCATATATGATACTGATCAACAAAAGCTTGTGCAATAAAAGAATGTGATGCACCAGTATCAATCAACAGAAACGCAGGATAAGTAAATAAAGTACACTTACCCGCTATCACAGTATCAGGAGCTGCCTCTGCTTCCTCCCTATTCAGTGCATACACCTGAGCCTGAGGTGTTCCTGCCCTCTGTCCTCCACCAGAGTGTGGTACACCCTGTGGTCTCTGCTGCACTGTATTCTCTAACACTGGTCCTCTCCTCTGTTGTCCACCCACTTGAGGACAATCACGGATCACATGTCCCGGTTTCCCACAACGGAAACAAACCACCGTATCAAACTGTGGACAATTTCTTTGATAATGTGGCCCTCCACATTTAAAACAATGTAGTCCTCGTCCACTACTACTACTACAGCCTTGGGACTGTCCTTTCGATTTTCTATCCTCCCCTTTCCTTGATCCAAAACGTTTTCCACTAAACCTAGATGAAGATGCACCACCTCGTGGTGATTTAAATGATTCCCCTCTAGGTCTCATACTGTCAGATGTAGGTGGTTGGGCTTGTCCAACATCTGTATATACCCCTACAGCAATCTCAGCCATCTCAGCTCTAGTCAACGCTTCTTCATATGATGTAGGGTTATTGGACATGACCCTATCAAACAATTCAGGCCTCAACCCTTTCACAAACTGTCTGATCTTTGCCTTGGTGTTAACAGCAATATGTGGCACATACCGGAGCAAAGAAGAGTAATGCACAGCATAATCAGATACTGTCATTGATCCCTGTCTCAAATGCGTAAATTCATCCTCTTTCCTCTGCCTTGCAGCAACAGAGAAATAATGCTCCAGGAACTTCGTTCGAAATACATCCCAGTTAATCGTATGTCCTTGAGCCCTCAACTCAAGTACTGTGGACTTCCACCACATCATAGCTTTCTTAGCTAACTGGAATTCAGCTAAGCGTAACCACGCAGTCTTGGCACACGGTACAGATACAAATATCTGTTCCACACGTTCCAGCCACTCCTCTGCTAGTTCTCCTGATTCAGTCCCCTCAAACCTAGGTGGCTGATAGCTCAGAAATTGCGTCAATGTCAATTCTCCAGGCAACAGTACCTGTTCCACTGGTCCTTGCTCAATCGGTGGTGGTGGCACAGGCACCATCCTTACACTAGCATTGCCACTCAAGGCATCCCCAACATCCTCATGATACCCTCTGTCTGTCATAGCTGTATAACAAGGGTTACCAATAACATCCTCATGATACCCTCTGTCTGTCATAGCTGTATAACAAGGGTTACCAATAACATTCACAAGTATATAACATGTTAGAATAACATCATATTCCAAATCCTAACATGCTATTACCATTCGCAAAGTGTTTAGGTAACTCCCTAATACACTTCCTCTACCCATGTTCACCCCGTTCTCGAACCACTGCTCTGATACCACTAATGTGGGGTCCTCTTTACTTAATCCATTATGTATTCATTAAACATACATATGTGAGTCTGAATTAAGTAATGTACCATGCACGGATTAAGAGTTCATACTAGTTAAGTTGTTTACAAGGTTATCAAAAACCTAACATACTATACATAACATGTACATAAACAACCTAATCCAAAAGAACTCCTAGGCAGTGGTTCCCCTCGCAGCGGAATTCATGACTCACGCTCCCCACGTCTATGAGTCCCTACAGAAACATTCACACAATGAGTATAGATAACATATATCTCAGTGCAATATCAAACCACAATATCAATATCAATGATAAAGCACAATAAATCATCAATACGTGAATGTTCTGTATCATGCATCCACAAATGCACTATGTCATGACATGTCTCAACAATTCCCCTATTATCACGAGCCCCATATGATATGCCTATTCAGCTCAATATGTCAGTGGAACCACATCACATCTTCATATTAGCAGCACATATCATAGTACCATGCTCATCGGTGATAATAGCCAGAGCATATACCCACACCAAGTGTATATCTCTCAAGCCAAAGCATATGTAGTATATCTATCGTGGCAACGATCCCAGCCAAAGCATATACCACACCAGGCATATCTATCGAGGCATTGATCTCACCAAAGCATATACACATATCTATCAAGGCATCCATCCCAATCATATGAAATCCATGTATGAACATGCATATGAACTACCAATCATATGACACAAGATAACATAAATCATATGATATCAAAACCATAACATCATCATCGCATCATATCTATGCTCCGTACGTCAACACGTACCTGTATTGCGACACAAAAGCGATAAATCAGGCGTTGATAGCTAATTGCCTCTTTACCCTGTCCCCTGAGATGATGCTACAACAATGCCAACAATATAACATGTTATCATAGGCATTAAAATCAAATTCTACAAAAATATAAAATTTTCAACATTCTGCCATCACCGATCGATCGCCCCAAATTCTCGATCGATCGCCGAACTGTTCACTCTTCACCGATCGATCGCCTCAAATCACCGATCGATCCCCAAATGCTCACCGATCGATCGCCTCAAATCACCGATCGATCGCCTCATGCTCAAACCGCCTTAAAATGTTTCTGTCAGCGTCGATCGATCGGAAATCCTTACCGATCGATCGCTGCGCTGCGAACATTTCAACCCATGGCGATTTCAAGCATATCTTCTTGGTATTTCTTGCATCATTCAATTCCTATCATGTAACCACATTTCATGCAATCCCTAGGATCATATAAACATGTTCCTAACATCCTAGAATCCAATTCTTGGCATAAACATGGTATGATTCTAAGCATGAACACTTGAGACTCCACTTCACATACTTCACACACAACACATAAATCAAGCTTAAACTCATAAAGTCCTTACCAAGAAGTTATGATATCACTTCACTTTATTTTCTAGCTTGATTACCAAGTAAAATCCAAGCTCAAACTTCAACCTAAGGAAGAAATGAGAGAGGAGCTTGTGTAGGGATTTTGTAGGTGTAAAGTGAGAAACTATGTGATTCTCCTCCCTAAATCACTTGATATATGATCATTAGCTTCCTAATCACTTGTTATCATCTCATTTGGAGGTAATTACATGTTAAGTAACATGTACATGAAATGAACTCCAAATTCAAATGCAATTCCAATTGCAAGTACATTCACATGCTAATGCAATCTTAATGAAAGGCAAAGGCATATGAAATTCATAGCAAATGCATACTATAATTCAAATTATTTCTTTGTACAACATTTTGTACATCAAGTTTCATTCCTTGCCATATATCATTTCATACATGTATTTCTTCATTATTGGTTCCACCAGAACCCCCCCCCCCCCCCATTAACATACCATCATTTGATATAATTACACCATAATCATATCATACGTGTATACAACAAATCGAGGCATGACAATTATGCATGCCTAGCCGGGGGCTTTTATTTTGGTAATCTTCATGGATTGACGATGGGTTTAGAGGTTGCAAACGTGCGTGGGCACATGATTGCATGCTTATACTTGATTGTGAGTTGTTTATGTGTTTTAGCACATATTTCTCGAGGCATGGAACTCAAGCAAGGTTTGTCTTGGACTACGGAAACTTAAGGTACGTGTAACGTACGAGCATGACCTTAATTATATTATTGCTATTGCTGTGCATGAGATAGATGATTGGTAAGGGTTAGTAGTCGATGCATAACATATGGTGTCTTGCAATAATTGGTTAATGAAAACGGGACTGGCTGTGTTATGTCGATTTGTCTTATGTAATGTATGGTGCCGCTTTGGAGCGAGCAATTGTCATGATGTGGTCGCTATGGAGCGAACATCGGTAAGTGATGCCGCTACTTTTGAGTGAGCGAGGAAATGTGGCTTTTGACTAGATATCTAGGATATCTGTATGTATTCCCCTATTGATATTGAATTGGATCAGGGACATAGTTAATTAGTATAATGATTAACTGGATTTTTGGAATTTGATGATTTTGGTTGTTTTGATAACAGGGACAATACAGTGGGATCCTGGATGAGGATGATGCCATCCATGGAGTAACATTTAAATTCATGGCATTTACATTGTAAATTATGAATTATATAATTGTGATTATTGGTTTGGTGGTATTGGTATGCTCACCCCGTGTGGGGACTGTCTCTGTTGGGGCAGGTGAAACAGGTACAATGGTAGCTCTGGAGCTGTGATCGAGCTATGAATTGGAGGTGATTCCAGGATCGAGACACCGGATCTCATGTGGAGCTGGATATTGTGTATGCCCTTTATTATACATTACGCACACATATATTTATTCGATGCTCGTGTGTGAGCAATAATTATGTGGATATGGGTTGTATAAAAAGGCATGGACCTTTCTCTTTTCATTCATATGTGTGAGCAATTAACTAAGGAATTGCTAGATGAATTGAGATTGTGATTAGTGTATTACATGGGTGCAGGATGTATTAAATGGTCTTAATCTAGGGAATCGGATATTGCATGGAATGGAATAAATGAAGCGAGAAATTTTATAGGTGGTATGGTGTACCACGTTTACATATAGTTTCCCTTTAAGCGTGATGGTATGCACCAAATGCATGGCTTAATGCACTAATTATGGGTTTAGGGCACGAGGGTCCTTACATTAGTGGTATCAGAGCCAGGTTGCTCTTTGGGGCAGTTAAGGGCCTAGGAACTTGTTGATAGGAATTGGTAGCAAATATTTATACATGATGGTATTAGTGTTGTGTAACACAACTAATTGTTTATGTGCTTTTACGATATGGAAAGTGGTATTACTGATCATTGTGGTTGCAGGAATCGTGTAGAATACGATGGGATGGCATTAATGGTAATGTCTGGCACTCCATGTATTATGTGCTAAGGGATCTGATTTTGTAGGAAAATCAGGAAATGGGAAATGTGATATGCTGTCTAAGGACAGGGATTGTTGACAACAGACAGTGGGATATTGTGGTATGATTTCAATTGTTATTGAATATACAATGTGTTACTTTTAACGTCCTACTACGGGTATATCATCAACGATGGATCATAATATTTGCCGCTGTCATGTCGAAGCGATGTACATGCCGTTGTCATTGTCGAAGCGAGGGATATTATTGAGCCGCCGATATGACGTAGTAGGATTTGTGAACTGTTGTATTAACCTTGATGCAGGTATATGGAACTAGTTGAAGATTCCAGTGGTTGTTATATTCGAGCGAGGGAGGTACTTGCCGCTGTCATATGAAGCGATGGTATTATGATATTTGTCGTTGTCATGTCGAAGTGATGTACATGCCGCTGTCATTGTCGAAGCGAGGGATATCATATGATGCCGCTATATGTCGTAGCGAGGGGTCCTAAAATTTTCTGTTATAACAAGATCGGAACAGCCACATTATCGATATTTGAGCGACGCGATCGGGAACAAAGCGCTGCATGTAATGTGAGCCACCTCTTGGGTCCGAAAGGAACAAAGTGCTACATGCATGTGAGTACCTCTTGAGTCCTTGATTTGTTCCGCTGATTCAATTGGCGATGGTTCATGCCGCTAGGTATATTGATAGCGATGTCTCATTCCGCTATATTGGTTGGCGATGGTTCATGCCGCCAGTTATATTGATAGCGATGTCTCATTCCGCTATATTGATTGGCGATGGTTCATGCCGCCTGGTACATGTGTAGCGATGCCTCTTTCCGATATGTCATTTGCGATGGTTCATGCAGCCAGGTATATCGAGCGATGGTTCATGCCGCTGTATTATTGGCGATGGTTAATGCCGCTAGGTATATCGAGCGATGGTTCATGCCGTAGGAGAAACGATTGGGTAATCAATAATTAACGGCTGTAGTTTCTATTGATTAGATTTATCGAACTCACTAATTTTGAAATCTATCATTGATTTAATCATTAACGGCTGTAGTTTTGATTAGAGATTTGATAAGGTCGGCTTGAATGTTGTTTTCTCTTTGACTACGATTAAGGCGGGTAGGAATTCAATTTCCAATCGATGAATACTTGAAAGAATTCGAATGTTAGTGATTTGATGATCAAGAGAGAATTTTCCAAAAGTAAAGTTGACCGACAACCAAGAATCGCTTCGCTCTAATAAGTTTAAACCATTTTAGTTAATCTCGTTAATTAGTTTAATTCTTAAAATTTGCTTAGTAGTAATCACACAACAAAAAAACCCCCTTTTTACTATTCGTTTTTAAATTGGCACGAAAAAATACTACCTTCCCTGTGGGATCGATCCCTACTCTCGCTACTACATACTTTTGCTATTAACTTGAGAAGGGTTAATTTGGGCGTACGCGATAAACGCTACCAGGGGCTCATGGGTGTATTTGAGGATACCCTAGCCGGGTATATTGAGTATGTGTGGCGTTGATGCTTGGACATGAATACCGGTGCTTATTCAGAGGCCAGCTTATTGGTACTTGTCGAACGTCGGGTTAATATACTATGCTCGGCGAATGAATCTCTGATGAGAGGTTGGGACGCCTTGAGATTGGAACTCTAAATGGCACGATGTGTTCTACGAATGATCGTGATGTTTGGTTAACTCCCTTTGAGGAAGGGTTGAGGTAATTCCTTGCTAGTAACTTCTTTTTGAGTTATTCGATAGCGTCCCTGGGTTGGGATTGTTAAATCCTAGGGTAACCGAAGGATTGTCAGGGCTTGGATTAGTTGGGTGTCGTTGTCGACACAGGTGTTGAGAATGCAATTGACTCTCTTGCATGCCCTTTTGGAAACTTGAGACTTTGTGGTGTCTCGATGGTGTGTCGGGACCAAGATATGATTTCTTGGAACACACCGGTGTAAACATCTTCTGAGATGTGTTTTGTGTGGACCAGTGACCGTGAGTTACCCGATCCGTGTTACAAGTGGTGCAACTACTCCTTTGGAGGAGATGGGGGTGGAAAGCGGAAACCGGGTTTACTGTGAGTATACTATTGTATGCTAGTAGTCCCCATCATAACGATGCGTGTTAAGCATCGTGGGCAAGTGATGGAGATATCATGGGGAGATATCTATGTCATAACCAAGGAGGACATGGTTAATTTGCAGTCGTAGTAGACTGACTTCTGGGATGACTCGCATCGAGTTATGTTGTTATCTTTTGGGTTTTATATTGGTTTTTGGAGGTTTGCTCTATTTTAGAGCTTGATGCGAGATTGATGCCCACGCAGTTGATAATTCGATTCTGATGTGGTCCAGAATCGGGGTTGTGGTTTTGTTTTGTTTTGTGTAGCCTTGGTGTTACGTGGAGTACACCAGTGCAAATTTCGAGGATGAAATTTTTATTAGTGGGGGATAATTGTGATGCCCGGGGATTAATGGTGTTAATCCCGGTGTGGTAATAATCCTTAATGGATTTTTAATTGTGGGAATTAGGAATTAATTACGGTTTTGGGTCTCCCGAGGTTGTTAAATCGGGCATTTGGGATCGTTGGATCCAAAGGTTGAGATTGTATTCTCATTTTGGTGGAAAACCTATGAGTTGGGTTTTTTGGTGGGACTTGGAGTCCGAGGTACTTTATGTTGGGGCTGGTATGAGGATTTGAAGTTAGAGAGAGAGTTTTTGAAAACAGATGATTTTTAATGAATCATGATGAATTTGTGAGGGTATTGTTATTTTGGAGCATTTTTGCTATATATACCAGTTGGACTCGAGATTTCAGTCATTTTGCACGGAATCACTTCTCTCTCTCCTCTACCCCTCTTATCGTGCCATCCCCTTTCCCTAACCCTCATCTTTTCTCTTTGGAGAAAAATGACCGGAGGCTCGGTTTAGGAGCCGGATTCTTCGAAGATAAGTTGGTAATCTCCTCTCCATCGCTTTATCTTCGTTTTGATTATAATTTTGTTGGATTTGGTTGAGTTTTGGGTTTGGGTTGGTTTGGGTGATTTTGGTGAAAATCATAAAATCTTTTGGGTTTGTTTTAATTTGAGTTTAACACCCTAGTTGGAGGTCCTTGTGTGTGGATTTGTTGTGGTTTTGAGTTGGGAGAAGTTGGGGTGTGATTGGTGAAGGTTTTAAGCTTTTAAAAATGGAGGATTTCGAGTTACAGGGCATGGCGATCGATCGCCCGAAGCAGGCGATCGATCGCATGCGAGCAGTAGGCTTTTCAGCATGGTAGCGATCGATCGCTACTTTTGAGCGATCGATCGCCTCGCGCCAGTAAGGTCTGGCGATCGATCGCCAGCAGGTGATTTTAGTTTTCTTGGCTTTTTCATGGGATTTTGGATTTGCGACTTAAATGGTCGGCTTCCGGGGCAATGTTTACATTCCAATGGGAATGCTAGACTTTTAAAATGGCTTGGTGGAGCCAAGTTAAATTAAACGGAACTCTCGGTTGAGTTTTTGGCTATCTTTTAAACGTTTTAAATGGAATATTTTTGGGTATTATGCATGCCTAGCCGGGGGCTTTTATTTTGGTAATCGTCATGGATTGACGATGGGTTCAGAGGTTGCAAACGTGTGTGGGCACGTGATTGCATGCTTATACTTGATTGTGAGTTGTTTATGTGTTTTAGCACATATTTCTCGAGGCATGGAACTCAAGCAAGGTTTGGCTTGGACTACGGAAACTTAAGGTACGTGTAACGTACGAGCATGACCTTAATTATATTATTGCTATTGTTGTGCATGAGATAGATGATTGGTAAGGGTTAGTAGTCGATGCATAATATATGGTGTCTTGCAATAATTGGTTAATGAAAACGGGACTGGTTGTGTTATGTCGATTTGTCTTATGTAATGTATGGTGCCGCTTTGGAGCGAGCAATTGTCGTGATGTGGTCGCTATGGAGCGAACATCGGTAAGTGATGCCGCTACTTTTGAGTGAGCGAGGAAATGTGGCTTTTGACTTGATATCTAGGATATCTGTATGTATTCCCCTATTGATATTGAATTGGATCAGGGACATAGTTAATCAGTATAATGATTAACTGGATTTTTGGAATTTGATGATTTTGGTTGTTTTGAGAACAGGGACAATACAGATGGATCCCGGATGAGGATGATGCCATCCACGGAGTAACATTTAAATTCATGGCATTTACATTGTAAATTATGAATTATATAATTGTGATTATTGGTTTGGTGGTATTGGTATGCTCACCCCGTGTGGGGACTATCTCTGTTGGGGCAGGTGAAACAGGTACAATGGTAGCTCTGGAGCTGTGATCGAGCTATGAAGTGGAGGTGATTCCAGGATCGAGACACCGGAGCTCATGTGGAGCTGGATATTGTGTATGCCCTATCTTATAGATTACGTACACATAGATTTATTCGATGCTCGTGTGTGAGCAATAATTATGTGTATATGGGTTGTATAAAAAGGCATGGACCTTTCTCTTTTCGTTCATATGTGTGAGCAATTAGCTAGGGAATTGTTAGATGAATTGAGATTGTGATTAGTGTATTACATGGTGCATGATGTATTAAATGGTCTTAATCTAGGGAATCGGATATTGCATGGAATGGAATTGTGATATCCCCGAAATAATTAATTACAATTTGGGCATTAATTATGTTTATGTGATTTTTATGGCGATAATTAATATATGTGTTGGAATTAATTATCTTGATGAAATGCATGGTCACATGGAAAGAGTGACCCGGGAGTGCATTTCAGGGTGCATGTTGTGCATGTTGGGAGAATTGAGTATTAGCATGATTTATTTATTATGGTTAGCAATTAATTGGAAAGCATGAGTTTAATTAATATTTTGGTGCATTTTGGTATAATGCTTTTAAAATATCACGTTGGGGTGTTTTATACACCATGGTAATTGTGGGGTGCATTTATTTTAAAATAACCCATTTATTACACCCTAAACCCCCACCCTACCATCACTTTTTAACTTTCCCCAAATCAACCACCCAAACCCTCCTTCCCCTCCATTTTCGAGTTTGAGCAAAGAGGTGAAGAGAAATCCTTCCAAAAGTTTGATTTGTGGAGTTTGTTGGGAGATTTGGAGTCCCCAAGAGGTATGGATACCACCTTGTTGTTTTTGTTGTGTTTGGATTGGATTTGTCGTGGTTTTGTATGGTTTTGAAATGGGTTTTATGGGTTGGTATTGTTTTGGTTGAATGTTGGGTTTTTGGGATGTTTAAAGTGTATTTTGGTAGTTATTATGTGTTTGATGTTGTTGGTTTGAAGGTAGGAGAGTTGGTATGGATTGGAAAGGAGTTTTGGAGCAAAAAATGGAGATTTTTTGAAGTACAGGACTCGGCGATCGATCGCCCGTTTTTGGCGATCGATCGCGAGCCGGCAGTGTGCTCCAGAAGCTTTTGGCGATCGATCGCCACACTTGGGCGATCGATCGGCGAGGATGGCGATCGATCGCGCCAAGTGTGGCGATCGATCGCCGAAGGAATAAAATTCGTGGTTCGGGCAGTGTGATCTCGCGATCGATCGGCCCTTCGCAGCGATCGATCGCGAGTCACAAAATGTGATATTTTTTATTGTTTTTGTAGGATTTTTGGTATCGGACTATTATTGGGTTCTAATATTGATTTGTGTGAATGTGTAGAACCATCCCAGGTGGCAACACAGCCAAGGAAGTGAAGTCCTACCACATCCTACTTTTGGAAAGGTACGTAGAGGACGTACGGGCACCCAACGGTACATGTATCTAATATACTCATTGTTTATGCATTGTGGATGCGAGTATATATGGAATTATGCATTGTGGATGCAAATACATGTTGAATTATGCATGATGATTGTATATGCATATGATGGTTCTTGGTGCACATCCCATGAGTCATGGTCATCCCTTGATGATTTTAATGCTTGCCGCTATTTGATTTGGTGCCGATCAATGTGAAGCGAGGGGTGGGAGCGCCGCATGTCACATTGAAGCGTGGTTGTCATATAAGGCGAGGAAAAAATATTTGCCGCTCAATGTGAAGTGAGGGGTGGGAGCGCCGCATGTCCATTGAAGCGAGGTTATTCTATGCCGCCTATATGAAAAGCGATGGGCATTAAAATACATTGTGATGAACAGACTAGGGATTGTTGATTGGTAATTGGTGATGATGAAATGGTATTATGTCATGACATGTGTGGACCATTAAATAATCTATTTGATTATACTCATGAGTTATGGTACAGGGACAACCAAAAAGGGAGCGTTTAAAATGCATGGGAAAAACAGGAAGTGTTTATTACGGTTTATGCATTTACGCCTTAAATTCATATTGTGTTGTATATGAATTATTATATGCTCATGTTTGGGGGTTGTCGTTGTAGGTACATTTTGGCATGAAAACGGGGCTAAGGCGGGTTGAGGCGGTGAGCTTGTGAAGAACACTTTTGAGAAATGAAGGATAGGATTACTTTTGAATAGTGTCTACTCTAGGAGTAGTGTAAAGCTGTAGTTGATAACATTCATTTTTGATTGGGAATGTAATTAATCCATTGATAGTCCTTTACTTGGCATGTAATTCTTAAGGCTCATAGTCTCAACACGAACATTTATACTCTGATAATTTATGTTAGCTCCAATTATGCCTTTAATCCGCACTTGAGGAACTAGGGTCCTTACATTAGTGGTATCAGAGCAGTGGTTAGAGAACCCGGGAACGAGTGAAGGGTAGCCTTAGCATGATTGGCTAGGTGCTTTCATTTGAAGCATGTTTATGCATGTGGTGCATATTGTTGTATATACTGTTATACTAACATGCCTATTATCATTCATGTTATCTAACGGCATAACATATATATATTTGTTTTGGAATTGTTTTAACCCTTGTGTTACAGCATGGCGGCTATGAACTTGGGAAACCTCAATGAAGAGGTGGGTGATGTTGGCAGTGTTAATTCGAGCATTGGTCAGGCAAACCCTTTACCTCCACCAGCTGTAGGCATGGAACCAGTGGCTCAGTTGTTACTACCTGATGAGATCAGTTTGACTCAGTTTCTGTCTTATCACCCGCCCCGGTTTGAGGGGACAGAATCAGGGGAGGAGGTCGAAGAGTGGCTAGAGAGACTTGAACAGATATTTGTATCTGCTCCTTGTGCTGTTACAGCATGGCTGAGGCTGGCGGAGTTCCAGCTGGCAAAGAAACCTTCCATGTGGTGGAAGAGCACGGTAATGGAACTGAGAGCACATGGTGCATTGATCGATTGGACGCTCTTCAGAACCCGGTTTCTGAACTGGTACTTCTCTGCGGCGGCAAGACAGATAAAGGAAGATGAATTCGCAAACTTGAAACAAGGAGGCATGTCAGTGTCAGACTATGCCATGCACTATTCTTCGTTGCTGAGATATGTTCCGCACATTGCCACCAATGGGCATGCAAAGATGAGAAACTTTCTAAAGGGGTTACGGCCGGAGCTTTTTGACCGGGTTATCACCAATAACCCCACTTCTTTTGATGATGCTCTCACAAGAGCAGAACTTGCGGAGATCGGAGTTGGGGCCTATCCTAATAATGTACGAGTCATTTAAGCCCCGTGGTGCCTCTTCATCCTCACGGTTCAGTGGAAAGAAATCTTTTGGTTGGAAGCAAGAGAACAAGAAGAACAATTGGTCGACCAACCGAGGGCCTATGCAAGGAAATAGATCGGGGGAGTCAAGGTGCGACAATTGTGGGGGGCCACATTCTTCGAGTAATTGCCCCGCTTGTTATAGTTGTGGCAAGATGGGCCACATCTCTCGGTATTGCCCCACTCGGGGAGGACAGTCAGAGTTTCAAGGAAACAGGCCGAGATTTGATGACAGGACAGTACACCAGAGGCAGTAGTTTGTGCCTCGACCATCGGGAGGTCAGACAGTGGGACCGCCCAAGGGACAGGTGTATGCACTGACCAGAGAGCAGGCTCAGGCAGCCCCGGAGGAGGTGATCGCCGGTAGGTGCCATTTATTTACGTACCCTGCTTTTATATTGATAGATACAGGTGCCTCCCACTCTTTTGTATCTGTGGGCTTTGTGGAAAGACAACATATGCGCACGTCTTCTCTACCCACGCCTCTCATGGTCTCGACACCCACTGGAAGAAATGTTGTTGCCGATCAGTTCCTCGCGGATTGCCTCATTTATTTTGAGGACAACGAGTTGAAGGCAGATTTAATTGTATTGGGCATGTCAGACTTCGACTGCATCGTGGGTATTGACATTCTGAACAGATACCAGGCAGTGTGAATTGTCGGCAGAGAAGAGTGAGGTTCAGATCTGATTTGGGGATATAGTGGACTTTTTACGGCAACGGTTCTCGTGCAAAGATTCCGTTGATTTCAGCAATCAAGATGACTCAATTGTTGGAACGTGGCCACACGGGCTATCTCATCTATGCCGTGGACACGTCTGGGAAGAACAAAGAACTGAGAGTGGAGGATGTACCCGTAGTAGCAGAGTTTGCTGATGTATTCCCGGAGGAGATTCCCGGATTCCCAGCGGCTAGAGAAGTCGAGTTTGGGATTGAGTTATTACCAGGGACATCTGCTATCTCTCGTGCACCTTACAGGATGGCACCGGCAGAGTTGAGAGAATTGAAGGAACAGTTGCAGGATCTCCTTGACAAGGGATATATACGCTCGAGCGTATCGCCATGGGGCACACCGGTTCTCTTTGTGAAAAAGAAGGATGGCTCGATGCGTTTGTGCATCGATTACCGGCAACTGAATAAGGCCACAGTGAAGAACAAGTATCCCCTCCCAAGGATTGATGATCTGTTTGACCAGTTGCAAGGTACCAGACTTTATAGCAAGATTGATTTGAGATCCGCGTATCACCAGATTCGAGTCAGGGAGGAAGATGTGCAGAAGACAGCATTTCGGACTCGGTATGGACACTACGAGTTCTTAGTGATGCCGTTCGGCGTGACGAATGCCCCGGCTGTCTTTATGAGCTTGATGAATCGGGTGTTCCAACCCTATCTGGACCAGTTCGTCATTGTATTTATTGACGACATTCTCATCTACTCCCGGAGCGAGGAAGAGCACGTGAAACACTTGCGGACAGTGCTCCAGATTCTCAGAGATCATCAGTTGTATGCCAAGCTCAGCAAATGTGAATTTTGGTTGAGCAGTGTAGTGTTTCTGGGGCATGTCATATCTAGCAGTGGAATATCTGTGGATCCCAGGAAGATTGAAGCTGTGATGGAATGGGCTGCACCCACTTCTGTACCTGAGATACGGAACTTTCTTGGTTTGGCGGGATATTACCGACGTTTCATCGAGGGTTTTTTCAAAGATCGCCAAGCCGTTGACACAATTGACCCAGAAGGGAGTACCATTCTTTTGGTCAGAAGCTTGTGAGGAGAGCTTCCAGGAGTTGAAGCACCGGTTGACGACGGCGCCGGTATTGGTGATTCCTTCGGAGAACACTTGGTTTGTCCTTTATACTGATGCATCACTTCAGGGTCTTGGGTGTGTACTGATGCAAGATAAGCATGTGGTAGCTTATGCATCGAGACAGTTGAAGCCGCATGAGGCTAGATACCCCGTCCATGACTTGGAATTGGCGGCTATCATCTTCGCCCTAAAGATTTGGAGGCATTATCTGTATGGTACGTCGTTCACCATATACACGGACCATAAGAGCCTGAAGTTCTTATTCACTCAGGCAGAGCTTAATATGAGGCAGAGAAGATGGATGGACTTGCTTAAGGACTACGATTGTGAGATTGAGTACCATCCCGGAAAAGCTAACTTGACAGCAGACGCTTTGAGCCGGAAAGTGAGGAATACTGCTGAGGACGTTATCCATTTGTCAACCATGATGACTTCCTATTGCCATCTGGGCTATGATTTTGACATAGATACATCGTCTGTGTATGTATCGACCTTATTAGCTGAGCCAGATATCTATGAGAACATCAGGAGAGCTCAGAAGTCAGATGATGAGGTTCAGAGATGGTTATCTTTAGTACATCTTGGTCAACCAACGAAATTCAGAGTGGCCGATGACGGATCCTTGAGATTGGGTAACCGTTGGGTGGTTCCGAGTACGCCGGAGTTGCGTAGAAGGATCTTGGAGTGAACTCATAGTAGCAGACTTAGCATCCACCCAGGCGGGAAGAAGATGTATAAAGATCTATGTGATCAATTTTGGTGGAAAAGAATGAAGTGTGATGTCGTCGCTTTTGTTAAGAGGTGCTTGATCTGCCAGCAGGTTAAGGCAGAGAGACAGAGACCTGGCGGCGAGTTGAAAAGCTTGGAGATACCGAAGTGGAAGTGGGAACACATTTCCATGGACTTCGTGACTCACTTACCAAGGAGTGCTTCGGGTTTTGATGCTATTTAGGGTGATTGTGGATCGATTGACTAAGGTAGCTCATTTCATTCCCTATAGCATGACTTTCACCTTTTTGAAGATGGCGCAGTTGTACATTAGAGATGTGGTAAGATTGCATGGAATCCCCATTTCCATTGTGTCGGATCGAGATCCACGATTCACATCTCATTTTTGGGAGGGTCTTCAGTCAGCCTTGGGAACTGAAGTTAGGTTGAGCACTGCTTATCATCCTCAGACGGATGGCCAGACCAGCGTACTATCCAAACGCTCGAGGACATGTTGAGGGCTTGTGTATTGGAGTTCGATGCTTCTTGGCAGGATTCAGTAGCCTTGGTAGAGTTCTCCTATAATAATAGCTACCAGGCAAGCATTCAGATGGCTCCCTTTGAGGCCCTATATGGCAGACGGTGTAGATCACCCTTGTGTTGGGATGACTTGGATCGTAATCGGTCGGAGGACCGGAACTGATCCGAGAAATGGAAGAAAAGATAAAGATGATAAGGCAGAAAATGAAAGCAGCCCAGGACAGACAGGCAGCTTATGCGAATAAACGGCGGAGACCGTTGGAATTTCAGTTGGGAGATAAGGTATTCTTGAAGATCTCACCTTTCAGAGGCGTTGTGAGATTTGGGATGCGCGGAAAACTGTCTCCGAGGTATGTTGGGCCGTACGAGATCTTACAGCGCATTGGCACTTTGGCTTACCGACTAGCTCTACCGCCTTCTTTGTCTGGTATACATGATGTGTTTCATGTATCTATGCTACGAAAGTATGAGCCGGATCCATTTCATGTGTTGCAGCCTTCTGAGGTTCAGTTAGAATCCGATGTGTCTTATGTGGAACGGCGTGTTAGAATTCTGGAACGAGCAGACCGCAGACTTCGGAACAAAGTGATACCTATGATCAAGGTTCAGTGGGATCGCAGGGGTGTCGAGGAGGCTACGTGGGAGACGGAGCGGCATATGGTGCAGCACTACCCGGAACTATTTTCTGGTGTTATTTATGTTTAGTTCTTGTTGGGGTAAGTGCATGTGATTTCGAGGACAAAATCTTATAAGTAGGGGAGTATTGTGATATCCCCGAAATAATTAATTACAATTTGGGCATTAATTATGTTTATGTGATTTTTATGGCGATAATTAATATATGTGTTGGAATTAATTATCTTGATGAAATGCATGGTCACATGGAAAGAGTGACCCGGGAGTGCATTGCAGGGTGCATGTTGTGCATGTTGGGAGAATTGAGTATTAGCATGATTTATTTGTTATGGTTAGCAATTAATTGGAAAGCATTAGTTTAATTAATATTTTGGTGCATTTTGGTATAATGCTTTTAAAATATCATGTTGGGGTGTTTTATACACCATGGTAATTGTGGGGTGCATTTATTTTAAAATAACCCATTTATTACACCCCAAACCCCCACCCTACCATCACTTTTTAACGTTCCCCAAATCAACCACCCAAACCCTCCTTCCCCTCCATTTTCGAGTTTGAGCAAAGAGGTGAAGAGAAATCCTTCCAAAAGTTTGATTTGTGGAGTTTGTTGGAAGATTTGGAGTCCCCAAGAGGTATGGATACCTCCTTGTTGTTTTTGTTGTGTTTGGATTGGATTTGTCGTGGTTTTGTATGGTTTTGAAATGGGTTTTATGGGTTGGTATTGTTTTGGTTGAATGTTGGGTTTTTGAGATGTTTAAAGTGTATTTTGGTAGTTATTATGTGTTTGATGTTGTTGGTTTGAAGGTAGGAGAGTTGGTATGGATTGGAAAGGAGTTTTGGAGCAAAAAATGGCGATTTTTCGAAGTACAGGACTCAGCGATCGATCGCCCGTTTTTGGCGATCGATCGCCACACTTGGGCGATCGATCGGCGAGGATGGCGATCGATCGGCCCTTCGCAGCGATCGATCGCGAGTCACAAAATGTGATATTTTTGATTGTTTTTGTAGGATTTTTGGTATCGGACTATTATTGGGTTCTAATATTGATTTGTGTGAATGTGTAGAACCATCCCAGGTGGCAACACAGCCAAGGAAGTGAAGTCCTACCACATCCTACTTTTGGAAAGGTACGTAGAGGACGTACGGGCACCCAACGGTACATGTATCTAATATACTCATTGTTTATGCATTGTGGATGCGAGTATATATGGAATTATGCATTGTGGATGCAAATACATGTTGAATTATGCATGATGATTGTATATGCATATGATGGTTATTTGTGATGTCCGGGAATTATGGTGGTAATCCAGGTGTTGTATTAATCCTTGATGGATTTTTAATTGTGGCAATTAGGAATTAATTGCGGTTTGGCATCTCCCGAGGTTGGTAAATCGGGCATTTGGGATCGTTGGATCCCGAGGTTGAGATCGTATTCTCATTCCGGTGAAAACCTGCGAGTTGGGTTTTTAGTGTGACTCGGAATCTCGGGTGCTTGGTGTGGGCACCGGTAGGGGGTTTTTGAGTTAGAGAGAGAGTTTTTGAAAACAGATGATTTTTAATGAATCATGATGTATTTGTGGGGCTATTAGTATTTCGGGGTATTTTTGCTATAAATACCAATTAAACCCGGGATTTTAATTATCGGAACCATTTTCTTCCCCTCCTTCTCTCTCCCCGTAGCCGCGCCATTCTCGATCCCCTTTTGACCCACGCCGCTTCCAGGCGTGCGCCCGCCGCCGTCCGGCCGCCGTTCGGCGCGTCCGACCCGCCGCCGTGTTCGTCTCTTCCAGGCGGTCCTATCCATACCACCAATTTGAAGTTTGGTCGCGATTTGAGCTCGAATTTCTGCTGGAAGCGCTAGGGTTCGAACTGGGTTTCTGTTCGATTTTGTGGCTCGTTTTTGGTACGATTTTTGGGGCTCTTTTTCCAGTGTTTTTGGGGCGTTTTGTACTGCATTTTGTGTCGAAAATTTATGCTTTGTGGTTCAAGGATTTTGGTTGCCAATTGATTCGATTTGAGCGCTGGATTGCATGGTTTGGTTCGAATTTCTTGTGTTGGGCGGGTTAGGGTTCGAATTTTGGGGGTTTTGGTTTGGGGATGTTGATTCTTGTTGTTAATTAATTAATTTATGGTTTAGATGCTTATTGGGTTCGAATTGAGGAATTGGATTCGAATTTAGGGCTTTAAATTCGAATTTTGGGGGTTTCGCATGTGGGGCGATTATTCATGTTGTTGATTGATTAATTCATGTTTTAAATGAATTATGGTGATTTTTGGATTTGATTTGTGTGGTTGGGGTTCGAATTTTAGGAGTGGTTCTTGAGCAATTTTTGATATTGTCTCATTCGTTTCCCCTCCCTGTATATGCCCTGCCCCGGGTCTTGTAAATGGTAAATTGTCGTGGGTTGACAATATTTTGAGGGTTATGGGTGTGCTTGAGCATGGGTTGCATGTTCGTAATTAATTGTGAATATTTATGTGTTTTAGCACATGTTTCTCGGGGCATGGAACTCAAGCCAGGCTTGATATGGACTACGGAATGCTAAGGTACGTGGGACGTACGAGCATAACCTATTATAGTATTGCAACTGTAATATACATAGTGTATCGTAATTGTATTATATGAACATTGCAATATCTGGCATGTGGTAATTACATCGAATAAGTATTGAAATGCATGGTGCATTATATTTACTTCAAATGGATAATGATATGCATGGTAAATGGTATTTGCCTTCAATGGACATATAAGTATATTGGGAATCATACAGTGCCGCCTTCGAGCGAGCAATGATTCGGGATGCGGTCGCCATTGGGCGACCATCGGTTATGACGCCGCTATTGTTGAGCGTGCGTGAGGTTTAGTATGCCGCTATTGAGGAGCGAGCGAGGAAATAGGAACATGGAATGCTTGGGTAGATATATGTGATATCTATGGTCTTTTACATTGTGTTCTTACTATATTGATCATGGAACTGGTATAATATAACGGTATTAGTTAATCTATGTGACGATTAACTGGCTTTGGGAATTTGATGAGTTTGGTTATTTTGAGAACAGGGACAATACAGGGGATCCCGGATGAGGGTATTGCCATCCAGGGAGTATCATTTAAATTAAAAGCATTTACATTTTTGTATTTGAATTGCAATATTATGCTTATTGGATTGGTGGTATTGGTATGCTCACCCCGTGTGGGGGCTGTCTCTGTTGGGGCAGGTAATACAGGTGTAGCGGTAGCTTTGGAGTTGAGCTCGGGCTATTGATTGAGGTACTTCCAGGATCGAGGTACCAGAGCTGGCTGGATAGACGCTCAGATCCAGAGTTGAGATCGAGTTGCGCTTGGGAGGTGCTACCAGGACTGGTATCCGGTAGAGTGTTATACATCAGATACATGCTTATCCATTTGGTACTCTTATGTGAGTACATTTTACGTGTGTATAGAATGTATAAATGGGCTACGGCTTCTCTCTGTTCATTATGGCCGCATGCAATTAATTATGGAATTGCTAAATGAACTAAGAGCATGTTAGTGTATTTTGTGGGTGCATGTTATATGATTAATCTGGGTTGGGGAATCTGAATATTATGTGAATTGGATGCAAGAAATTTTCTGGGTAGCATACGGTGTTGCACTTGCACGTGGTTTTCCCCATTATGGTATGATTATATGCACCAATGGTACGGCTTAATACACTAATAACGGGTTAAGGGCACGGGGGTCCTTACATTATTGGTGCACATACCATGAGTCATGGTCATCCCTTGATGATTTTAATGCTTGCCGCTATTTGATTTGGTGCCGATCAATGTGAAGCGAGGGGTGGGAGCGTCGCATGTCACATTGAAGCGTGGTTGTCATATAAGGCGAGGAAAGAATATTTGCCGCTCAATGTGAAGCGAGGGGTGGGAGCGCCGCATGTCCATTGAAGCGAGGTTATTCTATGCCGCCAATATGAAAAGCGAGGGGCATTAAAATACATTGTGATGAACAGACTAGGGATTGTTGATTGGTAATTGGTGATGATGAAATGGTATTATGTCATGACATGTGTGGACCATTAAATAATCTATTTGATTATACTCATGAGTTATGGTACAGGAACAACCAAAAAGGGAGCATTTAAAATGCATGGGAAAAACAGGAAGTGTTTATTACGGTTTATGCATTTACGCCTTAAATTCATATTGTGTTGTATATAAATTATTATATGCTCATGTTTGGGGGTTGTCGTTGTAGGTACATTTTGGCATGAAAAAGGGGCTAAGGCGGGTTGAAGCGGTGAGCTTGTGAAGAACACTTTTGAGAAATGAAGGATAGGATTACTTTTGAATAGTGTCTACTCTAGGAGTAGTGTAAAGCTGTAGTTGATAACATTCATTTTTGATTGGGAATGCAATTAATCCATTGATAGTCCTTTACTTGGCATGTAATTCTTAAGGCTCATAGTCTCAACACGAACATTTATACTCTGATAATTTATGTTAGCTCCAATTATGCCTTTAATCCGCACTTGAGGAACTAGGGTCCTTACAGGAATAAATGAAGCGAGAAATTTTATAGGTGGTATGGTGTACCAGGTTTACATATAGTTTCCCTTTACACGTGATGGTATGCACCAAATGCATGGCTTAATGCACTAATTATGGGTTAAGGGCACGGGGGGCCTTACAGTTTAGCTTCACCGATCTCACTAGTTTTTATGCTATCATCTATTTAAATCTTAATCGCTTGTATTTTGATTGATTGAATTGATAAGGTTTAAACTAGAACGCTTAAGGTGAGATATGAATTTAATTACTGAATTGAATGTCCAACGATGAATATTCATATGAATGTTGAATCGTATGTGAAGATTGATGATCAAGAATCGTCTTTCTCATAAGTTTAACTCATCTTAGTTTAATCTTGCATAGTAGTTAATTCATAGTTTCTAAATTCCCTAGTTTAATTCAACCTTCATAACTTTGTTTCACATAAATTAACACAAAAAATACATACTTACTCGTGGGATTGATCTATACTCACGCTACTATATTATTTATTGTTATTAACTGAGATGGTTAATTTGGGCATACACGATAAGCGCTACCAACTTTTGGTGCCGCTCTAGGGGAAGGCATTGTTTATTTTTGTGTTTTGTTTTTTTACTATTCTACACTGCTACTCTAGTTTGTTCATGAGTACAGGTGAATCCTCAGATTACGAAGATGATTTTCAATACGACCCTGCATATGAGAAGAAGAGAAGCTTGGAGATTTGAAGAGGACGAAGAGAGGAACATGATGGCAACAAATCAAAGTCCGAGACAACTAGCGAATCCTACGTTTGATCGGCAGCCTCTCTGCATCACTTTCCATGCTCTTGCTGCTAATGTAAATTTTGAATTGAAATCTGGATTGATTCACTTATTGCCTAATTTTCATGGACTTGCAGGAGAGGATCCGCATAAACATTTGATAGAGTTTCACGTGATTTGCACTACCATGAAGCCGATTGGAGTAACTGAAGAGCCAAATTATAATTACATGACTATCTCATTTTCCACCACTTGTATTAAATACATGCAATTTATTTCGAGCATCACAACTCTCCCTAAAAACGGATAAATTAGTTTATCATTTGCAATAACTCCCTCTTTAGTTTATTCACACGACAAATTCAACTTACATTTATTTTATTCTCAACTCCGAACCTAGTTTACAATTCTCATAAATTAACTCTGTGATTATATCACAACTTACTACGATTAAATCACACAATTAAATGTAATTAATTTCGGGCATCACAGCGTGTTTTACCAATCGTGCAAGGTATAGTGAAAATACCTGGATCTTTGCATTTGGTGGGGATCGTCCTTTGAATGACTGCAGAGATATTCTCCCACAACTCAACCTTTTGACATCCTTTCAACTTCTGCTTACTCTTTGCAGTGCACAACTCCTTCGAAAACTTTGCATAGTGAGGTACTTGCTGGATGGCATCTAGAAGTGGAATGTTCACCTCGCATCTCCGAAAGGTTTCATAGAGGTCCTTGATGCTTTCATTCTTCCTATTCTCCTTCAGTGCAAGAGGGAAGGGGGTTCAATCCAGTATTCAGAAAGTGTAGGAAATGTACATTTTTGCTCTTCATCTTGCATGGAATCCTTTCCTTTAGGCTCGAGGTCTTGTTCCTCTGATCGTGTGGTGTGAGACATGTCCATCTTCTCCGATGTCTCCAACTCTTTTCCATTCCTCAGTTTGATCGCACTTGCATTTTCCCTTGGGTTAACCACTGGTTGTGAATGTAATTTATTTGATCCTTGACCCTCTAAACGATTGAGTGTCGTAGCAAGTTATTGAGTGTCGTAGCAAGTTGTCCCACTTGAGTGCTCAGGTTTTGAATGCCAGATCTTGTCTCTTGTTGAAATTTCAAATTGCCATTAGCAAGATCTTTGACAATATGTTCTAAATACTCACCAGGAGCAAGGGTTTGAGGTTGTGGTGGCCTTTGGAAAGGTGGTCTATAGGGCGGCGGGTTGTACTACGGTTGGGGTCCAACTTGATTTCCATAACTCAAATTTGGATGATCCCACCATCCTGGATTGTAGGTGCTAGAAAAAGGTTCATATCTTTCTCTATGATTGTCCTAGAAATACGCCCGCTGCATTTGCTTGCTCACTAGGTGGATCTTGAAGCGTGGGACATGTATAGGTAGGATGACCCGGTAGTGCACGTATGTCACATACCTTGGCACTCTGCCCAACTCCAACTGCAAGCTGTCTCACAAGACCGGTTAAATCAATAAGTTGTTGTTCAAGGCTAGAAACATTTACATCGCCTTACTTCCAAGGCTTGTGGTCAGGTTGTGATATCCCCGAAATGATTATGTGGGTAATCATGCAATTAAGGGTTGCTAATTATGAACCTATGTGTTAAAGGCGTTTCGTATGTGGGAGTGATTTATTTAATTAATGATGTGGTTTAGGGAGCATGTTAGGTGTTTTTAAATTGTTGTAATGATGTGGTAAAATAATAAAATATCTAGGAAAGATATTTTTATACATCATATGAAATACCGGGACACAATTAAACACCACAAAACCACCCTACTTGCAACCACCCCACCCCCACTTGTTGCAAACCCACGCCCCTCCCCTGTTTTCTGGAAAGCTGAATGACTAAGCAAGCCACTTTACACAAAGATATTTTCACCTTGGCTCTTTCAAAAAGTTTCCTTCTTCTTCCCTTCATTTCTTCTGCAACTTGGTCGGTTTCTAGGAGGAAAGTGATTCGGATTTCATTCATCCTTTCATATAGAAAATCGAAGGGCAAAAGTGGTGAGGAGTCACATGTTCTTCCCAGTTTTTAAATTCCTAAGCATGCTTGTTCTTTGTAGCAGATTTGGCATGCTAGTTTAGGGTTTAAAGAAATATTGTTATGAGTACTTTTATGTGATGTTTATGAGGCTCTCTGTATTTTTCCTTGAGCATGTTGCATGTTTTATGTAGAGGATTAAAGCATGTGAAGTATAGTGTTCGAAAATCTGGGTAAGGAATATGCCCTGTTTTTCTGGAAAATTATGGTTTGGGAGTGATTTTGAGGAGGTGATATCATGCACGTTAGCTTAGGTTTTTGGTAAACCTTTGATGTGAAAATATGCATGGTAGTTTTGTGAAGCCCTTGGCATGTTTGTTCGAGCATACTTTATGTTATATGTGGTAGATATAATAGCATGAAGTGAAGTACTCAAAAATCTGGTAATGAAATATGTTGCTCTGTTTCCAGAAAAGTTGATCCAGTACTTGTTTAAATGATCGACGTTTATGCATGTAGACTTATGCTTAGGGTGTAAATTTGGTATGAATACACTCGGAGTAGTGTATTGTAATTGTTAGCATAATTGTTCAAACATGTGGTGTATGTTATATGCTAGATCGAAGGGTGTGAATATAGGTGTTCGAGAATTCTGGGTTGGTATTTCTCGAACAGGGCATCTCGATCGATCGACATTTCATCTCGATCGATCGAGCGAGGCAGAATCTTGGTTCTGATTTTAGGCGTCTTCTCGATCGATCGGGAAGAGGGGCCGATCGATCGAGAGACCCGGAATGTTGAAAAATATAAATTGATATATTTTGTTAAAGTTTTGATATTGGATTGTAATGAGGTGCCTAATATTGTGTTGTGTGGCTATGTAGAACCATCCCAGGTGCCATCACAACCGAGGAGATAAAGTTGATTGACTCCTCTATCTTTTGGAAAGGTACGTAAGCGGCGTACGGGCATCCCAACGGTAACATGTGCTTTATGTTTGTCTTTTTGACGCATGATAAATGAAATGTGGTGCATTAAGGTTATGATACATGTTATTATGCATTGTTTTTGCATATGTATGTTGTGAAATATAAGAGGTGTATTTCACGAGTCAAGGTTATCTTAGTAAGGATTTTAACTGCTTACGCTAAGGTCCATTGGAAGCGATGAAGAATTCCGCTTACATGGAGTAGCAAGAAGCATTAAAATGTACTAATGATAAGGACTCAGGATTGAAATAAGGATTTAAGGAGGAAGAATGTCATGACACTTATTTGTGAAACCATACATTCTTATAATGTGTTTTTATTATGAATTATGGTACAGGGACAACCAATGGGCGTTATAAATGCTGGAAATACAGGAAGGGCTTGTGTTTAAGATTGTGCATTTATGCCTTACTTTCATATTATGTTGAATATGAATTGTGTTATGCTCATGTGTTGGGGGTTGTATTTGTAGGTGCTTTTGTTGACGAGAACCAGGGTCGGGGTTGATATGCTGAGCTGTAAGGAATGCTACAGGATTAGCATGTTAGAGAAATTTTTGTATAGCTTCTACTGAGTAGAGTAAGACTATAATGTAGTACCTTTGTAGGAATTGTGTCTTTCCTTTTGAAACATTTTGGTACTGTAATCTCTAAAGCTCAGGTTAATCAACACGGCACGTTACTCTGATATATTCACATGAATGTTTAGTTCTCTAAATTGCACCTTAATATCTTGATGTGATAACGGGGTCTCACATTAATGTATCAGAGCAGTGGTTAGATAACCAGGGAAGAGTGAAGGGTAGCCTTTAGGAACAAGTTGGCTAGGTATTCATTTGGGCATACTTATGCATGTGATGCATATGGTTGTATAAGTGTTATACTAACATGCTTTGAATATGATACTCTTGTTATCTAACGGCTTATATTATGAACTGCTTTTGGTATTGTTGTTAACTATTGTGTTACAGCATGGCGAACCTCAATGAAGAGGTAGGAGATATGGACAATAGAAATGCCAGTATTTCTCAGCCGAACCCTTTACCACCACCTGCTGTGGGCGTGGAGCCCAGTGTACAGATGTTACTGCCAGGGGAGCTCAGTTTGAAGCAGTTTCTGAGTTTCCATCCGCCCATGTTTGAGGGAATTGAGTCTGGTGAAGTAGCTGAGGAGTGGTTGGAACGTATAGAGCAGATACTTGTGACTGCACCCTGTGCACGCACGGCATGGCTAAGGTTAGCCGAGTTTCAGATGGCTAAGAAGCCTGCTATGTGGTGGAAGACCACCGTGATGGAGCTGAGAGCTCTAGGTATGGCAGTTGACTGAACTGTATTCCGGACCCGGTTCCTTAACCGGTATTTCTCTGCAGCTACCAGACAATTAAAGGAGGATGAGTTCAACAGTTTGAAGCAGGGTAGCATGTCAGTGGCAGACTACGCTATGCAGTATTCCTCACTGCTGAGGTATGTACCTCATATTGCTGTCAGCAGCCATGCCAAGATGAGGAACTTTCTGAAGGTTCTGAGGCCAGAGCTGTTTGATCGGGTTATCTCCAACAACCCCAGCTCATTTGATGACGCCCTGACACGGGCAGAGTTGGCGGAGATTGCCGTGGACGCGTACAAGGATGTTGTACCCCCTTCAGTACCACCACAGAGGCCTGTTACTGATAGTCTGAGGCCACGAGGGGATCAGTTCAAGGCTCGTGGGGCCTCATCATCTTCCAAATTTAGTGGGAAGAAGCCTCAGGGACAGAAGCAGAACAACCGGGGACCCACACAGGGGAGCAAGGCAGGGGGGACCAGGTGTACCAACTGTGGAGGATGGCACTTGTTACGTGACTGTCTAGGTTGCTATATTTGTGGCAAGATGGGCCACATGGCTCGAGGTTGCCCAAATCGGGCAGTTCAGACAGACTCAGGGCCGAATAGGCCAGGGTTTGATGCTGGGAGGGCACCACAGAGACAGCAGTTTGCACCACGACCACAGGGAGGTCAGACGGCAGGACCGCCGCAGGGACAGGTGTACGCACTGACTAGGGAGCAGGCTGAGGCAGCCCCAGAGGAAGTCATTGCTGGTACGTGCCATTTACTTACGTACCCTGCACTTATATTGATAGATACAGGTGCTTCCCATTCCTTTGTATCTACTGCTTTTGTGGAAGGACACCGCTTGTGCTCGTCTCTGTTACCCACGCCTCTCATGGTCTCGACACCCACGGGAAAGCATGTGATTGCGGATCGGCTGTTATCTGATTGCCTCATTTATTTTGAGGGCAATGATCTGAGGGCCGATTTGATTCAGTTAGAGATGGCAGACTTTGACTGCATTATCGGCATTAACATGTTGAGCAGATACCGAGCTATGGTAGATTGCCAAAAGAGGATGGTTCGTTTTCTGTCTGATCAGGGGTTCCAGTGGACTTTTTATGGGGACGGCTCTCGTCCAAAGATACCAGTAATCTCGGCGGTTAAGATGTCGCGGTTATTGGAACGCGGCCACACTGGGTACCTTATTTATGCCATGGATACTTTAGAGGAGAAGGAAGTGAGAGCCGAGGACATTCCAGTCGTGGCGGAGTTCATTGATGTGTTTCCAGATGAGATTCTGGGATTTCCGCCTGTCAGGGATGTTGAGTTTGCTATTGAGCTGCTGCCAGGGACATCAGCCATTTCTCGTGCCCCATACAGGATGGCACCGGCAGAGCTAAGGGAACTGAAGGTACAGTTACAGGAGCTCCTCGACAAGGGATACATCCGTCCTAGTGTATCGCCTTGGGGTGCGCCAGTCTTGTTCGTGAAAAAGAAGGATGGATCAATGCGTCTGTGCATTGACTACAGACAACTGAACAAGGCTACAGTGAAGAACAGATATCCGCTTCCGAGGATTGATGATCTGTTCGACCAGCTTCAGGGTACAGAGGTGTACTCCAAGATAGATTTGAGGTCAGGCTATCACCAGGTACGGGTTAGAGCTGGTGATGTCCAAAAGACGGCTTTTAGAACTCGGTATGGGCACTATGAGTTCTTGGTGATGCCATTCGGGGTGACGAATGCCCCTGCTACATTTATGAGCCTGATGAACAGAGTATTTCAGGAGTACCTCGATCAGTTTGTGATCGTGTTCATTGATGACATCCTGGTCTATTCAAGGAATGAGGAGGATCATGCCGATCATCTGAGGATAGTGCTCCAGATCCTCAGAAATCATCAGTTTTACGCCAAACTCAGCAAGTGTGAGTTTTGGCTGAGCAGTGTAGCCTTCTTGGGCCATATCATATCACGAGAGGGGATATCAGTAGACCCGAGGAAGATAGAGGCAGTTATGGATTGGTCTGCCCCTACTTCAGTCAGTGAGATTCGAAGTTTTCTTGGTCTGGCTGGCTATTATCGACGTTTCGTCGAGGGTTTCTCAAAGATCGCCAAGCCACTTACACAGCTGACTCAGAAGGGAGTCCCATTCTGTTGGACAGAGGCTTGTGAGCAGAGTTTCAGGGAATTAAAGCACAGACTGACTACTGCACCAGTTCTAGTGATTCCCAAGGAGAACAAAGGATTTGTTCTTTATACCGACGCATCGCTACAGGGATTAGGGTGCGTACTGATGCAGGACAGACATGTTGTGGCTTATGCTTCGAGACAGTTGAAGCCACATGAGACGAGGTATCCAGTCCATGATCTGGAGTTGGCAGCTATAGTGTTCGCCTTGAAGATATGGCGACACTATTTATACGGTACCTCATTTACCATCTTCACTGATCACAAGAGCCTGAAGTTCTTGTTTACACAGGCTGAGCTGAACATGAGGCAGAGGAGATGGATGGACCTGCTGAAGGATTATGATTGTGAAATCCTATACCACCCGGGGAAAGCAAATTTGACAGCCGACGCTTTGAGTCGGAAGGTGAGGAGCACAGCAGAGGATGTTATGTCTCTATCAGCTATGTTTGGCTCCTACTGCCATTTGGGTTTTGATTATGATGTATCCTCTTCACCAGTACAGGTATTGACCTTGCTAGCTAAGCCTGTTATATATGATCACATCAGGAAGGCTCAGGGGACCGATGCAGAGGTTCAGAGATGGATATTAGTGGTTCATTCAGGTCAGCCATCGAGATTCAGAGTGGCTGAGGAAGGTTCTCTGAGGCTTGGCGATAGATGGGTGGTTCCAGATACACCCGAGTTGCACCAGGGTATATTACAGCGAGCTCATTGCAGCAGGATGAGTATCCACCCAGGTGGGAAGAAGATGTATAAGGATTTACGCAGCCAGTTCTGGTGGAGGCGTATGAAACAAGATGTCACCTCATTTGTCAAGCGTTGTTTGATTTGTCAGCAGGTGAAGGCTGAGAGGCAGAGGCCTGGAGGTGAACTAAGGAGTTTGGAGATACCCGAGTGGAAGTGGCAGCACGTGTCTATGGATTTCGTGACCCACTTACCGATGACTGTTTCGGGTTTCGATGCCATCTGGGTAGTCGTGGATAGACTAACTAGCTCACTTCATTCCCTATTGTATGACATATACGCACTTGAGGATGGCACAGTTATATGTCAGAGATGTAGTGAGACTGCACGGGATCCCTGTTTCGATAGTGTCCGATCGAGATCCGCGGTTCACATCTCACTTCTGGGAGGGTCTGCAGTCAGCTCTAGGTACAGAGTTGAGGCTGAGCACAGCCTATCACCCTCAGACGGGCGGACAGACCGAGCGTACGATACAGACGCTCGAGGATATGTTGAGAGCTTGTGTGCTAGAATTCGACACATCATGGCAGGACTCGATAGCCTTAGTGGAGTTCTCTTACAACAACAGCTACCAGGCAAGTATACAGATGGCTCCTTTCGAGGCCCTCTATGGTAGGCGTTGTAGGTCACCCTTGTGTTGGGATGACGTGGACCGTAAGTCGGTTGGAGGAACAGAGTTGGTTCAGGAAATGGAAGAGAAAGTTAAGGTCATCAGAACAAAGATGAAGGCAGCTCAGGACAGACAGGCAGCATATGCCAATCAGTGGCGTAGGCCGTTGGAGTTTCAGTTAGGCGACAGAGTTTTTCTGAAAATCTCACCTTTCAGAGGCGTTGTACGGTTCGGTATGCGGGGGAAGTTGTCTCCTAGATACGTGGGGCCGTATGAGATCTTACAGCGTGTGGGTACTCTGGCGTACCGTTTGGCTTTACCGCCTTCTCTGTCGGGTATACACGATGTATTTCATGTGTCTATGCTGAGGAAGTATGAGCCGATCCTTCACATGTGTTGCAGCCTTCAGAGGTACAGATAGAGTCCGATGTTTCTTATGTGGAGCGGCCTATCAGGATTTTGGATAGGGCTGACCGCAGAGTTCGGAACAAGGTTATTCCTATGATCAAGGTTCAGTGGGATCGTAGGGGTGTCGAGGAGGCCACGTGGGAGACAGAGCGACACATGGTGCAGCACTATCCAGAGCTGTTTTCTGGTATGCGTTTATGTATTGTTTTATATCTTGTTAGCAGCATGTTTGATTTCGGGGACGAAATCTTATAAGTAGGGGAGTATTGTGATATCCCCGAAATGATTATGTGGGTAATCATGCAATTAAGGGTTGCTAATTATGAACCTATGTGTTAAAGGCGTTTCGTATGTGGGAGTGATTTATTTAATTAATGATGTGGTTTAGGGAGCATGTTAGGTGTTTTTAAATTGTTGTGATGATGTGGTAAAATAATAAAATATCTAGGAAAGATATTTTTATACATCATATGAAATACCGGGACACAATTAAACACCACAAAACCACCCTACTTGCAACCAGCCCACCCCCACTTGTTGCAAACCCACGCCCCTCCCCTGTTTTCTGGAAAGCTGAATGACTAAGCAAGCCACTTTACACAAAGATATTTTCACCTTGGCTCTTTCAAAAAGTTTCCTTCTTCTTCCCTTCATTTCTTCTGCAACTTGGTCGGTTTCTAGGAGGAAAGTGATCGGATTTCATTCATCCTTTCATATAGAAAATCGAAGGGCAAAAGCGGTGAGGAGTCACATGTTCTTCCCAGTTTTTAAATTCCTAAGCATGCTTGATCTTTGTAGCAGATTTGGCATGCTAGTTTAGGGTTTAAAGAAATATTGTTATGAGTACTTTTATGTGATGTTTATGAGGCTCTCTGTATTTTTCCTTGAGCATGTTGCATGTTTTATGTAGAGGATTAAAGCATGTGAAGTATAGTGTTCGAAAATCTGGGTAAGGAATATGCCCTGTTTTTCTGGAAAATTATGGTTTGGGAGTGATTTTGAGGAGGTGATATCATGCACGTTAGCTTAGGTTTTTGGTAAACCTTTGATGTGAAAATATGCATGGTAGTTTTGTGAAGCCCTTGGCATGTTTGTTCGAGCATACTTTATGTTAATGTGGTAGATATAATAGCATGAAGTGAAGTACTCAAAAATCTGGTAATGAAATATGTTGCTCTGTTTCCAGAAAAGTTGATCCAGTACTTGTTTAAATTATCGACGTTTATGCATGTAGACTTATGCTTAGGGTGTAAATTTGGTATGAATACACTCGGAGTAGTGTATTGTAATTGTTAGCATAATTGTTCAAACATGTGGTGTATGTTATATGCTAGATCGAAGGGTGTGAATATAGGTGTTCGAGAATTCTGGGTTGGTATTTCTCGAACAGGGCATCTCGATCGATCGACATTTCATCTCGATCGATCGAGCGAGGCAGAATGTACTAATGATAAGGACTCAGGATTGAAATAAGGATTTAAGGAGGAAGAATGTCATGACATTTATTTGTGAAACCATACATTCTTATAATGTGTTTTTATTATGAATTATGGTACAGGGACAACCAATGGGCGTTATAAATGCTGGAAATACAGGAAGGGCTTGTGTTTAAGATTGTGCATTTATGCCTTACTTTCATATTATGTTGAATATGAATTGTGTTATGCTCATGTGTTGGGGTTGTCTTTGTAGGTGCTTTTGTTGACGAGAACCAGGGTCGGGGTTGATATGCTGAGCTGTAAGGAGTGCTACAGGATTAGCATGTTAGAGAAATTTTTGTATAGCTTCTACTGAGTAGAGTAAGACTATAATGTAGTACCTTTGTAGGAATTGTGTCTTTCCTTTTGAAACATTTTGGTACTGTAATCTCTAAAGCTCAGGTTAATCAACACGGCACGTTACTCTGATATATTCACATGAATGTTTAGTTCTCTAAATTGCACCTTAATATCTTGATGTGATAACGGGGTCTCACACAGGTTGAGTAGTTCCAAATTGTTGTGAATTGGCGGCCATGTTTGCAATCAAGTTTCTTGCTTCTCCAGGTGTCTTATCCACAAATGCTCCTCCACTTGCAGCGTCCACCAAATTCCTCATTTGGCAAAAGACCTTCATAACAATATTGAATTAGCAAATGCTCACTTATCTGATATTGGGAGCATCTTGCACAAAGCTTCTTGAAGCGCTCCCAGTATTCATGAAGCGATTCCTCGTAAAGTTGTCTTATGCCATAAATCTCCTTGCAAATATTAGTCGCCCTCGATGCTGGAAAATATTTCTCCAAAAAGATTCTTTTCAGCTCGTTCCATGTAGTAATAGATCCAGGGGGTAAGTAAAATAATCAATCCTTAGCAGCATCCTTCAAGGATAAGGGAAAGACTCGTAGTTTGATTTTGCTCCTCTATTACGCCAGTCGGCCTCATAGTAGTGCACGCTACATGGAATTCCATCAAGAACGCAAAAGTTGTATTAGAAAAGATTTAAGTT
The DNA here is from genome assembly GCA_907163345.1 of Haberlea rhodopensis. Taxonomy (NCBI): domain Eukaryota; kingdom Viridiplantae; phylum Streptophyta; class Magnoliopsida; order Lamiales; family Gesneriaceae; genus Haberlea; species Haberlea rhodopensis. The sequence continues at coordinate 549,377 of CAJQUN010000201.1, forward strand.
CAAAATTTATATTAGTAGCAAGGGTAGGGAAATTTATGCATAATGGTTGTTGATCCAATGTTGGATTCACCAGTTGTCTCAGACTCGATTTTCCGCTTTCTTCTTCTTCCTAATTTTCTTCGGCTTTCTCTCCTTAGTCGGTGTAAAGTCCTTTCTATCTCAGTATCGAATTGATGTTCGTCTTCCTCTGATGAATGATCGCTTGCATGCATGAACAAATAGGTGAAAAGCACGAGAAGATGAATATCAATAGAATAATTTAACTCAAAAATAAAATGCCTTCCCCGGCAACGGTGCCAAAATTTGGTAGAGTTTATCGCATATGCCCAAATTAACTCTCTCAGTTAATAACAGTAATAAAAATATAGTAGCGTGAGTGTAGATCGATCACACGATGAATGATGTATTTTGTTTTAACTTATGCAAAACAAAGTAAAAAGGGGCTGTGGATGTTGAACTGAATTATAACTAATGAATTTAAAAAGCAAAGTAGTAAACTAATAAGCAAAACTAAAATAAGATGAGTTAAATTATGAGAAAGACGATTCTTGGCTTTCGGTCAACTTTACAATTAAGGTTTATTATCTTAATCATCAATTCTCACAAAGATTCAATTTTCATTATGAATATCCGTCTTGGAACTTAATTCATATCTAATCTTAATCGTAGTGAGGTAGCCCACACGTTCTAGTCTAACCATTATCAATCAATTAATCAAAATACATGTGATTATGATCAAAAGATTATAGATTTACAAACTAGTAAGAAAGACAAAGCTAGACAATATAATGCACTTGTCTATATTTAATCTAGTTGAATATTTTCCCTAAGAATTTAACAATCTCACACGCGCAAAATTATTAATCTTAGTTGCTTCATAGACCAAACACTAGATTGCATGAAGAATTACTAGGTGGTCAATCCAATAATTAAACATGTCAATCTTATCAACGAAGTATAGAAAAACCATACAATACTCATTCAAAATAGATAATTAAAAACATGAATTTCATAAGAATAATCAATCTCAATTGTATTGCTTTCATTAACCAAGAATCAAAAAGTGTTTAGCCATATGTGGCTAATGCAAAACAATCAAAATCTAATATAGAAAGCATAAATAAAAACAAAATAAAGAGTTACTAAAGAGTAGCAATATTCCGGAGCTTCACTTCTGTCTTCGTGCCTTTTGAATCTTCAAGTTCTTCTTTGATAATTGAGAGAAAATAAATAAAACTATGTCTAAGGTCTGATAAAAACAGATTTATGAAGCCTCCTTTTCGTGTATAAGATAGGGGAGGTGGTAGGATATGTTATAATCTCCAAAGAAATGGTAAAAATTGAGTTTCCTTTTTGTTCCTGGACTCTCCTACCGATCGATCGGTAATTTTTTTTCAACTTTCGTCTCTCGCCGATCGGTCGGAAGATAGTTGCCGATCAATCGCGAGTTCTTCAAAAATTCTGACTTGGGCAAGGCAATCACTGATCAATCGGTCATTCTGGACCGAACGATCGGTCGAACTTTTTTCAATTTATTTTTTTTCTTCGATTTTCTTGTATGTCTTCGATTCTTCTCGATCTTTAATTCATTCATTGGTCTTAATTCATCGTCATTAGCTTTTTTCCTTCAATTCCACATGCATTCAAGTAAATATACGAAGGCAATAAATGTATCAAATTAACCACCAAAACACACCCAATCGTAAATAATTAAACTCAAAAGATGTGTCTATTTCTAGGCACATCAGATGTTATTTATGCATTTTGATTTATAATCATTTATTAACTGCTCGTCTGTTAGTGGTCTAATGCATGTAAATGGTATGTATAAGTGTTTTGATGTTTCTCCTTTCATTTGGGTGTTATAGGTGTATTTTTATGTTGAGGAGAATATGATTTATGATTTGAGGATATGGATGTGAATTGGATTTTGCTCGAATTTTCTATTTACGGGGAGACTCCATCAAAATTTCTAAAAAAACCCACACTGTAAATATGATGTAGTGAGAGTTTTAATGAATGAATTTTTATATACACCTATGGCGTCATAAATTGCACTAATGTTGTGTTGGGATGTTGAGGTCTCACACAAATAGTGTGGTGAAAATGATTTGAACCCGACTGGAGCATTACTAAGAATAAGTTCAATCATATTCTCTAAAAATCTGTCATTCAACTCTAGCAACTGGTTACAACATTGAATATATCAAAATGAGTGATTACATTTTGTAATTATTTTTCTACTCAAAAGAAAGTTTTGTCCCTTCTATATTGCAGTCATCTAAGTTAGGCATATCAATATCATTACTTTCACACAATTTCGCAACAGTCCGAAGAACTTTATCATCTATCGTCATGAATCTCTTGAAGAACCGACTTAGTAGTGTACACATCACGCAAAATGTATGTTATGTATATATATATATATATATATATATATATATGTGTGTGTGTGTGTGTGTGTGTGTGTGTGTATATATACATTTTTTTTGTTTTTGTTTTTGTTTTGTTTTGTATTTTTTTTTTTTTTTCAATGCTTGACTCAACATGTCTGATACACCCAACACTTCGCGCATCAAAAACTAAATAAATACAAACACGAACGATTTTATATCCAAATATAAACCTTTAGTCTCTCCATGAAAATTACTATTGAAACTTCCATCAACAAGATCTTGAAGGAGTTAACGGATTGAACCAAACAAATCAATCAATCTTGAAACAGAGTAAAAGTGTGAACTCCAATGAGTAGCTCCAGCTCGTATCAAAAAATATTCTTGATTAGCTCCAATATCATTGTCAACTTCCCCTGATGTTATCAAATCATTAATTTCAGTTACTCGAATTGATTCTATTAACAATGATGTTTCGCAAAAGTTCCAACAAAATTGGTAATTGAACTTAGTTTTGAAAAAAAATGACAGCGCATCATGCACCTCTTTTGAAACTACAACTAAAACAAGTAGTCTATGAGCAAGACCATGAACCTAATAAGCATGTGAACAATCTTTCAACTATAAATCCGGTAGTTCATTCACTTTACCATGCATGTCACTAACAACATCATGCATTGCCCTCTTAAATTTTTGATAAAGAGATTGTATCGAGGTAATAAATTGCATTTAACTTTTTTCAAAGTCAATGTATTGTATTTTAACATTCACAACTTAGAAAAATCATTCTCATATGAACCCATCTTGATCAACATACCTTAAAATAATAGTAGTTTGTTCATTATTATATTCATCAATTGCTTCATCAACAAGAATACAAAATTTGTCATCACCAATTTCTTCATGAATTTTGTCTCTGATAGTATTTGCAATAATTTTCAAAATCTCCCTCAGAATCAATGGTGATGTGTATTTGGCATTTTTAGATGTTTTTTTCTAGAACAATTCAACAATTTCTGGATTTATGCGTCCTAATAGTGTCATCAATTCAATATAATTTCAACGATTGCTAGAGCCCACTGATTCATCATGGCCCCTAAAAGCACATCCTTGCATCGCTAAAAACCTCACACTTTTTATAGATTTAAATTCACGATAATATGGTACGAGCACCTTACAATATGAGTAACATGTGCTGCTCGTCTGTGGTGGTCCGGCATACATTTCACATAAATTTAAACACAGTTGCTTGTCTTCATTCAAATTTAATATTTCTCAAGTTTATTATCAAGTATATGATTAATATAAGATAATTACATGATTATTGATAATTTAAATATGATTCACGATAATATGGTACGAGCACCTTACAATATATGTATGTGTGTGTTTTTTTGTGCACTTAATTATCATGTTCGATTGTTAACTTGTTATATTCAATTATCGAGAGGTTTTGGCCTAGTCATATACATTGTTTTTAGTATCCAATAAAAGGTTATACCGAAAACAAAGTTGTGGCTTTTCGTAGAAAATCTAGAATCGTAGTTTTTATCATAATAATCTCACAAGTGAATATCAAGAAATCACCTCTCTCTCTCTCTCTCTCGTTCCATTCCTCTGAACCCACGGAATTCCATCAATTTTCATTCATTCTACCCTCAAACCATCCCATGCCCCTCGAGATAACACCTGCTTTCAACAATTATCATTAAGCTTTGCTCGTATTGAAAACTCAAATTTTATTGCAAAGATTAATGCAGGCATGAAGACTATGGCATATAGAAGAGCCGTGATTTTATCATGGGGCATAGCTTTTATTATGGCGTGTATTCATGTGATAAAGGGGATCGGTGTAAATTGGGGCACTCAAGCCTCCCAAAATCTACACCCTCGCATGATTGTGCAAATGCTCAAAGACAACAAGATTGGTAGGATGAAGTAACAAATCCTACAGAATGGGGATGTGTATGACTCGGGTTCTGCCGCACATAAGGGACCTCATGACCCAAATTGTCCATTTCTTGCAAGACAACAACTCCCCTTTCCTAGTCGACGTCTACCCTTTCCTCGGCTTGTATCATAACCCCAACTTCCCAGCTGAATTCGCATTTTTTTTCCACGACAATGGAATCTCTTACACAAACATGTTAGATGCAAATCTAGACACCCTCGTATGGTCTCTAAAAAAAGCAGGAGCACCTAAAGTTAAAATCATGATAGGAGAAATTGGTGCCTTTCTTGGTAGCCATTTTCTTGAAAAACCCCGGAGACATTGAATACTATCTATTTAGCCTTACCGATGAGAACCAAAAGAGCACTGCACCGAGCGACTTCGAGCATCATTGGGGATGTTTAGGTACGACGGAAAACCTATGTTTCCGATGGATTTCACCGGACAAGGACACGATAAAATGCTGGTTGGTGCAAAGGATGTGAAGTGGAAACACAATGGTGTGCGTTTAATAGTGATATCAAGAACATGGACAAGGTCCCTCACAATGTCGACTATGCATGTTCAAGATCAGATTGCACGTCTCTAACAGAAGGCGCATCTTGCAATGCTTTGCCTAATGTTGGTCATATTTCTTATGCGTTCAATATGTATTTGTCTACTACGCAATGTCAGTTCCCAATAGCCATAGAGAGCGGCGAATGGAGCTTAGGGATGCAGTCGGGGATTTCGAGCTTGATGCTAGTTTTGTTTTAACTCTTAGCTAGGCTAAACATGTAAACAAATGAGTTCAAGTATCGTTCTCACATAACTTGTAGCAATGGTCCTCGTCGAAGAAACACCTCGACAATCAATTCTGCCATATACCACTACGTGTACCCAGTGAAAAATCCGAAAAGGAATGCCTTCGGTCAAATTTAAAATATATATATAATTTTTTTCTGAAAGTATAAGCTATCTTATACCAAAATTATTAAATCACCCCTTACCCCATTCTTCTGAGTCATGTACCTAACTAGGATCCAAATTTGCTCTACAAAATTATGGTGCAGTCAATAAATGAAAGTTCAAAATTTCAGTCTATCTTAATTAAACAGGCATATTATATGAAGTCGGACATTAAACTTTCTTCTCGATATACATGCTCAGGCGAGTTCATCGTCACCAAGTATTAAAAACATAAATCCTAGCTCAACAAAATCAAAACTTGATACCCCGGAAAATCAGGATCTGCTACCTCAGATATACAAGTCATCGCCTAATCTCGAAAGTCCGAGTTTTGATGGATTTCTCAAGTGCCCCATGCCCGGAGGTCCTGTTATTAATAGACCATCCAAGGGTCAGGAGCCGACCTGAACTAATGATGTAACCCCGACTCTTGACTCCTTGAGAGCATGACTTATCAGCTAATACTGGTCTTGACCTCTCGGCTCCTCAGATATAACTGAGCGTGAAATGTGATCAGAATACGATTGCTTTATTCTGTCACAGAGACTGACAGTTCATAGAGCACGAGGGCCCAAGAATAGGGACTATAGCTCGTAAATCTCGGGAGTTGTCAACTGTACCGCAAGCCTTAAGTTGATACATCTCGTCAATCTCGATATGAAAAAATTCCCAGCAAATAAGGGAATATCTATCAGATAAAGTAAATATCTTCGCATCCATGACCGTCAAAAGTAAAGTTCAACTCATAATTGGCCTCTCACTAAAGATTATTAATCCCATATATTTTCCTACTTCCGTACAATCCCTAACTTAGCATTATAGAGGCATTGCCAGGAAATCCCCGACGCCCTCTTACCTCTAATTCGTGTTTTCAGATTGTTAGTTGGCTGGAGAAGACAACAGCTTCGTGATCCCACCCACTGGAAAAGTTTTGTCATCGTCCCACATTCAAACACCCCTCATAAACAACCTTAAACCAACTGCTTACTTTTACAACATCAATACTATAAATTACGCAGGCTTTTGGATCAGAAGTTGGTAGCTAATAACAAATTTTAAAAATTTGTTACTAAAACGACGTCAAATGTTCTTAATCAGACAACAGCTGATTTGACATATCACTATGATCAATCTCTATATTGATACCAGCAGACAAAGTGTGCATAACATAATGCCTTTTCAACTGCATTTAAATACGGAATAGAATCATAGATGTTTAAAATCATCTGTAACATGCTTAATCACATTTCTGCAGCAAAAGATTTACCACAACCGCAGGTCTGGGTGGCATTTGGATTCTTGAAATTATAGCCTCCCCCGATTAGTGCATCGCTGTAGTCTAGTTGCATGCCATAAACAAATAGAAGACTCTTTGGATCACAAACTGCATGGTCAAGCATAGAAGCAGAACATCAACAACACCGAGCAAAGAAGGTGAAAAAAAGAAACCACGTGGAAAAGGGTATATTGTATGTCACAACTAATAGAACATGACACAGGCGGCTAATTGCGTGAAAATTTCGAATTGTAGCATGCAACAAGAAAATTGGCCAAACAGCAAACATTTTTATTTGGAAAGATATTCCTCAATTGAAACATATTTAAAGTCCATATTCCCATGAAGTGCGATAAATAACAGTATCAAAGATGACAAAGCTAGATGGAAAAGAATTGGTGCATTTTTACATCACGTTATCAGAAGGAACCAATTTTTACTGACCTGAAAACGGCAAACTGGAAAAACATAATATGATGACAATATTAACTGCCTACGGGAATAGGAACCCTATGGTTTGAGAAGTACTCCACATTTTAGATTGAGAATTTTGGCCCCAAATGGATTTCCTTGCCCTTCTGTCTGATTTTTTATATAAAATCGATCAAAATGACAACAAGTAATCAACATATGCACGTGCCAAAAGAATAATCCACATTAACACAAATTGGAAAGTACTTGTGTTCGAGCCCTATAACTGTATCCGTGCATGCATGAGTTAGCTTGAGCATTTGAAAATTTATGCTTTTGCATTAGCGCTCTCACATGAACAAATTAACCACTTTTATCATATTATGAACAGAGATTGACAAAAGGGTGTCCCTGCAAATATTCAAATACATGACAAATAGTTTCAGATCACAAGTTCAGAAACCACGCAGATATTGTCCAAAATTGTCTCGTATATATGCTATAATATGAAAAGATCATGCAAATATATTAATACCTATGCTGAAACCATCATATTCCATTACAGAATCATCAGTTCTGGCATTCTCTTTGCTTTCAAATTCCATAGTATATGACAAGCCAGAACATCCACCTTGTTTGACACCAATTCTTAGACGCAGATCTTCGTTCCTGTCTGACCTCATCTTATTTAAGCTCTTTAGAGCACTGTCGGTCAAAGCAATAGCAGGTGCCATTCCACCGCTGACTGGCGGTGCTACAACACACAAAAGGTAACAGATAATATCAAAAAAATAAAAATAAATATAAAAGTATATTTGTCAACGTTCAAATCAAGCAGGATAGCAAACTAAGAATGATTAATTCCTGAAACATTATTTAAAAGGTCATTAAATCAAAGAAAACATAATAGAATCACATTACAGTTGCTTCCAAAATGTTTCAGGTGAACGAACTACTACGATTGTTTCCACTATTGTGTATTCTCACCATCGGACATAAAGAAGGGAAATTTCGAAAGTTTTGTGCCTACATGTCCTTGTGACGGACTGGACTTGACCAAAATTATTTGGTGCAAATGAGCAGAGAAACATAGAAGAATGTTTTCTTACACTTCATACTTCTTTATGTAATTATACTTCAACCAAATCCTCGGCTCATTAAATTTGCATTTGGTTCTTTAAGCATTTAGAAGTGAAAAGCATCTTCATCATTCAGGGGAAAATCAAACCAAGGTTCAGAAATTTAATTTCGAATATTCCCTGAAGAATAGAAAATTCAGTGTAGTCCATGTTGATATCACCAAAAAGTGTGATTACCTTCTGAATATCAATAAGAGGTAAGGCAATACCCCCATGTTCTTAAATGCAAATAATAAAATCGTCAATCTTGCTTAGGATCCTCACCTTAGAGATCTGGAATCACAAAATAAATGTGAGAAGGGGGCCGGAAGTTTTTCGGTGTGTCCCCTCCGACACTCAAGTCAGGCGAGAGGATACGAGAAAATATATGCTTGTAAAGTAAGTGAGAGATTTTATGAATGCCCAAACATGTAGATTGAATCTAGTATTTATAGGCGGGGAGCTAAGAATTACCATGGAACAAGGATTCCTTCCGAGGCAAATCCTAGCTTTCAATGAATCAGAGATCAACGGTCAGGATTTAGGAGGCCCCCTTACATATATACAATGCTTTGGTCCCCCATTCTTTTATTTTGCAACGATTGAAACAGATCGGCTCCGACCTCTTTTACTTCAATTATTCTACGTTTTTCTTTTTTTGAAAACTCATAGGTACATTATTCTTAGCTGTTTTATTGAGAATGTCTTCTTCCTCTGATAAATTATTTCCTTCCCCTCTGACTGACGAGACTCTTAGGCGGTAAATCAGTACAGTTCTTTTTATCGCGAGGGGGTTGCGATGCCTGAGGAACTCGTCCGAGCTGAGAACACCCAGGAAGCTAGGTCCTTGGCCGGGAATGAACTTCAGATCGCTGAGGCAAGCCCTCAGCACAGGTCGGAATCCCCTTCTGGAAATTATCCCTGGTATGAACTGTACGTTTCTGCCTTGGATGATTCAGATGAGGCCCATATCCGCAAGCTTAGCTAAGCCCCATCTGATTATGAGTTCTTGTTCCCTTCTACATCCCAACGGCCTAACCGGCCTCCTGAGGGTTATTACACTTTTTACCGTGGGCAGCTAGGGGGTTTTATGTTTTCCTTTACCTGAGTTCTTTCAAGAGCTCAGTACATTCTACCAACTTAACCTCAGAGGGTATCCTAGTAAGATCAAGGATTGGAAGAATTACTTCTTTTTTATTAAACCTCCTCAGCCATGGGTATGTTGTACTGACTGGGTAGACTATCTTCCGGTACTCCCTCGCCACCCAAAAATTTCAAAAAGAGCCCCCTCTACTTAGATGTAATGAAAGCTATTGGGGGCCACTGTTTCAATTCATCTAAGTTGTTGGTGGAGGAGCTCCTTTGTTTTGCTGGGTTGAGTCCGGCCGATATAACTGTAAGGGGGATAGCTAATACTTGTTTTAAGCAATTTCAATAACCACTTTAAACTTCTAATTATTTTTTGCTCTGTTACCTGACCTCTTATCTGTTTCGTCATTCAGTGGACAGAGTGATGAGTTCGTTAGTACAAAAGGCTCTTCAGAGGAGGAAGCAAAAGCAAGCCCATCAATCCCAAACAACTGAGGAAGTGAATATTGTGGATGTGACGGCTGAGAGTCCTCCTGCAGCCGAGGAGGTCCCCTTACGCAGGAACAAGCGGGCGGAACCGGGGGGAGCTGAAGGGACTTTGGCCATTGATGCTCAACCTGTGAGGCAGGCTCGGGTCCGGACTGAACCTTCAGACCCACCCCAAGTAGGTGATAAGGGAAGTGAGCCAGCACGGGTTGAGAGACGTCACGAGAGGGTGATGGAAGCCTACAGAGGAGGAGTTCGGCTTGTTGGAGAAGGACCGACACTTGGCTTAGTTGTGGCTCGTGCTTTTGATGAGGGAGTTTGCACTACGTCGATCCGAAGACAATCTATCAAGGACACCAAAGTTTATGAGGCCTTGCAGAACACACTGTCCGAGGCCAAATCCCTGCATGAGAAGGAAGTGGCTGATCTTAAAGCTCAAATCGACAGAAAGTCCATTTTGGAAACTGAGGCCCGCTCTTTACTTGAAGCACGAAAACACAAGTATGAAACTGATCTGCGGGAGCTTCGTAATGAGCTAGAACTGGCCAAAGGGGTAGCTGATTCTGCTGAACAGGAGCTTGCCAAGACTCGGAAGGAAGCGGCCGAGGAGAAACAGAAATCCGAAATACAGGTCGGGCACAATCTCCTTACTTTTATTGAGGCTGGTTTACAGGGATGTGTAAGTCGGTTCAAAGAGCTGGACTATCCCCCGCCTGACATCCCCTTGGAGGTGGTTGCCGCTCTTCCTCCTGACCTATAGATACGAGTTCCGCTCTTAGGCTTGTATTTCACCCGTACTCTTTTGTTGTATTTGTTGTTTTTGTAATCTCAACCCTTCGATTTTAATAGAAATGCTATGTACTTCACGTGAGCTCGGCGCTAATAATAATTTGAACATTTTGTTGAAAATCCTAAGTGAAATCAGATAGGAACCCGCACACAATTAACTTGGCTCTATTAATTAATTACCCTGAAATGGCAAAGTAATAACAGGTTGGCCAAGCACGTAATCAGCTCGGCAACGTTAATTAATTACCTTCTACGTTAATTAATTACCCTGGAAGGGCAAAGCAATAACAGGTAGGACCCAGCACGTAATCAGCTCGCTACCTTAATTATTTACCCTGAAAGGGCAAAGTAATAACAGGTAGGACCAAGCACGTAATCAGCTCAGCTAAACTTAATTACCCTGAAAGGACAAAGTAATAACAGGTAGGACCCAGCACGTAATAAGCTCGGCTACGTTAATTAATTACCCTGAAAGGGCAAAGTGATAAAAGGTAGGACCAAGCACGTAATCAGCTCGGCTATGTTAATTAATTACCTTGAAAGAGCAAAGTAATAACAGGTAGGACCCAGCACGTAATAAGCTCGGTTACGTTAATTAATTACCCTGAGAGAGCAAAGTAATAACAGGTAGGACCAAGCACGTAATCAGCTCGGCTACGTTAATTAATTACCCAGAAAGGGCGAAGTAATAAAAGGCAGGACCCAGGACGTAATAAGCTCGGCTATGTTAATTAATTACCCTGGAAGGGCAAAGTAATAACAGGTAGTGTCCAACACACAATAAGCTCGGCTACGTTAATTAATTACCCTCAAAATGGCAAAGTAATAACAGGTAGGACCCATCACGTAATAAGCTCGGTTGATCTACTTAAATCCATGGTGTAACCATGGGTGAGGTGAGCTCGTCGTAAACGTGCTCCTGAGATCGGATGAAAACCCTTGAGCATGTCGTAACCAGGGTTGAGGTGAGCTCGTCGTAAATGTGCTCCTGAGATCGGGTGAAAACCCTTGAGCCTGGCGTAACCAGGGTTGAGGTGAGCTTGTCGTAGCATTACTTTTTCTTGTTGGCCAAATCTACGCTGGAATTAATTATTTAAATAAAAGCGATCAAGTTTTTGGCACCGTTGTCGGGGATTAATTTGTATAATATCATATGAGATTAGTTAATTGTAATTTAGCCAAATTTTTTTGTTTTGTTTGTTTGTCAATTTTGACTATTTGGTTGGTTTACACTTTTCAGTATACAACCTACTTAGGCACCACAAAGATTTTCCTAAACTCCTAGCAACACAACAATCACAAATATTACAAAGTGATTTTACGTATGTCACGTTGATAGGTTGGTATAAGCCTATGGGACCAACGAATCGTTAGCCAGGTATTGTTGCAGTGCTTTGGTGTGCTTGTAATAGCCATTATACTGCTCGTTGGATTCGAGCTGTACACATGCTCCTGAAGGCGGGTGAAAACCCTTTGGCCTGGCGTAACCAGGGTTGAAGTGAGCTCGTCGTGAACGTGCTCCTGAGGTCGGGCGAAAACCTGGTATTTTAATTATGTAGACAACAAATGATAGAAAATTCTCAAAATTGTATTGAAATCATAAGAGTTAATCATCCAAAAACACGTCCTTCGAAAAAAGAAAACAAAAAGACGTGAATTAAGAATAATACTGCGGAGGTGATATGCATTCCAAGGCCTCTTTAATGTCTTCCCATCAAGGTCTTCTAGGTAATATGCTTCTGAACCTAACTTCTCTACTATCTTGAAGGGACTCTCCCACTTAGGATCTAGCTTGCCCACCTGCACCTCTTGCAACTTTATACATCCGTGCAATGCGGCTAAGATAGGCTTTCATTCTGATGGCGGCAGTTTCCCTTTTTTCTTCATTTAGATCAAGATCAACAACTCTTCTTTCACTATTCTGGTAATCATAAAAAATGCGCTCTTGATGATTCTGCTCCAATCTCGGCTGGGAGTATTGCCTCATTTCCATAGACTATCCTGAATGGTGTTTCACCTGTTCCCATCCTTGGCGTAGTTCGATAGGACACATGATGTTAGGTAGTTCTTCCACCCAATTTCCTTTTGCTCTCCCACGCCTAGCTTTAATGCTCTGAACCAGAAACCTGTTAATGACCTCTACTTGACCATTGCTTTGAGGGTAAGCGACAGAAGTAAAGGCCTGATGAATCTTCAACTCTTCACACCACGTCCGGAGTAAATCCCCCTGAAATTGTCTTCCATTATCAGAGATAATCTTTCTCAAGTCCCCATATCGGCAGACAATGTTTTTCCAGATGAAGTTGAAGACCTCTTTCTCCGTGATTCTTGTTAATGGCTAAGCTTCGACCCTTTTTGGAGAAATAATCAATAACCACAATCAAAAACCTCTTCTGAGCTCTAGCTGTTGGAAAAGGTCCTACTATATCAATGCCCCACTGATCAAACATGAATGCTGCCACAATTGCTTTCATCATCATGGCGGGTTGATGCTGAAGTCTAGAGTGTCTCTGACAACTATCACAAGATATAACCATAGTCGTAGAGTTTTCTGAATTGTAGGCCAAAATAATCTATCGAGGAGTACCTTTTTGCCAGAAAGTATGCTCCTAGATGATTTCCACAACATCCCCTCATGGATTTCTCTCAATACATAATCTGATTTTTTTGGTCCTAAACAGTGCAAAAGTGGTCGAGCAAAAGGCCTCTTATACAAGATTTCTTCAACAAGTATGAGCCTTTGACTCCTCTGCTTGAGCCTGTAGGCTTTTTTAGGATCATCTGGGAGTTTAGCATTGTTAAGATAGTGTAAGAGTTCTGCTCTCCAATCATTTTCTTCAAGGGATTCAGATGGATGGTCTTTGACTGGGGGTTAACTCAATTTGAAACACCACATCCCTATTCTGCCAGGTGCGAAAGCATTAGCCATTCTAGCCACACTGTCTGCTTTTCTGTTCTTTCTCTTGGGATTTGTTTGAACATTACCTCTAGAAATTCCTCTTTGATTTTCTCTATGGTACTGGCATATTGAATTAACTTTTCATTCTTAACCTCGTAGACTCCATTCATCTGTTGAGCGGCTAGTTGAGAATTCTCTGATTCTCATGCGCTTCGCTACAACATTCCGAGCAGCCCTCAATCCGGTTAATACTGCCTCATATTCTGCTTCATTATTGGATGCTCGAAAGTCCAATCGTACTGCCAGTTGAACCGCATCTCCACTGGGGGATACTAGCACAACCCCAAACTCCTCCTTCTCAGGATGTATAGTTTCCGCAATGAAATCTGTTAACGCCAGAGCTTTGATGGTTGTACGGGGTTCGTACTGTATGTCCTAGCTCGGTTGTCCATTTCACTAGCCGTCTTGATACATTTGCACGACTGAGTATCTTTCCTAGAGAGTTGTTTGTTAATACAGTTATAGGATGTGACAGGAGATAAGACCTAAGTCGCCTAGCTGTCATAATCAGCATTAGTGCCAACTTTTCGATCTCCGAATACCTCAGCTCAGCTCCTCTTAAGGCATGAGATAGGTAATAGATAGGTTGATGATCTGTTTGTATCTCTTTCACAAGAACCGAGCTGATGGCCTCCTCAGTGACTGACAAGTATATAAATAAGCGCTCCGCAAGTAGAGGCTTAGATTGTATAGGTAGTTCGGACAGGTATTTCTTTAATTCTCCGAATGCTTCCTCACATTTTTTATTCCAATAAACTTATCTGCTTTTCGGAGTATCTTGATAAAGGGTAAACTTCTGTGAGCTGATCTAGAGATGAATCATGATAAATCAACGATTTTTCTTGTAAGGCGTTGTACCTCCTGAAGGTTCTTCGGAGAAGACATTTCACAAATAGCTTTGACCTTTTTTCTGGATTAGCTTCAATACCCCTTTCAGTCACCATGTAGCCCAGAAACTTTCCATTCTTCAGCCCAAACACACATTTATGGGGATTTAATTTTAACCCGTAGGACCTGAGAGTGGAGAGAGTCTCAGACATGTCGGTTATGAGGTTGATGCCACTTTTTGATTTTACCAGAATGTCGTCTACATATACTTCAACATTTCGGCATAACCGTTATGAGAATACCTTGTCCATCAGTCGCTGATAAGTACCCCCTGCATTCTTGAGCACGAAGGGCATAACAACATAGCAGAATGTTCCATCTGAAGTGACAAAACTCACCTTATCTTGATCTTCTTCAGCCAAGGGATTTGATAATACCCTTGATAGGCGTCCATTAAACATAAGTACTGATGTCCTGCAGTGGAATCAACCAGTTGATCGATCCTCGGTAACGAGTAACAATCTTTTGGGCATGCCTTATTAAGATATCGGAAGTCTATGCACATCCTCCATTTTCCCGAGATTTTGGGTACAAGGACCACATTTGAGAGCCACGTTGGGAATTGAACTTAACGAAGGTGACCTACCCGAAGGAGTTCCTCAACTTGCTCTCTTATCACTTTATCTTTTTCTGGACCAAAGTGTCTTTTCTTTAGCTTGACAGGTCGGGCTCCTGGGAGCATGTTTAACCGATGTTCTAAGACGCCCGGGCTGATCCCTTTCAGATCATGAGCTTTCCAAGCAAAGATATGCTCATGAGATGAGATCTGATCTGATGTTTGTGTCCAGATCCCTTGCTGCTTTTACTTTCCGAGCCGAGCACAACAATTTTTGGCTCCTCGACTAAGCTGTTTGGGATACCTCTATCAATGTGCATATCGTACCCAGTTCTTTCAATACAACCGACCTCTCGACGAGCTCGTTTTCCCTCTTCTTTCACCTCTTCCACATAGCATCGGCGCGCTATTTTCTAATCACCACATAGAACTCCGACTTCCCTGCCCACGGGGAATTTGAGTTTCAGATTCGGCATAAGATTGCATTATACGAGGAGGGGGCCTCAACCACAGTAAAGTTGACCATTTTTGTTATTCGTAACATCCCATGACCAAGAGATGCATGTCCCGTGAACCCATATAAGGGAGTAGTGATATGCTCAAATTTTGACCCCTCTATTTGCATCTTATCTAAAAGTGTCTTTGAACAAAACATTAACTAAGCTCCCAGTGTCAACAAAGATTCTTGCGACATCATAATTTGTTATGGTTACGGTATTCACTAGCGCATCATTGTGCGGCGGTGCTACTATACCCTTCAGATCATCGGGCCCAAAACTTATGATCGGCTCATCCCTTTGAATTACCTCTTCCGCAACTTCCAAACTCTCCAGTCTCCTGCCATGACTTTTTCGACCTCAGCCCGAGTCTCCGTCAGTGGGTCCCCCAGAGATTAGTGAGGTTATTTTCCACCTTCTCGACCCTTCTCCTCTGATTTTACGTTTCTCTAGGAGGAACATCCCTCTCGCAGGATCTGGGTCGGCTATCACGTGGTGTTCTCTCTCTTTTGTTACCTCGATATCGACTTCTATCATTATAGTTCTGATAAGGTTCCCGGGTCTTTGTTAGAAGAGTTTTTATTTGAGAATCTCTTCTGATGACTCTTTCTACCTCATCTTCAAGCTTCTGACATTCGTTAGTTACATGACCGTACTCTCTATGGAAACCACGGTATTTATCAGATGGAGGCAGACAATGACCCTTCTCTGACTTCCTTCGTCTTTCCAATTTCTTTTTATAATCACAGATTTCCATAGCTCTTTCAAGGCTCGTGGATAGAAGTGTGCGGAAGCAAATTGGCTTTTAGGTCGACTTATCTCATTGGCCCTATCAGCAGGTCTTTTCTTGCTTACCTCTACTTTATCTTTCTTTCCTGATGACCTTAGATCAGTCCTTTTATGTCTCTAAGCATCTTCGAGATTGATATACTTCTCAGCTCGCCCCAGAAGTTCATCATAACTGCGAGGGGGTTTCTTTACTAGTGACTTGAAAAATTCTCCAGCTTTAAGCCCTTGTGTGAAGGCATTAATAAGGACATCAATTGTTGCAGCGGGGACCTCGAAGCAGCGAATAATGTTTGGTCAAAGTAAATTAAACCATTGTTGTGCCGATCTGACAAAAGTGGTTAGAAAAACACGACATTTGACGGCCATCAGAATACATGTGCAGTAAAGCAGCACTCTCAAATATTCCGAGGTGTTCTTCCGGGTCTGTGCTTTTGTCATACTCTCCCACTGCAGGTTGTCTAAAATTTGGTGGGAGCTCCTCTCCCAATATAGCTTATGAAAAGGGGCTTTCTTTCCTAGCCAAAGGAGCTCGGCCACCTAGTTGTAGACCCAATCGTCTTATTTCTCCCTATACCGCGTCCATTGGATCTAATAATGGAGGCTCTTCTCGCGCGTTTATATCAGCACCTTCAACCCTATTAGGTTCAGGGGCCTGCTCTGGTCGAACATGCGGTGGTTCCTGATTGGGTTCTGGAGGCGGTGGAGCCTGGTTAGGTTCCAGAGGTGGTGGAACCTGGTTGGGTTCTGAAGGTGGTGGAGCCTGGCGTTGGAATAAAGTATTCCGCATGGTTCGAGTGATGAACTTTGTCAGTTGATCCATAGTAAGATCTCCTACGTTCCTGACAGGAGGGGATGGTGGATCTTCAGGTTGTGGAGGGACATTATGATTTTCAGGGTCAGGGCCTCCTCTTCCACCAGGGTTCCTCCTAACTCCACGCCCACGTCTACGTCTACCAGCCATATCAACGTCTTGAACTCAAATTCCCACAGACGGCGCCAATTGATATCACCAAAAAGTGTGATTACCTTCTGAATATCAATAAGAGAAGACAATCCCCTCCGACGCTCAAGTCAGGCGAGAGGATACGAGAAAGTATATGCTTGTAAAGTAAGTGAGAGATTTTATGAATGTCCAAACATGTAGATTGAACCTGATATTTATAGACGGGGAGCTAAGAATTACCATGGAACAAGGATTTCTTCCATGTTTATCCAAATCTACTCAAGATATGATAAGATCTTGCGGATCTTTCATAAAGGTAAATCGGATCCATGGTATTACTCCGCGTATCTAGCACTTGCCTAATTTAGGAGATATAGTTCCATTGATATGTCGACGTATTAAGCAAGGCATGAGAAGAGCTTGGGCCCAAAAAGAGGTCGCTGAAACGTTCGTAGGAAGGCAAACAGGTAAGGTAAAATATGTCGGTCAACCAGGGCGGTCCACATCAGAGACATCAGAGAGGTCGGAAGAACATACGAGGTCTTTTAAAGTAAGACAACTAGGACGTAACGGAACAAGGTCGGTTCATCAGGTAGTGATTACTATTAAGGGGTAACAGTGGGCCTTAAAGGAATTATAGCAGCAAGATTTAGAAAAACCAAGCTTTTCAAAAATGCAGTTGTTCGAACTATACTAGAACTTACATTTCAATTCCAATCTTTCACAAAATACACATCAAACAAAGGCAAGAATTAACAGATATGCAATATTTTACAGTAGCCTCTAAATTTTACCACTGCCCATCATAATAAGGAAAATATAAAACTAAAATTGCCTCACATATTTCAAAACCCTTAATTTTTCTTCCCGACGATCCTAAAAAACTTTGTTTCGAAGGATTAAATTGGATTTGTTCTTGTATCTAGCTATCACACCCTGATTTTTTGATTCATATAATTATATTGAATTATCCCACAAAATCAAAGCTTCATACTTCAATCAATTTAAATAATGAATTCCAAAAAAAGACCGTATGCAAATGTTTAAAGAGATTACCTTCCACAGAGGCTGACCGAATGGATAAAAGAGGCTTCTTTCCATTGAGAAACGGTGGCGAAAAATGAAAAGGCAACGTATAAATTGATGAAAACGAGGATTTTTGTAAAGAAATAGAAGATTTTGACAAGCAAGAAACAGAAAGCGGAGAGCACAAAGATCCAGAGAAAGCCATTTTCTTTCGGGTGCCAACACCTAACACGAAGGGAAATGAAACTCCAGCATTCACCGAAGAGGCCAAAATCAAGAAGGAAGAAATTCTTGAGAGCTGTTGTATTTTGACTAGTTAGGTGTATCGTGGACTGATTCTTTCAATTTTCCTCTCCATTTTTTTTTTTAAATTCGGGTGTTTATTTTCAAAACTCTATTTTTTAAAATAATTTTACTTTATTACTAAATCTTTTACAATATACTTTTTTTAGAAGGCATGGATGCACATTGTGGAACTCGAACTTAAGTCTTGAAAAAATGGAGATTAGTTCTTACCAACTGAGCTAGGCTCGGTAGCTCTTTTAGAATATACTTTTGTTTAGTTTGATAATCTTAAAATACCCTTTCCACATAAACTATAATTATTAAATTCCCTTAGTTATATATTGGGTATATTGGTTATTAACATGATCATAAATTTCTTTATTTGTATCGTACTTCGAATTTATTGATTAATTCTATAATAAGAAATTTAACATAAAATATGTTAAAATAAAAGATTGTATAAAAAGGATGGTTTTGCATATATCACATTTTAAGACTTATATTATATTATTTTGGTTTAATCGACATTTGTTCACATCAAACCCTATATGGTTGGATTAAATTCCAAAAAAGATCTCAAATTAGTGGAGTTCAAGGTTGAGTTAGATTCCATTTTCGGACAGTAATTTATTCGGTTGTTTGAAATTTGTTTGGGCTGGCCATATTCATATATGGGATTGACTTCTATTAATGAACTACGGTATACATTCTGTTGGACTTCATAAAAAATAATTTCTAGGAAATTATACATAGATATCACTTGTCAAAACATCTTTCAACTAAATCTATCAAAATATCTTTCCAACTAAATATACGTTCCCAAAAACTTCTTTCAAATAAATCCAATTTTTTCTTTCATTTATTCATAAATCTTTCCTTCTTCCATATTTACCTATGTTATGTCTTCTTTCTCAAACGATTACGTTGTTCACCTTCTTCCAAAACTTTACCGCATAACGCCACCATCACTACCGACCGTGACCATGGTTGATGGACGTCATTGTTGAATTCCACCGATTCGATGGGGAAATGGGCATGCTCTGCAAATCCGAAGAAGAAAAACTTAAAATTTACTTCAATTATGTTTCTTTTCTTCTCCATTAACGATTTTTGGATATTTTTTTGTGCTATTTTTATGGGATTTTTGTGTTTCAATTAACACTGCTTTGTATTTCAATTTTGGTATACCATTATATGTTCGTATGTCTCTTTAGTTAAAGAAAAAGAAACTTTTTTCTAGCAAATTTCAGATTTCTATTTCATCAACTTTGGTTTCTCATCGGATGGACAATATCATAAACCCGACATATCGAAAAAATATAAAATAAAAAGTCAATTTTGATAGTCTTTTCTTACCTACCTGTTACACCAGTTTTAAAATCTGGGCTCACATTGAAATGCCAAATGATATTTTTGTAATGCCACAATAGGAGGCTCATGTCGTGATTTCCAATATGAAAGATATAAGCTGGAACTTTCAGACATCATGTCATTGTTTTCTTGTTTAAGAATGATAATTCTTCAACTCTGATTTTGGAAGATAAGATGGTGTTACATTTGATTGATATACTACCAAGAATTACCTAGCGGTGTATGTAAATTACATGCACCGCTTGAGTCTATCAGTGCATGTACATTACATGCACCGATAGACTCATATACTGTCTTTAACCAAAAACATAATTTACGGGTGCATATAAATTACATGTACAAGTGTATCAGTGCATGTAAATTACATGCACCGATAGACTCGTGTACTATCTTTAACCAAACACATAGTCTATCGGTTTATGTAAATTACATGCACCGCCTGAGTCTATAATTGCATATAAATTACATGAGCCGATAGACTCAGGTTTTGTCTTTAACCAAAAAACATAGTAGACTCGAGCGGTACATGAGGATTGAGTGCACCTACTATCTCTAACCACTAACCTAGATACATGCACCAATTGTAAGACCTTGATGCTAATCAATCTGGATTAACGATGATTAAGAAAACCCGGATAATTAAAAGTACAGACTTTGAATTAAGGTGTTCCGGACTATGATGACACAAGCAACTAATGGAACATGTTTTTGGTGCATGTGCATGTGCATGATCACATGGCACTTGGAGAACACATGCCGTTAATTAATTAATCATGTTTAATACGTGATTTTGGACCATTAATCTTGCAAGTTAGTGATGTATTGACACTTGGATTCCACAATACATCAAATGATTAAAAAACCACCCACCAATACTTAAAAATTTGGCCATCACTCATTCAATTCAAGACCAATTTCTTCATTCTTCCCCACCTTTTTTCTCTCTCTTCCCACTCAACAAAAATCCTCATCCTTCTCTCTACCCAATTTCAAGTTTTTCAGCATTTTAGCTCCCAAATTCTTATGAATTTGTGGATGCATGTTGCATGCAAATATAGATTTGCATAGGCATTGAGGAGAGGAGCAAGAACCCTCAAGCAATTTTCAAGTTGGAGGTGTTTGTATAGATGAAAGCTCTTGGAAAGCTTAGTTGGATCTATGGTGTTGGTTTGGTGCTCAAATCTTGAAGATATAGGAAGGTATATGTAAGGACCCCCGTGCCCTTAACCCGTTATTAGTGTATTAAGCCATACCATTAGTGCATATAATCATACCATCATGGGGAAATCCATGTGCAAGTGCAACCCGTATGCTACCCAGAAAATTTCTTGCATTCAATTCACATAATATTCAGATTCCCCAACCAAGATTATTCATATAACATGCACCCACATAATACACTAACATGCTCTTAGTTCATTTAGCAATTCCATAATTAATTGCATGCAACCATAATGAACAGAGAGAAGCCGTAGCCCATTGATACATTCCATATATACGTAAAATGTACTCACATAAGAGTACCCAATGGATAAGCGTGTATCTGATGTATAAAACACTCTACCGGATACCCTTACTTATACTTCAATCCTGGAAGCATCTCCCAAGCACAGCTCGATCTCAACACTGGATCTATATACTTATTCGACCAGCTCTGGTACCTCGATCCTGGAAGTACCTCAAATCAACAGCCCGAGCTCAACTCCAAAGCTACTGCTGATGTACCTGTGTTACCTGCCCCAACAGAGACAGCCCCCACACGGGGTAAGCATACTAATACCACCAATCCAATAAGCATAACATTGTAATTCAAATACAGAATGTAAATGCTATAATTTAAATGATACTCCCTGGATGGTAACACCCTCATCCGGGATCCCCTGTATTGTCCCTGTTCTCAAAATAACCAAACTCATCAAATTCCCAAAGACAGTTAATCGCCACATAGATTAACTAATACCGTCCTATTATGCCAGTTCCATGATCAATATGGTAAAAACATAATGTAAAAGACCATAGATATCACATATATCTAACCAATAATTCCATGTTCATATTTCATTGCTCGCTCCACAATAGCGACATACTAACCTCGCGCACGCTCAACAATAGCGGCGTCATAACCGATGGTCGCTCAACGCCGATCGCATCCCAAATCATTGCTCGCTCGAAAGCGGTACCATATTATTTCCAATGTATGTCTATTTATTACAGTTACCATATACCATGCATTTCACTATCCAATTATTGCAAGTACCATAAACCGTGCACTTCAATATCCACCTATTCCAATACCATATACCGTGCATTTCAATACTCATTTATTGTAAATACCACAAACCATGCATTTCAATGCCCATTTATTGTAAATACCACAAACCATGCATTTCAATGCCCATTTATTGTAAATACCACAAACCATGCATTTCAATGCCCATTTATTACAATTACCATATACCATGCATTTTACAGTTGCAACACTACAATAGGCCATGCTCGTACGTCATACGTACCTTAGAATTCCGTAGTCCATGTCAAGCTTGGCTTGAGTTCCATGCTCCGTGAAACATGTGCTAAAACACATAAACAACCCACAATCAAGCATAAGTATGCAACCGCGTGCCCAAGCACGTTCAAAACTCCCAAATGTATCGTCTATCTATGACGATTACCAAATTATGGAAGTTCCCGGCTAAGCATGTATAATACCCCAAAAATATTGTCTATCCATGACAATTAACCTTTTAAAATAACCCGGGGCGAAGCATGCAAGACACCCAAAAAGAGCCAAGAAACCACAAAAAGGGGCACCAACACACTGGCCATCTCGATCGATCGACATTTCATCTCGATCGATCGAGAACCGCCTTCCGATCGATCGGTCAAAATACCGATCGATCGGTGAACTGTTCCAACGCCACAAAACACATTCTGCCATGCTCGATCGATCGAAAATCTTTTCGGATCGATCGAGCAGCCCTGTATGCGCGAGAAACCTCCAAGAATGAGCTTCCAACAACACCTTAACTCACACACCACCAAGATCAACCATCCAACACAACACTAAACCACAAAACAACCTTAAAATACATCCCCCAAACATAAACAACATGCTGGACCAAGATCTACCCCTTGAACCCCAAGATACAACACCAAAACCAACCAATATACAAAAAACTTTGCTAGGTTGGTAGCTTACCCTTTGAGCTCCAAGATTCTAGCAAGAAATCATGAAAATGGCTCTTTTCCAAAGCTTTCTCCTCCCTTCCATGATGAGGAACGAAAATGGTGGGTTCTTAGGTGAAAGGATGGGGTTTTGGGGACAAAAACTGATAGAGAGGGGGGTGATGGGATATAAAGTGGTATGCAAGTGGCCCTTACCATCTTTGGGGTTAAATGTGTATCATAATATAAGCATGATATATAAAATACCTTAACATGATATTTTAGAAGCATTTTACCACAATGCATCAAAAATCCCTATTAAAATCATGTTTTACCAAATAAACACAACCCATTTCATTTAAATCATTCTAACACCCAATATCCCAACATGTAACCCGAAATGCACCCCAGGTTACCCATACCACGTGACTAAGCATTTTTACCAAGATAAGTAATTATCACCGCAAGAATTATATAACCACAATTAATTCCTAATTGCCACAATAAAAGAAAATCTATTAAAGATTAATAATCCTCCGGGATTAATACCAATAATCCCAGGACATCACAGTATAACATCATTTTTAAGCTTTATCAACTTTAATTTAAAATTAAGGTTCGAATTTTAATGTTTGTTCATGGAAAGAGTTGCTGTCAAAATGAGTCTGCTGATTTCAGTATGCATGTAGTACATTACTTTGAATATTAAGTATAGATACTGTTTGAATTTGAAAAAGGTTCCTCTGATCCAAGTTGTAGATCATTAACTTTTATGCTTTTTTAAAAACACAAAGCATGCAATTTAGAGCTCAGATGAAAAAAGTTATGATGATTTTACTATACTGTGCTCAAATCGAGTATGCATGTGAATGCATGTCACATGCAGTGTGTTTTTTGAATTTTTGGGAATACATGGCTACGAATTTGAAGTTTTACGTCCTAATAAGAGTTGTATTATTCGGTGTTAGCTTGCATTTGGAATTGGCCTCGTTCAATTTGGAATTCATATGCAAACGTTGTGCTAATTTTACCACATGGTGTTAACTCTGGAAAAGGCATTGCATGCGAGTTTTTAGGCTGTTACATTTTGCAAAGAATGTACCTCAAGATGAACGAATTATCTTAAAGCTCATAAAATATGTATTGTAGGATTTTTAGTTATCTAAATTCTCCCACTGGAATCAGATCATTTGGATGAATTATTTATGAAGTTTCTACGAAAAGTGGTCAATCTGGAATATAGATTTTCCCCTGTTTTGCATAAATAATGTTTAGATCCAATTTGCCTTAGGTAAAGAACGAATTTGGGGAAGTGTCAAACATATGAAATGTCATATTTTGGGTTAGTTTTAAAGTAAATTGGGCCCATGTCATTTGATTAAGTTTTGAAAGAATTCTGGGTTTATCATTGGATGCATGTTGCTGAAATTTAGAGTAGGCTTGGAACATGATCTTTAGAATAATTATGTTGATAGTCTTGGTCTATTTGAATGATATTTGGTCAGGTGACTATAGCCCCAGGTCAATTTCAGCAGTACGGAAATTCTCGATATTTGTTGACTCGGTGGAGGTACGTAGAAAACCGGTTCTATCACGATGTCTGATAAAGACGTGATGTTCCCGGTGTATGATTTACTTGTCATTACTTGCTACATATGTGACTATATGACATGTTGGACTGTAATATGTGATTACATGATACATTGAATTGCATGATATATAATGACATGATATATTGAGATGCATCACATGAGATTATGATATTGCATGATGCATTGACATGCATGGACATTGAGCACGTCATGTTGATCCTATCGATTCTTTCGTTGATACCTATATCATTTCGTTGTTATATGTGATGCGTGTCTGAGGACACGCCGATGGCTCGGCGGAGAGAATGAGTTGAGAGATGCTGTAGCAACGAGTATGCCGACTTCGCCCAGACACGAGGGATGATGGACTGCCGATGGCTCTATTGAGAGAGATGTCGTAGCGTCTAGCATGTTGACGCCTTGCTTGAGCTTGATGATCTTTCCATTGGACTCCTGAGATCTTGATATTGGAGATTTGATACCCCTCATATGCATTTGCATTCATGCACGACATACATCGCATGATACTTTGTCATTCATTGTGATTTTACATGTTTCTTGTACTGGGTTCTGACCCCTTCCGCGGGGGGTCGTCATGTCTTTGTTGTAAGGGCATGATAGGTGGTACATGTGGACGTACTGCGGATGCTCGAGATGAAGCATCGATGAATACCAGAGCTCCTTGAGAGCGAGCTCAGGTTCATATTTTATGTTTTGTGTCACAGGTCTTGGTGAAATTTTTTAAAACTGTGGTCTTTTCCCAGGGAATGCTCCGAGTATTATGTACGTAGAAGTATTACCGTAGTTTAAGACTTTACTTACCATGTTGAATTATGAATGATGTATTATCTGTGAACCGAATACATAACTAGATATAATTCAAGCATCATTATATATGTATCATCGAAAAGAGAAAAAAATTTAGGGTCATTTGACAAGAAATTTGAAACTAATCTTCCGTTGTTTACGTAAATTAATCATTATGTGATAATTAAACACCTGATTAGGACCAGACCCTCACACCAATGGTTTCAACTCATTGTCATGCCATACTCTGTCCCGAGTAAATATATTGAGAAGCACTACATCATATTCTGCTAGAAAAATCGAAAGCAGCTGTTTTTCAGTCTCCACACTAATATTACTTGAAAGATTGCCAAAATTTGTTTTGGGTATGAATCGAGTACAAATGATCTTTGTGTGATTCCTGTAGAAGATTGCATAATAATTCTCAAAAAAGATCTTTCATATGCTAAAAAGGTGATAGGAGTAACTAAATTGTTCTTCACAAGCTCTTAACAATTTGGGAGGGCAATGGTAGCTCCAAAATATAAAAATGAAAATCCAAGTTACAGAGTACATGTGTGAAACTTAAATAATAAAAAAAAACAAGTTTTCAACAAAACGATAAGCCACAAACAACTTGTATACGGTCTCAATTTAACATAACAAATTTACATGCACCAATAGTTTTAACTTAATCAGTCAGTGCTTATAATATACATGCACCACCTGAGTCAATCAGTCCCTTATTTAATATATACTAGTTGACGATGGAACTTGGCGACGGCAGTTAGAGAAAAAGATGAAGGGACAAGCTTTAAGATAGAGGATATGGGGAAGAGAGAATAAGGGCTTTTTAGTATGAAAAATAGTACAGCTTTTTAGAGAAAAATAATTTGTTTTAGATAATTAAATAATTAAAACTTATATTTTAATCAGTCGATGTAGGTAATATATATATGCACCGCTTGAGCACATTGGTGCATGTGAATTACATGCACCGATAGACTCAGGCGGTGCATGAAGGGTTGAGTGCACCTACTGTCTCTAACCAAAAACCATAGACACATGCACCAATTGTTTAACCTTAATCAGTCAGTGAATAATTTCCTGCTTCTTAGAGCTCCAAGAGAACATTCCTGAGCCTAGACTAAAGCAATGCCCAGATGTACTCTTCATATCATAAGCAGATCCTCCCCAATCACTATCTGCGAATCCTAATAACTTGAAGTTTTGACACTTCTTGAATTTTACATCAAAGTTGATGGTTTTTTTGATGTATCTAATGACCCTTTTTGTTGTTTTAAGATGTAATTCAGTAGCACAATGCATAAAAAATGAGAAAGAATGCTCACAGCAAAAAGTATGTCTGACCTTATTGCTGTTAAATACATTAGACAACCAATCAAGCTTCTGGGATCTTCATCGACTTTGTTTGAATTGTCATCCTTTGTTAAGATTTCTTTTGATTCAATGGAGTAGACATTTCTTTGCAATCTTCCATACTAAATTTCTTAAGAATTTCCTTGGCATATTTCTTTTGACATATGAAAACTTCTCTTTTCTAGCTGCCTAATCCGTTCGCAGTAAGTATGTCATCAATCCAAGGTCCGTCTTTTCAAATACTGGCATCATTTCTGCTTTGAATTCTTCAACTAGTTCGGCATTTCCACCTGTGATTAAGAGATCAACATAAATAGAGACAATAAGTAGATTATTTCTTTACATTTAATGTCAAGAGTGGCCACAGACATGCTCTTTTCAAATCCCTGGTTTGACATATGCTTGTCTATCTTAATATACAAGTGTGAGGGCCCGATCCTAATGTGGAGTTTAATTAACATAAAATGATTAATTTGTGTAAACAGCGGGAGATTTATTTCAAATATTCGGTCAAATGGCCCTAAAATTTTTCGCTTTTAGGTGGTACATATATAATGATACTGAAAATATATAATTCCAGTTTCCCAATTCAACATGTTGCTCGTCACATAAGCAAGTTATAGAATACTTAAAATACAGATACTCGGGGCATACCCCGATAATTTAAAATGTAATTAAAAAGTACTCTAGCAATTACTAGGACTCAGACTCAACATACCAAAGCTGAACTCAGGTATTCTAAGATGCTTCCTCACGAGCATCCAACATCTGACTACATGTACACCTGTCATGCCCGAACAACAAGACATGACAGTCCCCACTATGGGGGCCAGAACCTAGTCCGAGAAATAAATAGATCATGTCAAGAATGACAAAGTATCATGCAATGCATACCATGTATGAATGAGATGTATGATGGGTATAAAGATTCGAATCTCAAGATACCAATATCGGAGTCCAAAGGAAGGTATCATCAATCAATAGCAGCTCGAGCAGATGGTGACAGCACACACACTTTGTGCTAGGAGAATCATTATGTGTTGTTGTAAGGACCCCAAGCCCTTAACCCTTGATTAGTGTATTAACCACTATGTGTGGCACATGCTTTCAATAAAAATCAATCGGGAAACTCAGATGATGCTTTACCAGTGAATGGCAATTACAAAATTTCCTTTAATACTCAATGTTATAAGATCATCAGCCTAACAACAATTAGACTCATAAAGTTCGTCCATTA
Organism: Haberlea rhodopensis; assembly: GCA_907163345.1. Classification (NCBI taxonomy): domain Eukaryota; kingdom Viridiplantae; phylum Streptophyta; class Magnoliopsida; order Lamiales; family Gesneriaceae; genus Haberlea; species Haberlea rhodopensis. Next base: position 577,312 of record CAJQUN010000201.1, read on the forward strand.
CCATCCCCTTTGTGCCACTTTTTACATTGTGGACTTTTATAAAAATTTGGGCAGAGTCTCCCCATAAATAGAGCTATCCCGAACTAAAAGCACAACACATAACATAATTCCCGGCTAGGGAAAACATAATACTCATCAGAATACAGCAATACCAAGTAAATTCCCAGCCAGGGAAGACACCACACATATGTCAACAAAAGTGGGTTTCAACACCCACATAATACACCAATGACTCTTATATCATTAGCAATTCTACCCTTAATTGCATGCAACATAGAATGAAAGAGAGAAAGGCTCATGCTTTTATATACAACCCATATACAAGTATAACTGTGCTCACATGCGAGCATCATGAATGTGTATATAACCCTCAGGTGTATATAAGTACTCTATACGATACCGTGCTCCATCAAGCCCTGGTACCACGATCCTGGGGGTACATCCAATCAACAGCTCGAGCTCATCTACAAAGCCACCGATGTACCTGTTCACCTGCCCCAACAGAGACAGCCCCCAACGGGGTGAGCATACCAATACACAAAATCCCATAATCACAGTAATGAAATTCATAATTTACAACAAAAGTAAATACTAATGAATTTAAATGATACTCCCTGGATGGCAACGTCCTCATCCGGGATTCCGTGTACTGTCCCTGTTCTCACAATCATCAAACTCATCAAATCTCAAAATCAGTAAATCAACACATTGATTTAACTCATCACATGCCTAATTCTCGAATATCAATAGATAGTGATTCCAATTATATATGCAAATATAGATATCTCAATATCTAATACTGATTTCACAACCTCGCTATCAATCACAGATAGCTCAAATGCCTAGCATTTATTTTACCAATTCTCCATTATACTTAGACATCTCAAATGTCTTATAATGAATACATGATTCCACGATTATTCTCAAGCATCTCAATGCCCTATATTGGTCATATAAATCCAGTACCCCATATATCATGTAAGAGTTATCCTACTCTAGTGTCACGCACGCTTGTGACGGCGATATCAAGATTTGGTCGTTCCTTAGTTATATCAACATATATATATAACCATACGCACAATTATTCAATGCAATCAAAATACATTATGCATTTTACAAATGCTCTCATATAAAGAAATGCGCGTACGTCGCGCGTACCTTAAATCTCCGAAGTTCGAGCCAGACTTGTTCGAGTTCCATGCCCCGAGGAACGATGTGCCATACGAAGATCGGAAGGAAAATCGCTCAAAATCGAAGAACCATAGAAATTGGGGATCGGCGCTTTCCTATACAATCCGAACTCCAATCGCGACTAAACCTCGAATGGCTGGTGTGGGAAGCTGCGCCTGGACGAGACGAAGCCGATGGCGGGTCGCACGCGCCGGATGGAGGCCGGACGGCGGCGGGCGCACGGCTGGAAGCGGCGGGGTCGAGGGAAATCGGGAATGGCTGAACGCGGGGAGAGAGAAACGGGCAAGGTGGAGCTGAAATGATTTCTTTTATTAAAATCTCGGGTTCAACTGGTATTTATAGCAAAAATACCCCGAAATACTAATAGCCCCACAAATACATCATGATTCATTAAAAATCATCTGTTTTCAAAACTCTCTCTCTAACTCCAAAACCCCCTACCGGTGCCCACACAAGCACCCCAGATCCCGAGACACATCAAAAACCCAACTCTTAGGTTTTACATCGCAATGAGAATACAATCTCAACCTCGGGATCCAACGATCCCAACTACCCAAATAAACGAGCCCTAGAAGGCCCAACACCTCGATTAAACTCCAAATCGCCACGTAAAACAACTTTAGGGGTTATTAACACTCCGGGATCAACATCTATAATCCCTGGTCATCACAATATCCCCCACTAAAAGAATTTCGTCCTCGAAATTAGCACCGGTGTATCACGTACACCCAGGCTACACAACAACATGAAGCCATAACCTCGATTCCTGACCATATCAGAATCGTCTTAATAAACGCGAGGATACTTACCTCACATCAAACTCTAAAACAAAGCGACTTACCAAAACCAACATATCACCCAAGAGGCAAAACGTACCTCGATGCGGTTCATCCCAAAAGTCAGTCCCTCATGACTGCAAAACAACCAATACTTACGACCGTAGATCGGACAGTCATCCTTAGTTCTAATACAACTAGTAAGAACGCATCCTGAATGACACCTCAACCGTGAGAACGTTGACCTAGTGTCAAACTCTGTAGTGGAATAGACTTCCAAATCCATCATAACGTCAAGGAGCGTCAGCACAACTCAACGCTAAAAATCCAAAAGCAGTTAGTCAACTGAACTGCAAGGATTCGAATCGCTCCCTATTCCATCGTAGATATCATTCAATGACATCTCTATCATGACTCACGATGTCTAACATACATCGTTACGAGGGAAACATTCGTATATCACGGTGTACACATACCAAACCTGGTTTCCACTTTCAAACCTCCTCCATCGAATGAGCAGTTGCATCATTGCAACTCAATTTGGGCAACTCACGGCCACAGATTCACACAAAAGACATCTCACAAGATGTCCACCTCCGGATGTTCCAAGAATCAAATCCTAATCATAAATAAACAATCGAGACTCCACAGAGTTTCAAATTCTGAAAGGACATGCAATAAACCCATTGCATCCTCAACGCTTGTGTCGACAGCGACACCCAACCAATCCGAATTCCTGCCATCCCTTGATAATCCTAGGATTTAACAATCCAAACTTGGGAAGGCTATCGAATAACTCGGAGGAAAACACCAATAAGGAAATACCTTAACCCACACATGATAATCCATCCTCAAAGGGAGTCAACTAACTTCACGATTATTCCTCATAATTATCGTGCCATGGAGATTCTCAATCTCAAGGTATCCCATATCTCTCATCAGAGATTTAACCATCCAAAAATAGCATAACTCTATGCTTGACAAGAAGGAAATCAATAACTGGCATCCGTATACTCACCGGTATACCTGTCTAAGCACTGACATCACATGCATACTCAATGCACTCGGCTCGGGTATCTACAACCTACCCCTAAGCCCCAAACACAACCGTCAATTCTGAGTCATTCCCTACCCAGTGGAGAATGATAATCGACGATCAACAACACGACGTGATTCCCAAAATCAACACCACATGCACCAACTTACCGAATCTTTCAAAGATTCCCAAATAGGTATAATACTACCTCCTTCCCCACAAGGGAAGTGCCATCAAACTCGAGATCCACTAGTCTCGAACCACCGTTCGGAAAAACTGGATACAATAACACCCATTGCATCCCAAATACCCGGATTCCCTAGATCGAGTCAACAACGACTTGATGACTCTCTTGTTGGTACTTCAACATCATGAGCTGTCCCAGACAAGTCTCACCAAGATTAAACATAAACGTATACACGTTTCAGTGAGGCATACACAACCTCAACCTCAAAGACGTGGTGACTACTAGAGTCCACTACAATTCACATTGTATCACCTTACGATTTGCCAAACTTGGTTCCAACGAGCAGTATAACGGCTCTAGCAAGCCCCTCATGGTGCTGCACACACGCGGCATACAAACTAGTCTCTGCCTCTTTAGGTTTACCTCAAACCTACCAACAAGACGGACGTTTCCACATGGCCTACCATACCATGGGAAGAAAATCAATAGAGTAGTGGGTCTTTACCCAACATTCCTCTAATGCCGATACACCCTGGACACTCCAATGTCCCTGTGTACTTAACATAACCTGATCCTACTCCCTTAGGACCCATTCTACACCCTCAAGGGTGGTGTGACCATGTCTACCACATGTCACATCGACAGAAAGCGAGTAATTTCCTCCACGATTACTCATGTCATCAATTTACATGGCCAAAAACCATTCCAACGAGCACACCCCAAGGGTACCACCACTCGTAATATGATCACCTCAATCATATGCTGCGGTACAATCACATGTACAGCGCGTCCATCCATTTCTCGAGCAGCCCGCTCGGTATAAGGGTCACGTCGACCGGTAACGTAGACACCACCTTGTGCTCGGCACTGACACCCAAGGCATATAACTAAATACGTATACTCAACGCATTGTTCATCATAACGATGATGCATGTCTAATAAGACATCTCCTACACCATCGTCATCGTCATCCCGTGATGACACATGCCCACTCATGGCATTTAAGGCATCGTCAACTAGTGACGATACATGTCAACAATGACATCTAAACAACCCAGTCAACTCGTGACGGTCCATGTACATCAGCGTATGTCATCCACTATCATGCTAGTAAAATAGTCATAATAAAACATGCATATCAACGCATGCCAGCTATCATAATGCTAAATAGAATAGCAATATCAAATAGAATAGCAATATCCCATACCTCATCGCTAACAAGATAGCGGCATACCTGTCTCCGTCGCTCAATAATAGTGCGTAATCAGCGCCCATCGCTCGAAGGCGGCAAAATCCTGTGCTGAGTACATAGCGGCACAATCCATCGCTATAGAATCGACGGCATGATACCTCGTCATATAATAAGTGGCATGAAACCTCGCTATACACCTGAGCATGAATCATCGTCCACATAATAGCGGAAAGAGGCATCGCTATCAATACCCGGTGGTATAAACCATCGCCAATCAATATAGCGGAATGAACCATCGCTATCAATACATCTGGCGGAATGAACCATCGCCAATCAATATAGCGGAATGAACCATCGCTACTCAATACATCTGGCGGAATGAACCATCGCCAATCAATATAGCGGAATGAACCATCGCTATCAAAACATCTGGCGGCAAGAACCATCGCCAATCAATATAGCGGAATGAACCATCGCTATCAATACATCTGGCGGCAAGAACCATCGCCAATCAATATAGCGGAATAAACCATCGCTATCATCCGTGTCCTCATAAGAAATGAATATAAATCGACACATGAAATTATGATTCCTCCTTCCTTTTCCACGTAAGCGGAATTCTTCCTCGCTTCTTATGGAATCCACGTAAGCTGAATTCTTGCTTCTTATGGAAATCCACGTACGCGGAATTCTTCCTCGCTTCTTATGGAATCCACGTAAGCAGAATTCTTGCTTCTTATGGAATTGAGTCACTTATCAGTAGTGCATTTCAATGCTTCTTAATTCTCCACGTAAGCGGAATTCTTCCTCGCTTCTTATGGAGTTTAGCGTAAGCATTAAAATCCTCACTAGGATAACCTTGACTCGTGAAATACACCTCTTATATTTCACAACATACATATGCAAAACGATGCGTATCAACATGTATCATATCATAATGCACTATCTTATGAATACCTTGATTTACCTTGTGTTAACTAAGTAAACACATAATACATGTTACCCTTGGGATGTCCGTACATATGTATAATCATCATTCCTTTTCGTACTCCATATTTCCTGTAACCTGCAACCATCAGGGTTAGCAACAATAGCCATATACGCTATGCATCAAACATTCAATACATATATGCAACCACTTGCATGTCAATACGTATACCAAGACATGTTACCTCGGAAATATCCCTTTACCTGATTTTCTTAAAAAAAAACAGATTCCTTGGCACATAACATACAGAGTGCCAGACATTACTATTAATGCCCTCCTATCGCGTCGCACACGATTCCTGCAACCACAATGGTTAGCAATACCATTTTTCATATCATAAAAGCACATACACAATTAGTTATGCCGTACGACATTAATGCCATCATGCATAAATATGTGCTATCAATAACTTCCTAGGCCCTTAACAGCCCCAATGAGCAACCACTGCTCTGATACCACTAATGTAAGGACCCCAAGCCCTTAACCCTTGATTAGTGTATTAACCACTATGTGTGGCACATGCTTGCAATAAAAATCAATCGGGAAACTCAGATGATGCTTTACCATTGAATGGCAATTACAAAATTTCCTTTAATACTCAATGTTATAAGATCATCAGCCTAACAACAATTAGACTCATAAAGTTCGCCCATTACCATCCCCTTTGTGCCACTTTTTACATTGTGGACTTTTATAAAAATTTGGGCAGAGTCTCCCCATAAATAGAGCTATCCCGAACTAAAAGCACAACACATAACATAATTCCCGGCCAGGGAAAACATAATACTCATCAGAATACAGCAATACCAAGTAAATTCCCAGCCAGGGAAGACACCACACATAGGTCAACAAAAGTGGGTTTCAACACCCACATAATACACCAATGACTCTTATATCATTAGCAATTCTACCCTTAATTGCATGCAACATAGAATGAAAGAGAGAAAGGCTCATGCCTTTATATACAACCCATATACAAGTATAACCGTGCTCACATGCGAGCATCATGAATGTGTATATAACCCTCACGTGTATATAAGTACTCTACACGATACCGTGCTCCATCAAGCCCTGGTACCACGATCCTGGGGGTACATCCAATCAACAGCTCGAGCTCATCTACAAAGCCACCGATGTACCTGTTCACCTGCCCCAACAGAGACAGCCCCCAACGGGGTGAGCATACCAATACACAAAATCCCATAATCACAGTAATGAAATTCATAATTTACAACAAAAGTAAATACTAATGAATTTAAATGATACTCCCTGGATGGCAACGTCCTCATCCGGGATTCCGTGTACTGTCCCTGTTCTCACAATCATCAAACTCATCAAATCTCAAAAATCAGTAAATCAACACATTGATTTAACTCATCACATGCCTAATTCTCGAATATCAATAGATAGTGATTCCAATTTCATTATATATGCAAATATAGATATCTCAATATCTAATACTGATTTCACAACCTCGCTATCAATCACAGATAGCTCAAATGCCTAGCATTTATTTTACCAATTCTCCATTATACTTAGACATCTCAAATGTCTTATAATGAATACATGATTCCACGATTATTCTCAAGCATCTCAATGCCCTATATTGGTCATATAAATCCAGTACCCCATATATCATGTAAGAGTTATCCTACTCTAGTGTCACGCACGCTTGTGACGGCGATATCAAGATTTGGTCGTTCCTTAGTTATATCAACATATATATATAACCATATGCACAATTATTCAATGCAATCAAAATACATTATGCATTTCACAAATGCTCTCATATAAAGAAATGCGCGTACGTCGCGCGTACCTTAAATCTCCGAAGTTCGAGCCAGACTTGTTCGAGTTCCATGCCCCGAGGAACGATGTGCCATACGAAGATCGGAAGGAAAATCGCTCAAAATCGAAGAACCATAGAAATTGGGGATCGGCGCTTTCCTATACAATCCGAACTCCAATCGCGACTAAACCTCGAATGGCTGGTGTGGGAAGCTGCGCCTGGACGAGACGAAGCCGATGGCGGGTCGCACGCGCCGGATGGAGGCCGGACGGCGGCGGGCGCACGGCTGGAAGCGGCGGGGTCGAGGGAAATCGGGAATGGCTGAACGCGGGGAGAGAGAAACGGGCAAGGTGGAGCTGAAATGATTTCTTTTATTAAAATCTCGGGTTCAACTGGTATTTATAGCAAAAATACCCCGAAATACTAATAGCCCCACAAATACATCATGATTCATTAAAAATCATCTGTTTTCAAAACTCTCTCTCTAACTCCAAAACCCCCTACCGGTGCCCACACAAGCACCCCAGATCCCGAGACACATCAAAAACCCAACTCTTAGGTTTTACATCGCAATGAGAATACAATCTCAACCTCGGGATCCAACGATCCCAACTACCCAAATAAACGAGCCTAGAAGGCCCAACACCTCGATTAAACTCCAAATCGCCACGTAAAACAACTTTAGGGGTTATTAACACTCCGGGATTAACATCTATAATCCCTGGTCATCACAGTTGTGCTCGTCATCCCTCGTGTCCAGGTCCAGTAGCAACGTGTGTGACTACAGTCGCTAACTACACTGCATGTCATCGCCGTGCCCGTCGTCCCCGACACTCAGATTAAATCAACTCAGTCATCGTCAAGGATATCAAAGAAGTGGATAGATCAATATGATGCCCATGAATCATCTATGCATCATATGACATATGCAATCTCATATGAAAGTATATGCATATCATGTAATTCACATATCATGTAGTACAATGCATCTCAACATGGCATATAGTCACATAAGAATCACATATTGACAATTAAATCATATAAATCTATTAATGACATATAAAATCATTCAATACCACCATTACACCTCTTCGTCAGACGTCATCATAAACTCAAAATACTACATTTCATCTATTATGATGTCAACCTGGTTCAACCAACACTAAAAACGTAGTATTTAAAAACCTGTTTTCCAGCTTGAGCATTGTTAGTAAAAATACTATAACCTTTTCGTTTCAAATCCAAATTGAGTGATTCCAGTGGCAAATTATAGCCAACTTGAAGTACTCAAATTTATTTCTAGACATTTTCCAAAATTCCTAGCCAAAAATGCTCAGGAATCTGAAGATCACACTGCATGGGTATTTTCGTCCACATGCAGGGCTCAGAAATAGCACTTATAGTATAAAATTCATACCTTCATCAAAATAAGTCCAAATTAAGTCCTTTTTTTATAAATCGAATAGAATTCAAAGACCTACAACTTTCATTTGAAGACCGACATCAAATTCGAAACAAAATGTGCCCAGAAACTCGAAACACGGTCTGCATGCAACATGCATGAACATGCAGAGTAAAAAATGAGCACTGAAAGAAAAATCTACATAACTTTTACTTTGGAGATCCAAATTGCATGCTTCTTTTTTAAAAAATTGCATAAAATTTAAAGATCTAAAACTTTTATCTTTTGCTCAAAGTCTAATTCGGAAGCTAAGGGAACCAAAAATTCAAAACTATCTACTGCAAGAAACATAAAAAATTTGCAGATTTTTGTTTTAACAAAATAACATCAACATTTTCATGTATCCTCCTAGATTTTCGACTCAAATTCAACTAAATATAGTTAAAGACAGATTCATACCCTTGAAGACTCAAAATTCCACCATCAAGCCAACCCAAGCTCCAAATCTTCCAATTCTTGAAGAATATGAAATCTTCCTTCCTACCTTTCTCAAACTCCAATTGCATGGAGGTTTTGCTCACAAATTCTCTCAATTTTAGGAGGAGCAATTTTCAAAATTTAGGGAGCAACGTCTGATAATTTTGGGGGAAAATGACATACGCATGCTGAAAAGTGTGGAAATGGGCGTGGATCACTAAGCAAAGTGTTGCGTTTTTTTTTATAATTTTTCAATGCCAATTGTCCATGTGATGCTTAATCATGTGTTTTGCATGGTGTTAGACAAAATTTGCATGCAAACTTGTATAATTTTGATGTATTTTATCTCAACTAAAAATAAGATGTTGTGATCCGGACCCTACTTTTAATCACCCGGGTTTGCTAACTCGTGATTAATCATAATTAATTAGCAACGGGCCTTACACTTCTTCCCCTTTTAAATGATTTCGTCCTCGAAATCGCAAAATTGAGTATAACTCAAAAGGTTAAATCATATGAGATGTCTCAATCTCAAACATAGATACATAAGAATCATCATGTATCAGTGACCATTGATGTGGTAGTGTCAATGATATACCACTGAACCAAACTTCTCTGTGACTCCACAAGGTTCAAAATATTGAGGTAACATCATACTCACTTAACGAATTGTATCGATCATCGCAAATGTAATATTTTCAGATTTACCTGATTCTCAACTTGAAATTCTAACGATATATTTCTCTTGTTGGGGTAGAAAACATACTTACTTTAAGCCAATTTCATGCGTTTTTGCAGAAAATTTATCGTTCCTGCCATTTCCTCAACAATCTCAAGTTGTGTCAAATATTCCTTATCACTTTCATCTCAGCATATCGGCAATCGGTAACTCTGGCTCTACAAAAACCTCAACTGATGCCATTCCTATAGTTGTCTGGTACTTAAATTACAGGAAAAGTCTACTAGCGAATAGTGATTTCTATCAATTCCCACTAAATTCATCACTAATAATCAGGACATAACTTCCAAAGTCTGAATAATTCTCTCAGTTTGTCCATCAATCTAGGTATAATAAGCAATACCCATTGCTAACTTAGTACCATGACATTCTGAAAATAATTTTCAAATTTGAATCTCTATCAGATACAATTGTTACAGAAACTCACTGTGCTAACCACATTATCCATATCTTAAACATGTCATTTTGTCATAGACACACAAACAATCATATGATATCAATATCTTGTATTGAATATTCAATCAACTCTAATTCAACTTGTTTCACAATCTCTGTTTGATTCTAAACAATTGAGTTATAAAACGCAAAGCTAAAAATTTCTCAAATTCATTGTGGCACTTACAAATTCTGTAGTATTCCATTAGGTCTCGTCTTTTTATCTTGACCTACTGGCATGTCAAACAATTTGCCACAAAATTCTGAAATTTCTTTCTTCATACCATCCCATTAGAAATAAGATCTCAAGAATGATACATCTCATCATTCCCAAAATAACACTGTCATCTATAGTGTGCTTTCTGCAGTAATACTTCTTTCGAATCGGTAAGATTCGATGTTATTTAATGATTGTTCATTCGTAACCCACCACTAATGGCATACTAAAATCTAGTTGGTTGATGAGATAGAACCAATTTCTTCAACAATATCTGTATGTGTCTGTCCTTCGAGTCTTTCTGATCTTTGAAATCGGAGGTGACTCAAAATGTAAAGCATACATTGATTCTACCATTGCACCTTGCACTTTTCAGTTCAATGCATCTGCTACTAGTTTCACTTTCCCCTGATTGATATTGACTATCAGAGTCAAATTCATCTAGTCATCACTTCTATCACATGTTCAACTCTGACTGAATAATAGATATTTTAAACTCTTAAAATCAGAGTATATCATGAATTGTTCGCCATACAGATAACATTGCCACATCTTCAAGACAAAATAATGGCTACAAGCTCGAGTTCATGAACAAGGTATCATGATTCTTTCAGCTTCAACTATCTCAAAGCATACGCATTCATTTCCTCATGATGCATCAGAACGTATCCCAAATCTTTGACCAATGTATTTACACAAACTATATATATCCCCCTGAACCAGTTAAAAAAAATCAACATTGGGGTTGTAGTCCACTTCTGTTTCAGTTTATGAAAACTGCTTTCACATTCATCTGACTAAACGAAACTCAAATTTCTTCTTGGTCAACTGGTTAATAGATCAGGCTATCCTAAAATATCCTTCCATAAAAACCTGTAATATATGGCCAAACTTATAAAACCTTGTATCTCTGAATATTATAATATGCTGAGTTGCATATAATTTTGAGAATTTGAGAATTTTATCTGTTAACACTGATAGTTGCTGATCGAATGATGATGTAGAGTAAGTGATGAGAACATCTTGTTGGGATATGCCCTAAGACAAGTCATTGGATGTTTATTTGGGCATACAATGTTTATGATTTTATGAATGGCAAATCATTATTATATATTATTCTTTAACTGTGCAATATGAATTGATATATAAGTTAATGTCCTTAGAATAATATTGTATTACTCTTAAACATTGTCCCTAGTCAAGTATTATCATGAATAGGGATAATGATAATACGTAGAGACTAGTATGTGTTGATTGATGAATTGTTCATTGATATGAGATATCAAATCAACACATGGGTACATGTTAGAGAACGATGTACTGGACAGACCCACCATGAGAATGCAACATGGATAGTTATATGATCGTCATATGCAATTCTCATAGTGATAATAATGTATGTAATCCTTACGACTTGTGATCATCAGAGATCCCAACATAAGGAGTTATGTATCTTGATATTGTCAAACGTTACCCGTAACAGGGTAAACTATAAAGGCGAGTATTGGATACACTACGAATTATGTAGAGGGATGTTGACTGATCGAGATAGGATTTGTCCCTCCTATATAACAGGAGATGTGTTTGGCCCTTGATCAAGTGAGAACTAAAATGCATGGCCATGCTCGAATGAGTCGATATGAGATATCGAGCTTGTTCGTTTATTCTAGTTCTACTTGGGGATCAAGAAATAGAGATTGAATATACGAGTATGACTATTCCATGACTCGTGTTCTAAACACAAAGGACAAAGGGATTAAGTTACATGGTTAATATTATCATAAGTTCTAAAGGTTATGTCGAGTCATTGACATTCTTGTAATTTGGGTAGCCTCGATGTGTTGCTAGACACCGCTCCTTGCTTGTAACGTAAAATGAGATTTTATGTCACTGCCAACATTACAAGATCCTATCGGGTCGCACAAAAGATTAAATCGATAAAGGGAATTAAATTCATTGGATGAATTAATTAATTAAGAAGAGTCTTAATTAAATGATTATGAGGATTTAATTAAATCATGGGTTTGAGCCCATGAGGCTTTGTGAAAGCCTTTAATTAAATTGTTTATAATAATAACAAGGTGATTAATTATCAAAGACAATTCATTCCTTGATATCACAATTATCAAAACCTAAAAGCTCTCAAGCTTAAACCTCACGGCCGCCGCCTCCTTCCTCCTTCATCTTCACGGCCGACGTGAATAGTGGTGATCGGAACGGCTGTCGTTTAATCGTTTTAAATCGTGGGGTTGGTTTTGGTTCAAGAATAAGTCTAGCAACTTGTTCTTGAACGTCCCTTGTTCGTTTAATCGTGTGGATACCGTTGAGGCAAGACCTTGGAGGTGTTGCTCGTGACTCGGGATCGTTGGACGTTGTGCTCCGTGGAATCTGCTCAAACACGCTACATGGGTGAGACTTTTGTAAACCTTTATCCGATATGAATCCCTATGTATAGATCCGCGGTTTTAGTAATCCAAATTTTATTATTCCGCTGCGTTCCATGCTTGTTGGATTACTTACAGTGGTATCAGAGCCGTGTACAAGGCTCATATCAGATTTATGTGATTAAATTGTGTTAATCATATTAGAACTAATATTGCATGCTTTAAAACTGTATTTTCATATATGATATGGAATAAATCGAGTTTGTGAAAATCATCGTATAATATTATATATGATATAATTGTCGGATCGAAATATATGATAATTCGTGATCAAAACCGAGCCATTGGCTCACATAGAGCTCACGGCCGCCGCATGTTGCTAGGGTTTCGAACCCTTGGCTCGTGCATGGCCGAGCGGCCGCCGCATGTTGCTAGGGTTTCGAACCCTTGGCTCGTGCATGGCCGAGCCGTTGCACTATCTAGGGTTTTGAATTCTATTGGCTCGATAAAGTATTGAGGCGGTGCAAATTGGTTCGATCATGGTCCACGGAATTGTGAGGGACGACGGCTACACCACATGAGGGCTAGGGTTTTCGAACCTTTTGGCTCGAGATGGTTGAGCCGCCACCGTCATGAACCGTACATGGTTGGACCGATAAAAACAAAGTAAGAGCAAGGCGGCTAGGGTTAGACCCTAGCGCCGTCGCCGCTTGCTCTATGGCTCGGCCGTGGGCTAGGGTTTCGAACCCTAGCCCATGATTGGTCCATGATGGTTCATGGTTTAGTCGTTTTAGTTCGTGACATATGATGTCCCGCGCGTATGATATTTTTCAAAAATTCTATTTTACAGTTTTAATTAGAATTAAATTTAAAATGTTTAGAATTTAATTAATTAAATGTTAAAGCATGCTTTATGTGTTGTTTGAGCATGGTGCATGGTTATAGCCCTTTGACCTATTAGATAGGATTTGTGAATGTTTGTAATTTATAATACGACCTGGGTGTCGTGCCTTCTCTATTTTATTCTAAATGTTATCCCTCCCCTATGTTCCCCTCGAATGTGAATCGAGGAATTCTATATCTTGTAAATAGTATAGTTTTAATTGTTGATGGTGATCAATGAAGATGGAGCATCGTGTCGGGATGAGGAGGCCATTCACAAATTGGAGCCAAAGGAAGGTGCTTGTGAAGTTACCTTAGGTTGACTCTTAGGATTTTCTCATTGGCTTGAGAAAATCGCTAGTAGGGGCTATGACCATGTCACGTTTAATTATGTATGTTGATGCATGATTTATCTTATGTTTTAGATTGATAATTGTATTTACACATATATGTAGATATGTATACAACTATATGTAGTGGACATATTTTAAATTATCAAACTAATCATGAGATCAATAAATCCCTCTAAAATATTAAGTTTTAGATGCCTTCCAAAATTAAAAGTACTCGTCAATAACTTCGATTGTACATGTGTGGGTTTGCCAAAGCAAAGCACCGTGGCAATCTTAGTAAGGCGCGAAAGGATAAAAGTGATATCCGTCATACTTTAAATTGGGTACGACTTAACTAGGTTATCTCAATAGGATTGGGAACTTAGAGGCATGGGTTGGATTATAATTCATTTGATGAATTGAACAAAGTGTTGTTCGTCCAACTATCCAAGAATTACATGTGATGTAATTGACAAAGTGTTGTCTACCTAAATAACCGAGTCTTGGGCGATTAGCCAAAGCTAACTCAAGATTAGGCGAAATATGGATCTTGGCCCACTAAAGGTTTCGAGGGTCGATAATTTTTAACAAAATAGTGGGAGTATCATTTAATATAAGACCACGTTAAATGATTAAATCATAAACTTATTTTGCATATTTATATTGTAGATATCCATGGCAACTAACAACGTAACAAGCACTTTATCACTGCGATCGGTCCTTGAGAAGGACAAATTAAATGGGACTAATTTCCTAGACTGGCATAGGAACTTGAGGATAGTCCTCAAACAAGAAAAGAAACAATATGTCCTAGAGGAACCCTTACCTGCTGAGGAACCTCCCCTAACAGCTACAAGAGCCGATAAAGATGCTTACAAGAAGCATCAAAGTGACGCACTTGATGTTGGGTGCCTTATGCTTGCCACCATGAACTCTGAGCTTCAGAAGCAACATGAGGAAATGGAGGCGTTTGATATGATCGAGCTGTTGGGATATGCCCTAAGACAAATCATTAGATGATTGTTTTGACATACAATGTTTATGATTTTATGAATGGCAATTCATTATTATATATTATTCTTTAACTGTGCAATGTGAATTAATATATATGTTAATGTCCCTAGAATAATATTGTATTATTCTTAAAGATGTCTCTAGTCAAGTATTATCATGAATATGGATAATGATAATACGTTGAGACTAGTATGTGTTGATCGATGAATTGTTCATTGATATGAGATATCAAATCAACATATGGGTACATGTTAGAGAACGATGTACTGGACAGACCCACCATGAGAATGCAACATGGATAGTTATATGATCGTCATATGCAATTCTCATAGTGATAATAATGTATGTAATCCTTACGACTTGTGATCATCAGAGATCCCAACATAAGGAGTTATGTATCTTGATATCGTCAAACGTTACCCGTAACAGGGTAATCTATAAAGGCGACTATTGGATACACTACGAATTATGTAGAGGGATGTTGACTGATCGAGATAGGATTTGTCCCTCCTATATAACAGGAGATGTGTTAGGCCCTTGATCAAGTGAGAACTAAAATGCATGGCCATGCTCATGAGTCGATATGAGATATCGAGTTTATTCGTTTATTCTAGTTCTACTTGGGGATCAAGAAATAGAGATTGAATATACGAGTATGACTATTCCATGACTCGTGTTCAATCTAAACACAAAGGACAAATGTGATGACCAGAGATTATGGATGTTAATTTCGGAGTGTTAATAACCCCTAAAGTTGTTTTACGTGGCGATTTGGAGTTTAATCGCGGTGTTGGGCCTTCGGGGCTCATTTATTTGGGTAGTTGGGATTGTTGGATCCCGAGGTTGAGATTGTATTCTCATTACGGTGTAAAATCTAAGAGTTGGGTTTTTGAAGTGTCTCGGAATCTCGGGTGCTTGGTGTGGGCACCGTTAGGGGGTTTTTGAGTTAGAGAGAGAATTTTTGAAAACAGATGATTTTTAATGAATCATGATGTATTTGTGGGGCTATTAGTATTTCGGGGTATTTTTGCTATAAATACCAGTTGAACCCGAGATTTTAATTATCGGAACCATTTCAGCACCTTATTTTCTCTCTCCCTCCCGCGTCGCCCTTCCCGTCGCCCCGGACCCACGCAGCTTCAAGTGCTTCGCCCGCCGCCGTCCGGCCGCCGTTCGGCGCGTCCGACCCGCCGCCGGCTTCGTCTTGTCCAGGCGCTCCTTTCTACACCATCAATTCGAAGTTTGGTCGCGATTTGAGTTCGGATTTTACAGGAAAGCGCCGATCCCCAATTTTCTAGGGTTCTTCAATTTTCGTCCGATTTCCTTCCGATCTTCGTATGGGTAACCTTCCTTACCCCTTTTTCGTCCCTCTCATGTTATTCCCTGCTAAATTTGGTGGTATTGTGTTCGAATTTAAGGATTTGTGTTCGAATTTGTGGATTTTGGTTCGAATTTCATGCTGTTTGAGGGGTTTGAGTTCGAAATTTGGGGGGTTTTGGCAAGGGGTGATGATTCTTGTTAGTAATCGATTAATTCATGTTTTAGATGATTTGTGGTGTTTAGTTTGGGTTCGATTTGTGTTGTGAAGGTTCGAGAATTTGTGTGGAGTTATTGAGCAATTTTCGATAATGGTTAATTGTCGTGTGTTGACAATATTTTTGAGGGTTATGGGTGTTCTTGAGCATGGGTTGCATGTTCGTAATTAATTGTGAATTAATTTATCATGTTAGCACATCGTTCCTCGGGGCATAGAACTCGAGCAAGGTTTGGCTCGGACTTCGAGATTTAAGGTACGTGCGACGTACGAGCATTACTTTATATAAGAGCATTTGTGAAATGCATAATGTATTTTAATTGCATTAGATGGTTGTGGGTATGACTATATATATATGTGTTGATATGACTATGGAACGACCTAGTCTTGACATCGCCGCCACAAGCGTGCGTGATACTAGAGTAGTATGACCATATAAGGGATAAGGGGTACTGGGTTTATATGACTATTGTAGGGCATTTGAGATGCCTGGGAATGATCGTGGAATCATGTATTCATTATAAGACATGTGAGATGTCTAAGTGAAATGGAGAATTGGTAAAATAAATGCTAGGCATTTGAGCTATCTGTGATTGGTAGCAAAGTTGAAAATCAGTATTAGATATCGAGATATCTATATTTGTATGTATAATTGTAAGGACCCCAAGCCCTTAAACCTTGATTAGTGTATTAACCACTATGTGTGGTACATGCTTTCTATAAAATGTCAATCGGGAAGCTCTGATGATACTTAATCATTGCCTGTCAATGAAAGACTCATATGTTTGCCCTTTACCAACCCCTTGGTGCCACTTTTCACATTGTAAACTTTTATAAAAATTTGGGCAGAGTCTCCCCATAAATAGAGCTATCCCAAAAAAAGAGTACAACACATAACAAAATTCCCGGCCAGGGAACACATAATACTCAACAGAAAGCAGTAATACAAGTAGATTCCCAGCCAGGGAAGACACCACACATATGTCAACAAAAGTGGGTTCCAACACCTACATAATACACCAATGACTCTCATATCATTCTAGCAATTCAACCTAATTGCATGCAACCTTAAATGAAAGAGAGAAAGGCTCATGCCTTTATATACAATCCATATACAAGTATAATCGTGCTCACATGCGAGCATCATGAATATGTATAAATCCTCAGGTGTATATATAGGTACTCTATACGATACCGTGCTCCATCAAGCCCTGGTACCACGATCCTGGGAGTACCTCAAATCAACAGCTCGAGCTCAGCTCCATAGCCATCGATGTACCTGTCCACCTGTCCCAACAGAGACAGCCCCCAACGGGGTGAGCATACCAATACACAAAATCCCATAATCATAATAATGAAATTCATAATTTACAACACAAGTAAATACTAATGAATTTAAATGATACTCCCTGGATGGCAACATCCTCATCCGGGATTCCGTGTACTGTCCCTGTTCTCACAACATCAAACTCATCAAATCTCATAAATCAGTAAATCAACGCATTGATTAACTCATCGCATGCCTAATCCTCGAATATCAACATATAGTGATTACAAATTCATTAAACATGCAATTACAGATATCACAATATCTAATACTGATTTCACAACCTTGCTATCAATCACAGATAGCTCAAATGCTTTAGCATTTATTTTACCAATCCTTCATTATACTTAGACATCTCAAGTGTCTTATAATGAATACATGAGTCTACAAACCTAGACATCTCAAATGTCTTATAATGAATACACGATTCTACGAACTTAGACATCTCAAATGTCTTACGAAGAATACATGATTTTACGATCATTCCCAAGCATCTCAAATGCCCTAATATAGTCAAATAAACCCAGTACCCCATATATCATGCAAGAGTCATCCTACTCTAGTGTCACGCACGCTACAAGCGGCGATATCAAGATTTGGGTCATTCCTTGGCTATATCAACATATATATATATAATCCTCATGCGCGATTATTCAATGAAATCAAATTTTCATTATGCATTCACATATGCCTTAAAATATAGAAATGCTCGTACGTCGCACGTACCTTAAATCTCCGAAGTCCGAGCCAAGCCTTGCTCGAGTTCCATGCCCCGAGGAATGATGTGCTAACACGATAAATAATTCACAATTATTTACGAACATGTAACCTATGCTCAAGCACACCCATATCCCTCACAACATTGTCAATACACGACAATTATCCTCTTAAAAGACCCGGGGCAGGGTACATGCAGGGAAGGAAATAAATGAGACAATCGAAATTTGTTCAAGAATGCCCTACAAAAATCGAACCTTAATCTCACAATTTCGAACCCAATAAAATACCATAATTCATCTAAAATGTCAATTAAGCTATCCAAGCAAGAATCAACATCCCTTGACAAAAACTCCCCATTTTCGAACTCAACCCCCTTAAAATCGAACCCAAACAAGCCTTTAAATCCCAACTCTTAAAATTCTTCAAATTTGAACCAAAGCTTCTCAATTCGATCTCAATCCAGCATCATAATACTCTTAAAACATGCAATAATCGATCAATTGCACGAAATAATACCCCTGCCAAAAACCCCCAAAATTCGAACCAAACCCTACCAATTTTCGAAAATAATTTCGAACCTTAACCACCGAATAAAGCAGGGAAATGCACGAAAAAGACGAACAAGGGTTAAGGGAGATTACCCAACGAAATCGGAAGCAAAATCAAACGAAAATCGAAGAACCCTAGAAATTGGGGATCGACGCTTACCAGCCAAATCCGACTTCCACACGCGACGAAACTTTCAATTGGCAGAGGGGAAAGGAGCGCCTCGTCGAGACGAAGCCGTGGGTAGGTCGCACGCGCCGATCGGCGGCCGGACGGCGACTGGCGGAGCGCCTGAAACGGCGGGGCAGGGGAGGTGACGGGAATCGCACGCAGGGGAGGAGAAAGAAAAGATTTGGGGCTGAAATGAAATTTCTCTTAAAATCTTGGGTTCAAATGGTATTTATAACAAAAATACCCCGAAAAATTAATAGCCCCACAAATACATCATGATTCCTTAAAAATCATCTGTTTTCAAAAACTCTATCTCTAACTCCAAAACCCCCTACCGGTGCTCACACAGCACCCGAGATTCCGAGACACATCAAAAACCCAACTCTTAGGTTTTACACCGTAATGTGAATACAATCTCAACCTCTGGATCCAACGATCCCAACTGCCCAAATAAACGAGCCCAGAAGGCCCAATACCTCAATTAAACTCCAAATCGTCACGTAAAACCACTTTAGGGATTATTAATACTCCGGGATTAACACCTATAATCCCTGGTCATCACAATATCCCCCACTAAAAGAATTTCGTCCTCGAAATTAGCACTGGTGTATCACGTAACACCCAGGCTACACAACAACATGAAGCCATAACCTCGATTCCTGACCATATCAGAATCGTATTAATAAACGCGAGGATACTTACCTCTCATCTAACTCTGAAACAGAGCGACATACCAAAACCAACATATCACCCAAGAGGTAAAACGTACCTCGATGCGGGTCATCCCAAAAGTCAGTCTCTCATGACTGCAAAACAACCAATACCTACGACCGTAGATCGGTCAGTCATCCTTCGATCTAATACAACAGTACGAACACGTCCTGAATGACACCTCAACCGCAAGAACGTTGACCTCGTGTCAATCTCTGGAGTGGAATAGACTTCCAAATCCATCATCACGTCAAAGAGCGTCAGTACAACTCAACGCTAATAATCCAAAAGCAGTTAGTCAACTGAAACTGTAAGGATTCGAATCGCTCCTGATTCTATCGTAGATATCATCCAATGACATCTTTACCAAGACTCATGATGTCTAACATACATCGTTACGAGGGAAACACTAGTACAACCACGGTGTACACATATCAAACCTGGTTTCCACTTTCAAACTTCCTCCATCGAAGGAGTAGTCGCCTCATTGCAACTTAATTTGGGCAACTCACGGCCACAAATTCAAACAAAAGACATCTCACAAGATGTCCACCTCCGGATGTTCCAAGAATCACGTTCTGATCATAAATAACAACCGAGACTCCGCAGAGTTTAAAATTCTTAAGGGGCATGCAATAAACCCATTGCATCCTCAACGCTTGTGTCGTCAGCGACACTCAACCAATCCGAAATCCTGCCATCCCTTGAAAATCCTCGGATTTAACAATCCAAACTTGGGAAGGCTGTCGCATAACTCGAAGGAAAACACCAACAAGGGAAGTACCTTAACCCTCACAAGAAAATCCCTCTTCAAGGGAGTCAACTAACTTTACGATTGTTCCTCATAAACATCGTGCCATGGAGATTCCCAATCTCAAGGTGTTCCATATCTCTCATCAGAGATTTAACCATCCAAAAATAGCATAACTCTATGCTTAACAGAGAGGAAATCAATAACTGGCATCCGTATACTCACCGGTATACCTGCCTAAGCACTGATATCACATGCATACTCAATGCACTCGGCTCGGGTATCTACCACATATCCCTAAGCCCCAAACACAACCGTCAATTCTGAGTCATTCCTTACTCAGTGGAGGATGATAATCGACGATTAACAATACACGGTGTGATTCCCAAAATCAACACCACTTGCACCAACTTACCGAATCTTTCAAGATTCCCAAATAGGTATAATACTACCTCCTTCCTCGCAAGGGAAGTGCCATCGAACTCGAGATCCACAAGTCTCGAACCATCGTTCGGAAAAACTGGATACAATAACACACATTGTATCCCAATACACGGGTTCCTTTAGATTGAGTCAATAACAACCTGATGACTCTCTTGTTGGTACTCCAACATCCTGAGCTGTCCCAGACAAGTCTCCAAGATTTAAACATAAACGTATACACGTTTCAGCGAGGCACGCACAACCTCAAATGATGTGGTGACTACTAGAGTCCACCACGATCCACATCGCATCACCTTACGATTTGCCAAACTTGGTTCCAACGAGCAGTGTAACGGCTCTAGCAAGCCCATCATGGTGCTACACACACGCGGCAGACAACCAGTCGCTGCCTCTCTAGGTTCACCTCAAACCTACCAACAAGACGGACGTTTCCACATGGTATAACATACTATGGGAAGAAAACTCAATAGAGTAGCGGGTCTTTATCCAACATTCCTCAATGCCGATATACCCTGGACACTCCAATGTCCCTATGTACTTAACATAACCTGATCCTACTCCCTTAGGACCCATCCTACACCCTCAAGGGTGGTGTGATCATGTCTACCACATGTCACATCGACAGAAAGCGAGTAATTTCCTCCATGATTACTCCTGTCGTCAAAACACATGGCCAAAAGCCATTCCAACGAGCATACCTCAAGGGTATCACCACTCGTAAAATGACTACCCCCAATCGTAAGCTGCGGTACAATCACATGTACAGCGCATCCAACCATTCCTCGAGCAACCCGCTCGGTATAAGGGTCACGTCCATCGGTGTCGCACACACCACCTTGTGCTCGGTACTGGCACCCAAGGCATACCACTGAATACGTATACTCAACGCATCGATCATCGTAACGATGATGAATGTCTAATAAGACATCTCCTACACCATCGTCATCGTCATCCCGTGACGACACATGCCAACTCATGGCATCTAAAACATTGCCCACTAGTGACGATACATGTACATCAGCGTATGTCATCCACTATCATGCTAGTAAAATAGGCATAATAAAACATGTATATCAATGCATGCCAGCTACAATAAAGCTAATAAAATAGCAATATCTCATACCTCATCGCTAGCAATATAGCGTCATACCTGTCTCCGTCGCTCAATAATAGTGCGTAATCAGCACCCATCGCTCGAAGGCGGCAAAATCCTGTGCTGAGTACATAGCGGCAAAATCCCTCGCTATAGAATCGACGGCATGACACCTCGTCATATAATAAGTGGCATGAAACCTCGCTATACTCCTGAGCATGAATCATCGTCCACATAGTAGCGGAAAGAGGCATCGCTATCAATACACCTGGCGGAATGAACCATCGCCAATCAATATAGCGGAATGAACCGTCGCTATAAATACACCTGGCAGAATGAACCATCGCCAAT